>JAZDUA010000507.1:755000-1130192 GCA_038098605.1 Gryllus longicercus | reverse complement strand
TTTGGACTACATATTAAAGATCTATGGTCAAGAATGAGCTATTTCTAGCGTTAAAATGAGTGCTTGAATCTGTGTTTAAAAGAGCGTATTCGTTGTTAAGTAGCATGTCATCGATTCTGCAATCGGAGTAATTTGTTCTAGAACAGACCCATGCAGTACTGTGAGCATTAATTTCGTTTAAAATAAGAAATGTAAGCTGTACTTGATCGATCAGGTCTTCTAGGTCTTCGTTTTGCTATGAGACGTCGGGTAAGTGTAATACCGTCATCTTCAATGGCTTGTATAGGGTTACAGCTACTGCTTGTAGAGATGTGTTGAGATGGAGACAACTAGCTGGATGTGTATTGCTGATCAATATGGCGACACCACCTCTATCTCGTCTATCAGGATCTACGAGGAGAGAAATACATACGAGGAGAGAAACTAAAGAAAAAATTGGAGTCGTTTTTAAGAAAAGAATTGTTTAAAAATTACCTGTATTTCTCGCAAAATTACGCGAACGCTCTTCATACTTTCGAAAAATTATACATAACCTTGTTTCAAGATCTGTCTGTCAAGAACATATTTTATTAAGGAAAATATCTCTCTGTTCAATATTGTAATTGCAGGAAGACTCCGAACAAAATAGTTAACTTTTTCAATGTTCGAAAAACTAGGGATTTCAATGAAAAATGAGACATGCACCGTTCTTTTCAACGTCATTTACGGTATACGAGGACAATATTTAATCCAATTTTTAGCCATTTTTGAGGAAATTTTATGAATGTAGTTGAGGCTTCTTGTAAAGTACTCCCAAAATCAAAATACCATTTCAAACTCGGGGGTCTGAAGTTTTTAAAGCGATATAACAGTTTTGGAGAAAATTGGTTGAACGGTGTTGGCACTAGCGTAGACCGACGTTTTGGTAAGAAGGATCCCCAAATCATAGATTCCGACTTCACATGTTAGAGGACGTAATTTACTATATAATACAGGAGTATATACATAATCAACATTTATGCACTTTTTTGTTACCAGGGCTCTGCAATAAGAAAATTCATTTTCCGACGCACGATTTACTTTACAATACTTTCTCTTCTTACGAAGTAAGAGCGAAAAGTAGGCCTTGGCATGAGGAGAGCCCAACAAAACACATTGAATTTTTAATTTTCTGAAATAAACATTTTAAATTTTCTGATGAGTACATTCCATCTGAGCGATCAATTTCCTTAAGTGATCGGTGCTACCCCATCTCCCCAATTACCAGGAGATTAAACATCAGCTTCAAAGTAACGTACTTCGTGCATTTGTTACACTTATGAATATACTTTATATATAAGCAACTTAAAATAAATAATAATAGTGGAGCTGAACATCGCAAATTAATTAAGATAAGAAGTGAAGCCAACCAAGAATGGCGGACTTACGAAAATAAACATGAAAGAGCGAATAGAATAATGGTTAGAAATCTTCATTGTTTGTTGTAAGCTTAACAAGTAAAGTGAGCGGGTAAACTCGTGGAGCAGCGCCAGAGAAACGTTGGGAGAAGATATGAATTGATGTAGTTTTGACTTATTAGTCGAACGTAGAACAACATTTTAGGAAAGGATGAAGTGGGTACCTTGTTTTTTTATTTTCAGGAAGGGAGGGTTATCTACACCGAGACTTGAAGGATGGCCCACTTATGTTAGGTAGGTGGAAGAAGAAATTGTGGGAGGTTTGAATGATTTGGTCTTTTATTGATTTTAGGCTGAAATCGGAGTGAGGGACGCGACAAATATTGGCATTATAAAACATTTAGTATTGTACGAGCCGAATCCCACGGCCACGTACAAGCGCCCGAGACAGACGCTGCAGTAGGTAACTCCGAAAAACAGCAAAGTGGGCCAAACGCCAATACTGGCAATAAAATTGCGGTCAACAACGCCAAAAGCACGCCGAACGGCTGTTGTTTTTACTGACCTTGTTTTCTTTTATGTTACAGATCAGCCAAAGGGATGGGGATGGCTACAACGAAGGGATGGGGATGGATACAACGCAGGGAAGTGTGGCAGCGTTGCCACTCGCGGCCACACGGAACTGTGCTGCATAGCTAGAGCTGAGTGAAGAGTTTCGTTCCGGGCAAACCATGAGCTTTTGTTGCAATGCGGAGGATTCTGTTTTGGAAAATTTATACTTTGTTTATGTAAGATGTTGCTGCATGACACCAGATCGGACACACATAAAGGAGAAGTGGACGGAGAACAGAACACGCGCACTGTATTCTCGGGGCGGAGGCTACTTTTGCGGTTTATAATGGGACGAAATTAATGGAATGATTGGCTTGCTTCACTTTGGTTTCTGTGTGATCTTTCCAGGTACGTTTTATGTCTAAATAAAGGCCTAGGTATTTGCAGTGAATGGGGTCCACGCATTGAGCATTTAGCAGTAGTGTGGATGAGAAGAATGTTGGAGATTGAAAACGTTACCGACGGATTCTGAGAAATCGAGCATGATTCTCCATTTGGTAGTTCATTGTTCGATTTGGTGTGACTTCCAAACCGGTCGGCTAATGTGTTCAGTTCGGGACCAGAAAGAAATAGAGGGTTGTGATTACAAATTGAGATGTGGGTATGGCGGTGAAAATGTTGAAGAGAGTTGGAAAAAGAGGGGAAGACACCTTAGGGAACGCCTGCTAACACGGTGGGGAAAGGTGTGCCTGAATTTTTATTAACAACTGCGCGCTCCGATAAGAAACTGTGAATGGTTGAAAAGAGATAGAGTAGGCTATCGAGATTATGTCAATATGCCAAATTCGGTCGAATGCTTGGCTTATGCCGAGAAAGGCTACTATGGTGCGCCTTTCTGAAAGCTGGAATGAACAAATTCAGTTTTTCTAAGGAGTTGATGGCAAGAGGAATGTTTTAGAACCAAGTTGATGATACTGAATTATCTTGAACTTTTTAAGGAACGAGTTGAGCCTCTTCGAGATGACTTTTTCTGCTGTTTTGTGAAGGATAGGGAGCAGATTTAAAGGGCGGTAGCTAAAAGGTAAAGTATGATTTTTGACGGGTTTGGGATTGGGACTATTATTTAGTGACACCATAATTTGGGGGAAGAAACAAAATACGAATTTGAAATTTATAATATTATTTTTAAATGCAACAGCACTACGAGGGAGACTTTTGGCGTAATTGGTAATATATTGTGATGTCATGAATACTCACAGCGAACACAGACACAAGCTTTCATATTAACAAATATTTATTTACAAGAAAAACACAAGAAATATTTACAATGAATTTACACTTACAACCTAGCTCTGATAGACCTGCTATCGCCTGATCGCAGGAGTGATCCCAACCCGATTGATGATTTCATTTCTGGCACTCGCCACTCCTACATCTGAAGCGCGCACGAAGCCAAGCTTCCGTGACCGGATGTCACACTAGGACACAAAGTCCTTACAGCAACTGAGGGTTGGCCTTGATCGCAGGAGCGATCTATTGAGAATCGGTGCGAGACGTGACACTCAACCCCTCCTCAACTCGGAGCACACACAGAGCATCGCTTCCACGTGACCGCAGTCACACCAGGACACAAAGTCCCCACAGGCGCGTCAACACGTGATTTGCCTCGCGTGCCCTGCTCGCCGCTGCACCGCCGTGACGCCAAGTTTGTGCAGCAGGAGGTTCTCCCACTGTCTCCAGAATCCACCCACTGGCTCTGTGCAGTCCCTTATATACTCGACATTCTACGTCACGCCGCCTCCGCAGCGCTCTTGTGCTTGCCCTGAGGTTTGGGTCTCCGTTCCCTAATATCGGAGGACCCCAGAGCATCGTGCCTACCTTTGCCACGTGCTTGCTTTTAGGAAAAACCCTTCTCTTTCTCCTATGGCGAGGAGTTTTCCCTGTTGCTAATCCCTTAATACCCTTCCCTAAATAGCTGCCACGAGGTTCGCTCGCTAGTATATTACAATATTTTCATGTGCGAGGGATTTTCTTCTAAGTACGTTTTTAATAATATTATATACTTCGGTGGGAGATGTAAATTTAATTCGGCCGGAGACTCCGAAGTTGGGCAATGAGACAAGTGCGTTCATTGCAGCAGAAAGCGGAGGGTCTTCAACATTATGAGGCTGGAAGTTCGTGTCCCAGAAATCTGCTTGAAGTTCTGCATTTTCGTTTTGAGATAACACTTTCTCCCGGTTTGACAATAAAGGATGGGTGGTTGTCTTTTTGCGCAGTAATTTCCTCGTAGCCACTCAAACTGGGCTGTTATGGGAAGAGAGAGAGACGCATTTTTTATATCGTTCGAAATTGTAGTCCTGTAGTAACCTCTACAAACGAATAAGACAGTTGAGTTCGCTCTTTAAATGTGGTAACGTGAGTTCATTCTAAAGTCTTCTGATTCTGTTGTTTTCTTTAATTATGCTTCATAGGTATTTGGGAAGAAGAGGTTTTAAACACTTTTGGGAAGAAAGGGCGCGTAGGGGTGTTTAGGCACGTTATGTAGGGGTGCACAGGCGCGTTAGGCCAGGTCTGTCGTTACGTACACAATTGTAGCCTTGAATTCTAATAACAACTTCTGATGTCAAATGAGTTTCGGCGATACACGCTATATGAATAGGTTGAGCATATATAAAATCAGTTAATTCGAGGAATTTTTTGGAGATACCTGTTCCAATTGAGATATCTTAATGATTTAAGGAGTGGCATTATTAACATTTCTGAAAAGTGAAACTATGAAGTTTTGAATTTTACTTACGTCTATAGGGATAAATGAGTGTAAAAATTAGTGATATGGTTAACTGCTTGAATGATATTGTTAATTAATGAATTAATTGGATCAGGGAGGAATGGTTGGGATGGGCGAGATTACTGGTTTCTGATAAGTGCATATGAATGTGAATATGAATGTTGAATGTGAAGGTGAGGGCGAGGGACGGAAGGGGGGATTTAGTTTGGTTTTGCTAAGGAAGGAAAATGTTCTGCGTTTTTGAAAGGAGGCTACAACGACGAATTATTATTAATTAATCTTTCATTAGATCTATTCCATTTTTTTTAGATTCCATGACTTCAGTGTAATACGTACAAAGTGATGATCTGTCATCTGTTGTAGTGATGTAACTTATGATCGAAACGATTGTAACTTTTACCATTAAAACAGAACGGAACATAAGTTGTACTTGTGCAGCTAGCGGAATTGTGGTTACCAGCATAATGAGCATAACGTTTCTGTTGCAGCTGTTTTTGCTGTGACCGAAATCTAGACAACGCACACACTGTAGGGACACAAAACGCACACAAAAATAAAAACACACATAGTGTGTTTTTATTTTTGACATTGATTTTTTAGTGGCATAAATTATCTATTTGGAGAATATTTTCAATTGGATAGTACCAGATAATTCTATATCAACTACATGTATCGGAGAACCATTTTTAGAAGTCTTGTGCTGAGTCGAATTTTATACATCGATATAGATTTAAATATCTTGGTGAATATTTGATGACGTTTCTCCCCCTCGCGCTGCTCCAAGGCCAGGCCTCGCCAGGCTCGTCTTGTCTGCAAACGTAATTACTCATAAGCCAGTGCCACCACAATGCAAAATTATTTTAAATGGAATATTTTGACATATTTTGTATAAATTAACCCACCGTTTGTAGAGAAGTTTATAATTTATAAAATGATAATGGGACACATATTTCTCTCTCAATGTAATGAGAGTGAATCAGAATGTTCAGTACAGATTTTATTATTTTTTCTGAGGAAGTATGTTCTGACGCACATGTGATCAGATCTCTTAAATCCTCGAATTTGTGAATAGCACACCGTATTCTTAGATTGTGTGTGTGAGTCAGGGCAGTGCGTTACGCAGTGGTGATTGTAGTGTTTGTGACGAGTTGTGTTCATTCATTATTTCGTGAGGATTTGTAGTAACTTGGTCATGTCGTAAAAATGCTTTGCCTAACGAGCATCAGGAATAAATCTGTTTAGTATGTCTTCCAGTGAGTGCATAATTGATAATATTTTGAGGAGGCCATTTTTCAACGAGATAGTTCTACCAGAAAGATCAGGGAATGGTAGGCCAATATCAGCATTGGCACAATTACAGCAGATAGCAAAAAAATGGGATGGGGGGGTAGAAGCTGGTTGGCCTCTAGCAATTGGGGTATACACACTAATCACCGCACGCCCCTGTTACAAATATAAAAAAGTATTAGTTTTTATTACCACGAACGAATAGGAGCCGTCATTATCGCCTTTTGCTATTTGTGCGGCGTTACAACAATGGGTAAAAACAACCGCTCAATCCATTCGTTTTCACATTTAACATAATTTAATATAAGGACGCAATTTAAAATGAAGTAACATACATATAATAAAAATAATAATATTAAAATGAAATATGAAATAATATATAAATTCTAACTTACGTAGCATCCAACTGCGTAAGTTGGGAGCAGGCGACTGACGGTTAGCGATATTTTTTCATATTTATTTCAAGCAGGTTTTAAATTATATCAAATATGAAATAATATACGCATTCTAATTTATGTTGCATCCAACTGCCTCAAAACACCTGAAATTACAATTAAAAAGCGCAGAATTTTCAGAGCAGACGAGTAAATTTGATGCCCAATTACTCCAAAAATACTCATTTTTTCTAAAAATTTAATACGATCTTATTTAAAAGTGTTTTAGATAAACACATTTCTTTAATAGAAATGTGTCTTCATTATTGTAGTTGTAGGATGACGTCTCTTAACACCATTCTCTTAACACCATTCTGCATACACCTTAAAATTAAAAAAAAATATTTTGAGAAAACATTGTTTTCAATGGATTTTTCCAAAAGCAGAAAGGAAATAATATGTGACAAATTATCAACAAAAAAGGTAAGTTAGGTTACAATAGTAACGTTTCTTAGGGGCGAATTAAAACAAGGTAATATTTTAACAAATGCTTTTATTTTGTTTCCAAATGATACACTAAAATACTTGATTTATTTACAGATAGGTTCCATAGTACTTGTGTTTTTCACTTGGTTATTTCCTTACACACGACTCACTTCTCTTGATTATTTATTTACACTGTTCACTTCTTCTACATTATCGCACTGTCCGATGCACCTACCACTGTCCGATGCACATTCCACAATTCACTGCGCTGACTACAGTTCACGGCGCTTATCACAGCCCTCTGCACGGCTGTACACCTACTGTTCACTACTGTTCACCGCAATGCACACTTCACAGCTCAGCTTCGACTTCAGAAAGATTGCATACTGCTGGCGGCCGCCGGCAGCGGCGAATTTATACCTGGCTGCGCCCTCCTCGACCTATCCGGAACTTGCGCCACACTTCTACGCGACTCGTGAATAACCCGGAACCGTCCAGTTCGGGGGGAGGGGGCGCCAGCAGATGACACAATCCGCCCAGAGAATTCCGGCACGTGATGCAACATTCGTTACAATGTACATAAAGTTCGGTAAACAGAAATAATTACGAAATGTTTGCAAATGTTTGCAAATAATTTTGAAAAAATCGGTAAAATAGGAAATTCAACAATAAATAATTACCAAATATTTTAATAATTCGTACCACATATTTATGAATAGTGAAATAGAATTAGTATTGCAAATATTGATTTGAAATTTGTACAAAAAATCTTATGTCTTGTTGCACTTTAAAGCAATCCCTTCAAAATACTGTTCATAGACGTTAACAAACTGAAACACTTGATATGAAACACATTAACTCAACCAAAATCACTGGAGAATTGTTAAACGTAATGTATTGTATGTACTTTACATTTTCGTTTCTTACAATAAATAGTTGGTTCAGAACAGAATTTCGAAGTATATAAATAATTTTCGATACATAGAAACGTTTTAAACGTGATTTTCAAGGGACAAAAAGATATAGATTTAGAGGATTTTGATATATAAAGGTTCGATATATGGAGGTCTGACTGGAGTTGTGATATTGATCGCAGAAATCCTCCGCCCAGGTAACGGCGACAAAAGTGTGCTGTGAAAGTTTGTGAAAAGTGTGTGAAAGTTTTAATTTAAACACTGATCATTGGACTGTCATCTTAAGAGAACTGAGTGAAAAACAATTAAATCAGTGCTGCTACATAATCGCATAATTTCTAATTGCTGCGCTGTATTATACTAGTTAACATATACCTACAAAAGTGTTTTCAACCAGCAACAATTTTTTGGCTACAAAGTAATAATAATGTTCTCTTCTTTCGAAGTACCTTCGTGAAGGAGTAAAATATGGAGCTAGTCCCATTTGGGCAAAATTGAAGTGGGGGCGGCTTACAAACAGGAAAGCTAAGCTGGAGGTCATGGTGGCGGATCAGTATGATGTGATGAACATATTGGGTTTGAATTCACTCACCACATTAGAATTTGCGGTTGTCGACGAGCTAAATGTCATCGCGGAACAGTATATCTCCCTCATTCTGGAGGAGATTGAGAGAAACTTCCGGGAGATTTTCGAAGACGGCTTAGAGGAATGTTTAACGCTCCAGGCCAACCTAGAGTTGATACACGGATATAAACCTGGGTTCTACAAGTATAAGGGAAAGTCAGCCGTGGGTGCTGAAGGACAAAGTGGATGTGGAGTTGAAGAATTGGAAAGCCGATGAAGTAATTTCTAGGGTCTCCACCAGCCAGTTTGCCACACCGCTGATGATACTAAAAAAGCAGTACGGGCTTCCTGGCAGGACTGTGCGATGCTTTTGTACGGGAATTTCAAGTGTATCGTCAACTAACAACTGAACGTGGAGCAATACCTCAAAAGGCCGCAAAACTTGTTCCACTGTTGGGGAGGGGGGCAACGATTCACGAAGATCAACCTGCGAGATGGCTATCTGCAGATTCCGCTGGACGAACGGGCAAATGAGATCCTGATTATGAACATGCCCTTGGGGTTTTTCAGATTTAACAGGTTGCCTTTCGGTGTGAACTCGGCAGCCGCGCAGTTCCAGAGGTGTTTGGAACATTTGACAGTGCATCAGTCGGGCTGTGTGAACTACTTGGACGACATTGGAACGGAAACCGCAAGGGAACAGAACAAGGAGAACCTTCGGATGCCGCTGGCGATCCTGCGAGAACAACAGCCAGTAGGTAAACATAGACAAGTGTGAATTTTTCAAAGAGGAGGGAGGATGTGAATTTTTCAAAGAGGACTTTTTTAGGGCTCGAATTCAACAAGGCAGGTGTTGCTCTCACGGAGGAGCATGGCGACGCGCACGGCTATGGTGTAACGGTTAGCGTATCGGACTGTTATACCCAAGTTGGCGGGTTCAGACCCGAACGAAGCCGTGGATTTTTAAGGGCGAAAAAATCGTTCGTACGCCTTCCTTCGGGGGGAAGTAAAGTCGGCTGTCCCATGTTAGCAGATTTACTTGCATGTAAAAAATCCTCAAGCCTAAATGACGCTTCTGAGCTAAATTTAGATCGCCTGTCTCTCGCCCAAGAAATACACCCTTTCTCTGTTAGTTGGTGAAAGGGGCGTAGCGAAATTTGCGTGGTCAGACGGAAGAGCAGGCATCATGGCCTGAGTCTCGCCACGTAAAATACGGCATTAATTCAATACGTAAAGACCATAGTGAACTTCCCTCCCCCAGGATGTTAAGCAATTACAGGCAATTATCGGGAAAGTAAACTATTATATGTTCATCAAGGGGTTTTCTTTCATTACGACGCCCTTAAACCTGTTGAAGAAAAAGGGTGTGAAGTTCCAGTGGACACAGTCCTGCCAGGAAGCCTTTGACAGGCTTAACAAGGCCAAGGTGAAGGTAACCAGATTATCACACTTTAGGCGGGGAGAGTGACAACAGTGGCAGCGGACGCATCGGACTATAGGGTAGAGGCAATTCTCTCTTAGAAGCACGAATTTAACATTTATCGCGTTCGCTTCAACTAAAGATACACCAATGCAAGTATTAACGAATTGAGAAGGAGGTTTTGTCTTTGGGTTTTGGGGTGCGACAGTTCAATGATTTCTTATAAGGAGACAAATTACATTTTATTACGAACTACAAGCCGTTAGTGCCTCTGTTCCACACAGGGAATAAGTTACCTGAGGGCAGGGGGGAAATTATGCTGCGCTGGGCACTTCTCCTCAATGGTTACAATTATACAACAATTTCATAAACACAACACAGCGTGGCAACGCGGACACGCTGTCGCGGCTTCCGGTGGGTCTGGACGAGTTCGTCGCAGAGGATGAAGAGTGTTTGAAGCTGGATCCACAGGAGCTGCAGTCGGTGTACGAGTTCTCGGTGGTCGCGGCTCGGGTGAGGAGACGGAGAAGGCCCCGGAGCTCAGGTTGGTGCGACACGGTTGGCCGGCCTAGCTGCTGCACAGCAACGGGCCGTGGCTGGCCAAGAAAGACGGACACTCTGTGAGGGTGCTGCCGTTGGCGACGGAGGAGGAGACTTCAAGAGTGGTGGTGCCCAGGACCTGGAGGCAACGGATCCTGAAGCTCCAACACGAGGGCCACTGGGGCCTGGGCGAAACGAAGAAGTTGGCAAGAAGATACTGCTTCTGGGACGGATGTCGGAGGACGTCCAGAACCTGGTGCGAAAGTGCGAGTCGTGCCAGGTGAACCAGGCGGCCCCCAGAAAGGACTTTGTCTCCTGGTCCTCTGTAGCACCCGTGGGAGAGGGGCTCGGTGTGATACACAGGGTGCATGGATATAGTGTATGAGATAAGAATACCACATAAAAAGGTCTTGAGAAGGTCAAAAAAGTCATAAAAGGTCATGGGGGGCAGATCAGACCACGCTTTGAAAAAGTGGAGGTGGACGACCATACTCAGAGTTCAGAGGGGGCGTACAGAGAGGCGCAGATGCGGCAATTTGGCGATGTCCGGCCTTTGGAGAGCAACTGCCGGAGGGAGCAGCCGGCACCAGCAGGAGCGACTCGCGGCCGAGAGCAGAGGGGGAGCTGCGCTCCAGAAGCAGCCCCGCGGCGAGAACGGGTCCCCTTTCGAGAGGTCGTCTGCGGAGGAGGGGTCCGGCCAGCCGCTGCCTCGGAGGAGGTTGTGACGCAAAGAACGGTTTGCGCCGTACGCGTCGCATCTGGGGGCGGGAACACAATAGCTTCGCCCAGCGCCTCTCACACCCTGGGCAGTGCCGCGTCACCGCCGAGCAAGGAGCGACGGCAGGGGTCGTGATGGAGGGGTGGCGAGCGGTCCCCCTCCTCCCCTCGCGATCTCCAGGCGAGGGCTGGTGTACGATGGTGGAGTGCGCCGGCTGGGGCGATGAAGATTGCCTAGTGGGAAATGCCTGGAGGGGAAAACCTCACAAGACGTGTAGGTCGGCGCCGGCACTCACCATCCAGCGGGGAAATAACATTTTTCTTGAAACATGCACTACACGTACGGGACTAATAATCATAGCAGTTGACACGCCCGGGAACACGAAATAATAATCAATCAATCAATCAATCATGCAAAAGTGTTTCCAACCAGCAAACGTATTTTTTCCGCAGTGGAATTCGTTCTCACGTTACGTGGTTGAGAAAAATACAGTGCTGTG
This sequence comes from Gryllus longicercus, assembly GCA_038098605.1. Classification (NCBI taxonomy): domain Eukaryota; kingdom Metazoa; phylum Arthropoda; class Insecta; order Orthoptera; family Gryllidae; genus Gryllus; species Gryllus longicercus. The sequence continues at coordinate 1,118,673 of JAZDUA010000507.1, read as the reverse complement.
TGGATTTGTCTATTACCAGCAATGTCAAAAGTGTTAGGGAAATTAATATTAAAAAAGACTATTGAAATTATTTCATTATATTAAAAGTCATTCAACGTTGAAACAACTATTTAATGACACTCAGACCATACCAAAATACCAGTTTGGATTCATTAATCGAGTCTTAACCTGACTCAGTCTATCATCTACTCAGTCAATCAGAAAATATTAATTCTGCATTCCAGGACCAATAGTAAAATTGCTAGGTATATCAAAAACCTTCGATGAATTCTGGCATCCAGGCCTTATATTTGAACTAGAATCAATAGGAACACCCTGTGAACACACCTGGTGAACACCATCCAAACCTATAATAATAGCTGGCAGGCTCTAGGAATCTTCTCTTTCCCCAACAGTATTTAACATACACACGTCAGATATACCTGCAACAAACCAAACCAAAACAGCATAGTATGTAAACGGCGCTGCAATGTATAAATACAATCGAACAATAAAAAAACTACTGACAAAACACCATCTAAATAAACAAAATTAAATATTGTTCAACCATTTGGGAAATGAAGCTAAATCCAACAAAATGCATTTCCAATTATTCTCGCGTTTTTTATAGCTTTCCTCTTAAATATTAACAACAATACAATAACATTGACTGCCCATTACAAACAGTCAAATAATTCAGACTGCACTTAGATGCTGAACTGAACTGAAATTCACACATTACAATTAAATCACAAATTAAAAACAAAACAAGTCTATTAAAACCCCAAATAAACGTCAAAAGCTGCCTATCGATAGATAGTTCCACCACGCTACACGACGATAGTTGGACCATTAATGTTACACACATTTCCCCATTTGGACCAGTGCATCATCTACACGTGTAAATAAACTTATAAAATACAAAACAGATTTCTTCAATTAGCTACTGTCGCACCATGATTTATATCACGTAAAAAACTTCACAAAGAATAAACATACCATTCACCCCAAGCACAACCCCATCTCTCCAATAACTTCTACTCTAGCATTAACTCAATAGCACACGCAATCCACTACAACCTCGCCTCAATAAACGAATTCCCATCACGAAACAAAAACAGATGCTCGTTAGACTTCTTTGTAAACACCTTCGCAGACAACTGCTCACAGTGTGCTCTTATAGTTACCAAAGTCCCGTGTAGATAGAGATTAAGGCAGTATTGTGAGGATAGTATTGTATGCCAACAATTCATATGAAAAAGTGTACACAAAACTATTTATACAAAAATTATATAAATTAAAACCAAAAGTAGAGGTGACAGTGTGCATTTTTGTCACAGACCTATTCCTTGATATAGAGACTATTTGAAAATATGAATGATTTTCGCTTACTTTGCGTCAAATATAGGTAATTTAAAACAATTATCTTCTCAAAACAGGTTCCGAATTTTTTAAAAAAATCATGGGATATAGTAAAGGACGGTAAAGAAATGGGCCCATGTTTGTATTTTAGAAAATCTCTGTATTTTAGAAAATTGCAGAAAATTAACTCCCCAAAAGTTCAAGATTGATGAAAAAAATATTTTTCTTAATTATATCTGTTTAAAAAAATATTTCTGTTTAAATGAAGTAATGTTCTACAATTTTTTGATGAAAAGAAAACAAGACGTTTTTCTTAAATTTCTGCTTGAATTAAAGCAATTTATAAAAACCATTCTCGAAAAAACACTCCAAACCTTTTTTTGGCTAAAGCAAAGGACGCTTAAATAAATTGAGCAGGTCCTATTTTCGACGAACTTTATGAGTTTTAGAAAATTGAGAAGAAATTACTCATCTTACCAGATTAGTTATATTTGCCTATACTTGTTTCTAGTGTAAATCAACATCACTTAAACTCACTCCCTGTTACTATGAAAACGGCAATCTAGAGGAGATAATGTATGTTAATTTTGTTCTTCGATGTAGGAAACTCAGAAACGACTTGGTGACGAACAGCTTCATTGCTAGCTGCCGTTAAGTGATGTTCCTGCACTAGGAAGTCTCTTCTGCGCAGCGCCGCAGCCGCTCGACTTAACGTATCGGCGCCAGCAGGTCGCAGCATGCATCATGCAACCGAACGAATCGCGGCAGCCAGATCGCAGTACATATTGAGCGCCTCAGGTTGAACTCACTGTAAGCAAGGTTCTATAAAAGCCCCTGAGGTAGAAAGCCTTTCTGATGAGTCCGGCATGACAAAACGCGTATTGTTACTAATTACTCTCTTAGGACCTTTTCCTGAAGTCACAGAGTAAGAGGCTTCTTAGTTCAGAAACGTCACTTAACGGCAGCTTTCCCTCAAGCTGTTCATCATTAACTAATGCTTGCACTCATTTAGTGCGAAAAACACCAGTCATGCGGTTTGTCCGCAACTGAAGAGCAGAAAACAAAGCGAAACTGGCACTAGTCAGTCAAATCACATACTTGTACGTGGCGACGCTCTGAAAAGAGCATCTGATTCCCTCATTACTTTACTTCTATCTCAGAGGCACGACTTTAACCTTTGTGTCCATCTTGGCCGAACATTCGTTCTGGTCCAGTGTAAACCCGAAAGAGTTCTGAGGGAGTAATTAGCAACCATCAGTTTTTGGTCCTGTCGGTCTCATCAGATAGACTTTGTGCCTATGACGCTCATCAGATAGGACTTCATTAAAAAGCTGTGAACTGTAAGGTGGGGCGAGGAGGTTGGGGTGTGCCCAGCCGCTTCCAGTCCTCACCGTGTGCGCTGCCACGTGCAGAACCCCTGTAACCTGCGTCAATAAATAAACAACAGTCTAATTGTTTGGTCTGGAGCAAATTAAATATCACTCATCATTTTTGCCATTGCAGAGTTAAAGATAAACAAAATTATCTAAAAATATTTATTATCAACGGCGAATTTAATAGGTCAAACTTCAGCATTAGCTGACTGAGTCTCGTGAGTAACCCAAGGGACCCAGTCACCAAAGGACATTTGTAGATTAATTAAACGAATTTTTTAGTGATGGTTTTGTTTTTATTTCTTCAAGAGAACTATACTTAAAAAATTCTTTTTAATACAAAAATACATTAAAATTGTTTTTTAGGGATAGTTTTATTTTTATTTCTTCGAGAGAACTTTACTTACAAAGTTCTTTTTAAAACAAAAATACATTAAAATTGTTTTAAATTGTTTTTTAAAATAAATAAATAGTCTTTAATTTTCGAAACTCATTGCAAATCAATCCTAGAAATGAAGACTGCATATCAATGAACTTAATTCTCCTGTAGATTCTGCCGTTTTTAACACCCAACGTATAAAATGGACGTCCGAGGCTCCCCAGAAGTATACAGTTACTCGTATTAATATTGTGTTCTAAATACCTACTATGTACTCACGTAGTAGAGATAAAGTGTTGTAATGCTGCAACGAAATGGACAATTTTTCGTAATAAAAACTCGTATTTTGGTGTCATCTTGGGTCGAAAAGTGGATAAATCTTATAGTAAATTACTTCCTCTAATATAGAGGGGAAGATTCTCCGGAAATCGGACACCGTGGTGCCCACGGATGCCACTTTCTTCGTTGCCGAAGGGGTTAGACTCAAAACTGACCTGGTAATAAAACACTTTCAAACATTTCTCAAAAATTATTTCAAATTTTGAGATTACAATTTTCCTTTCATAGGGCAAAGTACGCATAAAAATGACGCAGGTGTAATTTTTGTTGACATATATGAATTTTCGGAAATTGCAGAAATTCAAAATGTTTTTGACGTCTTTCTACAGCTACAATACTGAATGTAGATATTTTTCCCGAGATATGATCTTAAAGAACAGATCTTAAAATCATGTGAAGTACAATTTTACGAAAATATGAGTCGTTTTCTAGTATTGTCTATTTTTTTAATTGTTTAATGTTATCTTGCAATGTTTTGAAAAGTAACATAGTAGATATCGTTTATGTGGATGTGGATATCTTGTATTGAACTGTTGATAATGACACCTAATAAGTATGATATCTACGACGAGAGTTGTAAATATAAATAGGTATCTGTAGTACATGAAAATTTGTTCTTACCTTAAAACAAAACTAGTGATTCGTAAATATATAGGCAAAGTAATGGAAATATAACCAGCTCAGTGGAGACATGCTTGCAACCATATGTGGACGTCATTTGTTTATTATTTGATGATAATGATAATTTAATGATAATAAAATTAATAATGATCCGTTAATTAATACTAATGTTAATAATAATATTGTGTTAATTGCTCTTATGAGTTATTATTGAAACGTAAATACGATTTATAGTATAATTGAATTTTGTCAGTATATTTCATCACATCTATTTAACTAGAATTAACTGCTTTACAGTTTTTCACGTTTGGTGCTCGTAACTGAGGATATTAATATGGATACTAATAATATTTAGTAGTTTATGTACATAATTTTCAATTTTTTTTGCCACAAACCTATGAGGAATATATTTGAGAGGAGAGACATACGCTGTTGCAAATGTGCTTCTGATATTGTCACGTATCCGCTTGTTTCAGATGGATTCCTTGAACTAATATTGACATGGTTACTAACGTTGACGTGTGACTACCACTGACGTGGATCGACACGGCAAGTCATTTAAAAATAATTGACGTATATGGCAAACGTTAATATCTCTCTTGAAATAAAATACATATTCTCACGTAAAATGTATTGATTTATGTTTCATGATTGTCTCTTATTTCAAACCTAATAACTTAAATACTGGGAATATTGTCGAGTATATATCGGAAAATGATTGAAAATTGTTTAATAATTTACAAAAAAGATTCAATGAATAATTGTTATTGTATAAAACAATCAAATCACAATCAAGTAAGAGGTAAACTTGAAAAAAAGTTCATATGCGTGCCCGGTATGCAGCCTTCAACGTCATTTCATCGAAATTGAGATTCTGGCGTATGCGGGTGGCTTTCCCCGATGCCCGTAGTTCAACGTTTAGCCGCTAGAGTGTACTTCGCGAAGCGCACGCTGAGTCGACGCCTATACTTCGGTCGACTCAGTCGCTGGCGGTTCCGAACACGTCGAAGGCGGTCAGCGGCATCCAAACTAAGCGAAAGCAACCCAGACGCGCGCGCCGACTGCAAGACACAAATATACTCAAGCAGGAGTGTGGGAGTGTGTAACAGTGTTGCTCATAGACAGAAGACATCTCTTCGACGGTGGGTCGCATCTGAACAGGATTTTAATTTAATGAGGTGAGTTACAATTGAACAAATAATATGAATGCAAATTGCAGGATAAATCAGTAGAAATGCTTCAAGCGAACACTTATTGTGATTTTCATATTTTTCTGTCATGTTACGAAGCTGTTACTTTCCACGTGTAAAGTCCGCACTAAATAGAAAATATACGAGGAAGCATTTCGTATCTATCGGCATACAAAATGAATGATGAAATGAAAATTCAATGAGCAATTGTAGCTTGTTCTAATTCTACTGTTTGCATAATTATGATATGAATCTATTCTTCACGTATTTCTGACCGAGTGATTTTGGTAAAATTTCGAACACGTGTTTTGTCGTCGAAACACGTGTTGCACGGATTTCTCTTTTCCCCCCTCCACCCTCCACCCAATAGCCACTCGAAGCCAAGCCAGAGGTTTACGAGGGACAGAGAAACTGGTTTGTTGGTATTTGAAATAATAGTTTCCATCGCTGAATACATACAAAACGTAATTGCACTTTGGAAGAAAACTTCTTAATCTCAGTAATACTTTTATTTGTACTGCCGAATGATATATGCAGTGCTCAAATAATATAAGTTTGTTGGGAAAGAAATACCGTTTCAGTGTAATTTAATTCTTGAAAGAATACAGAAATAGCTGTTACTAATTTATTTACGTAACCGTTTAAATCCTAAAGACGTGAACTGAATGAAAGATAAACATTACATGTAAACTCGCATATTACTAACTAGTTTATAGACCTGAAGAACATCTGAGGAAAACCCGTACAAGAGCAGAACTGCAAATAACTACCCGGTACATGTTTCCTTAAAAATAGTTTATGCCCCTCGAGGAATTTAGGAGCTAGCCGATTACACGAAACAGACAGCGCCCGACACGAATTGATGTAACGAGACTGCCCCTGGATGCACTTTTTACTTTCTCGTATATTAGTAAAGGGGTTGGCTTTTCTATGCGGTCAAGAGATAACATCCATAATTATCCTTTCACATCTCATGGCAGATAGTATACTCGCAGTTGCAGATAATTAATAGTGCATAACAATTAACGCGCACTTTAGTGAACATGCTGAAATTGAAAATACATTGGAATTCTTACAGTGATAAATAATTACTTGCTTTCGTTGACTTTAAGGTTTTTCCATCTAATATAAAGGTATTCAGATATTTAACTTGTAATTTCTTTAATTACAGTTATAATTTTTGTTGTTCAAAAATGTTATCAATATTTTCGGGATACATTTAAATTATCACTTCCGGGTATAACTAACAAAAACAAACCAAACATGAACAAATGCTTACGATTCAAATGTTTTAAATTGTTGACTTAAATTGTCATTTAAATCAAATAGTTTTTTAATACCCATTGATTTAAATTAACAAAACGTTTTCTACTTCTTACAACATCCAACAATTTTAATTAATGAAATCCACCAATTTCGTTTTTGCAAAAGCGCACAAAAGGTTTGTAATACTTATAGGATATTTGAAAAACAAAGCAACTTTGAGTTCATAACCAGGAAAACAAGATTATATAAATTTTTGCAAAATTTTGTTAATTTGTTTACTAAATAGCACATCAATTTTGCTAAGCAATGTACTCATAAATGTGTAATATTCTTCATTAATATAATGTATGTAAATATTTTCACAAATTAAAATAAATGAATAAGATTTAAGTTTACTATAATTTCAAAATAAACAAAAAATATTTACATTATTTCGATTATATTGCTTTTATTAACAAAAATAAATGATATTGATAATAATGATTTTTCCTACATGAAATATGATACAAAATAAGATCTTTAAATAAGGTCTAGTACAATTTTTGAAAAAAAGATTAGTTTCGGCATAGTTTTTGCTTGAAGTACAGGCAAGTTTTTTCAATAACTTCTCAAAGTTTTACTTTAAATTGGTTCTCTGTTAGAGCAAAGGAACCCGCTCTAACCCGCAAAGAACTTAAAACATGCCGCAGATGTCATTTTTGTTCTACTCTCCGAATTTTTGATAATTGCGAAAGTTACAGTTAATGCAAGAAAGAGCATGCTCTTTGAGCATTACTAGTTTAAAATCCATGATTGTTTTATTACAAACGTAAAATGTCGCACAATAGTTGAGCTAATTTTGCTGCTTCAGATTACTGGTTAGATCTACAATATACTTTTATTTATTAAATCATGTAATATATGAATGGTTGTGTATTTAATTGCGGGCAACCTTTAAAGTTTTCAAAAAATGTATAATTGTGCTGCATACAATCCGGACTCAAAAAACCATCTCAGTTCGTAAATAACCCGCATAAAGAACCAAATTAAAATCATATAGCATTAGCATTTTTTCGCCACAAATTGCACTAAACAATTGGCTGATGTCTTGGTATCTAACACCTGTTCTAATACAAGTGAAACGTGCTGCTTCAAAATATGCAAACCATTTTCTCTATCACCCAACGTTTTTTAGCTATAGTTTTTTCAACCAATTATATTTCGCTAGAAATTTTTTTGTTAAATGGAGTACTAGTGGACTTGGAAATTAGCAAAGAAAATAGTGAGATTGAATCACATGACACGCGTACTAGATATATTTGAAGGTATACACACACAAAATACATACACGCTGAAACTTCTTAATCTAAGGTGTATTTGGTTTGAATTTCTTGGCTGTAGATTGGCGTTTCTGCTGAGAATGTAGCATGTCAAGCTGAAGTATCCAGTGGAAGTTAGCCAACATTGCTGTACCCTATTGACCCTGATACGTTACTCCTTAAACGAGATTTCCTGGAGAAAACCATGTTCGTCACTGACTAAACCTAGGTTTTCGGGGAAGAAGTCAAGATGTGAGTCGAGGAGATGAATTTTGAGGGACATGTTGATACCCAGCTTTTTATAGTCTCTGACGCATTTCTTCACATTTACATAGCATATTTATAATTTCAAAGGAAATTGGATACAACTGATTTGAATGTCGACCATGCACTTTTTTCAGTATCAGTCAGTATGTCTTGGAAATGCCTGTCAGCAATTATCTTGCTTATTTGTGGACCTGTGAACACATCTTTCACTTTCGCACAACAGAACTCTGGAAACTTGGTGCACAGGTACCGCAAAGTATCCGAGCCGTTGTCTAGTGCCTCCACGAAACGTTTCATATGTCCCAGCTTAATGTGAAGTGGTGGCATGATTACGTTGTCAGGGTCAATCAACGGCTTATGAATGACATTTTTTATTTCCTAGGTGCATTCTAGTTTTGATAGGCAATTTTTACTTTCTCGCCTTGCGAATGACATTTCAATTTCCTAGGTGCATTCTAGTTTTTATAGGCAATTTTTACTTTCTCGCCTTACGATTTTTTCTTTATTTAGTGGTACTTTCTACCTCTACTGTCCCACTCACAGATAAAACATCAGTACCTGATGTACCCAGTCAGTTGTTCCTATGAAAATGGTGATGATTTTTAAAACATAATAGATACACTGTTTATACTCGTGTCAGCATATTTTTCCAAGAAGTAGCGAGATAGTTGCATATGTTTCCTTCAGCTGTGTAGAATATCCAACCAGTACCGTTGCGTATTTGTTTCCATTTTGTAATAATAAACTGTGCTTTCAAACTTGTTTTAGTTGCGTAGATGAACAATCGCCATGGTTCAACATTGTGTTCCACCCCGAGAATTGTCAAGAGTGAGGCATTGCGAGAAAAAATACTGAAACCAATTCAAACATGGGGATAAAAAGTTCATGAACGGTGTTCCATGAAAATTAATTTTTGTCGATATCTTAAAAAGCTGACGTGACAGAGCAAAGCGGTTTTCAGATTTGAAATCGACATAAAAATATTGGAAAAAGTAATCACAATGACATATCTAGAGCTTGCCTATCAGTGTTATTACACTTGACTGCGGTGGTAGTACGGTAGAATCACCGTTAACCGAAATAAACGGGACCGAGGCCTTTTCGGATAACCATAATTTCGGTTAAGGAAAAAAATACATATTTAAAACTGAAGGTGACATAAACTAGTGGTGCTAAAAAAACATAGTACTTTCTCGCAATAATTCTAAGTTTTCCAATTTTTGAAAATTCAACGAAAATGAGACCTGCACAATCAATTTTTAACACAATTTTTCGAAAATTACAAAAGTTCAAATTTTTTCGGCGTCGTCCAACAGCTTCAATATTGAAAATATAATTTTTTACTCAATGAATTCCATTCTTTAAAGACAGATCTTAAAACAAGATGATGTGCAATTTTCCGAAAATATGACTTCAATTTTTAGAGAGTTTTTCTTAAAAAAGCTCCAAAATTTTTCTTCAATTTTTTCCCTTATATATAAGGGTGGCAAAATAAGTGATTCTAGTTTCATTTTCAGGAAACACACTGTATTCTGAAAATTGCAAATAGTGAACATTTCAAAACTACAAAATTAAAGATAGAGATTTTTGCCTGTTCTTTAAACTAGTGCTTGAAAGTAAAAAGATAGTGTTCAAGTTTTAGAAAAAAACAAGTAGTTTTCGCGTAATTTGTTGAAATCATTAAAACTCATTTTCAAAGTTTTCTCGAAAAAGAGTTCCAAACTTTGTGATTAATCTTAGTATTCCGATAGATCGCTTAAATTAACAAAAAAATTATTCATCCTTGTTCGCCAAAAAAATGTTTTTGAAGGGTATGGACATTAAATTAACATCAAATCAATATGAAGAGAGACATAAAAAGTAACCTCTACATACTACTGACATGAAAAACTATTTTGTTTGGTTTTGGAGAGACATAAAAATCTACAAAATAAGCAATGGTTATAAATAGAACACAATCCATAAAAATGAAACTCCACGAAAATTTCTACAATAAATAATACATACGAGGAGAAGAGTTAACTAAAGAGGATGTAAGAGATCTTTTGAATAACGTGATTTAATTCGCGGAAAAGGATTAACTGTTTTTCCAAGTTGAACAGATGTATAAGCAGGAGAAGAAGAAAAGGACATATATAATTTATCTAAGAGATAAAGGATCCAGGATTTTAAAAAAAGAATACCGAATTCGTCTAGTATTTGATCGTTTTTTACGAAACAGAACGCTTTCAGGGCTTTCCTTATATATTTATTTTGTATAACCTCCAATTTTTGAATATAAGCACCACCCCTGCACCACCACAAATGGGGCACGCATTTCTTAATAAAGGGCGAATTATATATTTAAATATAGACAATGCTAAATCTAATGAAAGGTCAGAATTTTTGTTCAGAAATGGGTATTATTTTAAAAGCTTGCCATTAGTTTTATTTATTATTGATTAAATGTGTGGCTTCCAAGTTAATTTAGTATCTAGTTGTAATCCAAGATATGTAATTGGAGTCTTGTTAGGAATCCAGGGGATTGCTTTATAGTTGATAAGAGGATAAGTAGGAGAGATTCTTATTAATGAACATTATTTTGCTTGAAATTTTTGACTGTTGATCTTAATTTGTCAATTATTGTACCAAGTAATAAGAATATTTAAATCGTTATGTAAATTATCACGACCAGTTATAATGTCTCCCTGAGAAGTAAATAAATATGTGTCATCGGCAAAGAAGGCTATTTGTGAATTAATTAAATGTGGAATGTCTGCGATGGAAATATTAAAAAGGATAGGTGATACAGGAGAGCCTGAGGTACTTCAGCGTGGATATTTTATTTAGTAGAAAAAATATTGTTAACTTGAACTTGAAATTTACACGGTAATAAAAAACTAGTATATATTTTTGTAAATGCATATAGGAAGGCAAGCATTATACATTACTGCTAATGAACTAATGGTTGCATTTGGGAAATGTTAAAATACTATATTAGGATGTCTATCAAAACTTGGAGATTTATTATTTTTGAGCTTTGCAATAAAAAATTTCATTTCTGCCGGAGATAGAAATTTGATTCGTTCGGGAACCGTGTAATATGGATTTTGAAATTTTTTTAATATGTTTTGATGAAGTAAATGATGAAGTTCATCAGATCGTTAGTAAGAGTTCGATAAAAATGCTATGCAAAAAGTTCCGCTTTTTCAGAACTTGAAACGGCAGTTTAATTTGACTCTAAAAGTGGTTATTTGATGTTTGTCTTTTGTTATAATGCGAATAGCAGTGCAAAGTGATGAAGAACTCTGTTGGATTTGGGATAAATAGTAAATGTTTCTTTATTTTTTTCCCTCAGGTAGAGAAACGAATGCTTAAAATATGACGCAGGTCCTATTTCGGCAAAATTATTGTATTTTTCGATTCTGTATTTTTCGAAATTGCAAACACAAAATTAACATTACAACACAACAATATTGTTGTTGGAGATATTTCTTGATGAAATCTGTTGAGAAAAATTAAATATTTAATTAAAGTCAAGTACACGTTTTTGAAAACACAAGTAGTTTTTGCATAATGTTTGACTGAATTGAAGATAATTCGTATTTTTTGTTCTAAAAAGACATTTCAACACTTTTTCTTTAAATTTTTCTTGGATGAAAGGGTGCATACGATGCACAAGTATTATTCTCGTTGAACTCTCTGAATTATTGAGACTTACAATAGTTACCAAGAATGCGAGGAAGTAGTGCTGATGTAACAATGCTAGTTTAAAATATTTCTAAATTTTGGATCATGAGTTTCGAGACATCAAAGAATGCCGAAACCTTTAACAGTTAATCTTGTTTCAGTACAGAGATTGAAATAGAAACTGCTTTTATCCCGTAATATATATTGCTGGAAGTGAAATCGATTTCGGTATCGGTTTCGGTTCCGTGTTCGATTGTGAAAATATCTTCATAATTTCGTTTACAGGTTACGCAGGGTTCCAGTTCCGAAAAGCGACTGAAAGCAAGAACATTACTGCCTGCAAAGAACATTTTTTAAAGAGAATATATTTCTCCATTATTTCTTTATTTTGGATTATGGAGATGCCGATCTGAATGCTCAAGGTGGCGCGTATCGACACCTCCCTTCTGCCGGAAGGGTCATGGGTTCGAGTCCCACCTTGGACATGGTTGTTTGTCCCTTGTCTCTCATATATGTGTTGTCGCGTATGGTCTCGCGTTCACCTGGCCGTAGATCAAAAGATCTCGCAAGTGTGTTGGTATCTAGTGTATGGTCGAATCGAAAATTAAAAAAAAAATAGGTCGCTTTGTAATAACTAGTGGATCTTCTGCGACCCCTATCATTATACAACGGTATAAACAAACATGGTAATTACAGTATCAGAAACATTGATATATGAAAGTTCCTTAGAATGATCATTAATTTCGAAGTTATATAATAAAAATATGGGGAAACCTTTTGGAAATAATTCAAAATTAAATCCGAAATCTGGACCGAAACAAATTTGCTATACTAAACTGCAAACGAAACTTAAATCTAATTTATTTTAACCGATAGCAAACCTGGAAATAATTGGAACCTATAAAATGTCGTGACTCGCGAGGAAAATGATTTCGTGCTGCAGGCGATTCAGATAGCGAACACTGGGGAAATGTAGCGGCAAGGAAATACTTCGTCGCTCTTTGCAACTTTGAAAGTAATTTTCGGCCAAAGAGCATGAGTGGAAATTGAACCACAAAAGGTGCTTCCAACGAAGTCGCGTTTCACAAGAATACATTTTACATATACTTATAATGACTTAATTTTTGTTGTTGATTTTTAAATCGGCTAATTTTTGAAGTTTTATTAAAGCATGTAATCGTGTATACTCATATGTTTCTGAAAGGAATGTTAAAATTTAACAATATTTCAGAACTTTTTTGTAAATATATGCTTCAAAGATAGTGATAAACTTTAAAATTAAATAATAATAATAATAATAATAATAATAATAATAATAATAATAATAATAATAATAATAATAATAATAATAATAATAATAATAATAATAATATTGCTTATTCGGTAGCCGAGATCGCTAAGGCAGTAGCGCAGTGGCGGTCTCGGACCAAAGGATAGCGAGTTTGAGTCCCGCCTCGGATATGGTTGTGTTGTGTGTGTCTCTATATGTTCGTATGTGCCTATTTTATCATTCATCATCATAATTTCATCCCAACCCCCAGGGTTAACAACCCTGAGGTATAAAAATGAAATCAGCATTAAAATGCTGATCTCCTCCTCCAGTAATATAATCAAGTTCATCCCCTTTGCATTGGCATTGGCCAGTCCTGACTGACCCACAGTAGATCACAATAGATCATATACATAATGTCTCAGAGTAAATGTCGCAAACTTCCAATTCATGTAGAAGGGTTTCAAGTGATCCCTTTTACCTATTTATTATGTAATTGGAAATTACATGCACTTGTGACATTTGCCCCGTGTTAGAAGGCAACTCGTTGTGCACGTATGTTGGGCAGGTCATGTACTGACATTTTCCAGGAGATTCCATCAACCTGCCGAGCACCTCCGCACACAGGGTTGCATAACTCTTGCTCAAATTTCACGTGTATAACTTTCGTGTTCACGCGAATCTAATGCGCCATCCAATATAATGCGCACCTCATATTTAAAACTGAAAATTATGAAAAAATATTGTGTATCGAACGTAATGCGCATCAGTTGGCAGAATAACGGTACGGTATTTTATTTAAATTTATGTAATACAACACTTGATTTATTGCATACATAAATAACATTCTAACTGCTTTACTGTTAACTGCTTTACGCTTTAATGAAGCTACCAACCACTCAACGTCCTCTAAGGACTTGGACACGTGTTACGTCAATGCAGACGCAACAAATGAAAAAAAAGCACCATCTGTCGTTCTTCTCTATTTGCAGCAAGCCCCACGTTGGGCGCCAAATGTAATGTCAGCAAGCCCCAAGTTGGGCAAGCCGAATGTAATGTCAACGGGGGAGGGCGCCAGGTTCAGCTCCTGTAATGTGGCTGGATGGAAGTGTTGGGAGGTCATGAATTAACACACTGAGTCATTTTAAAATAAATTGAGGTTTATTCCTGGCACCATGAGCTGCCAGGGAAGTTACAGGTCGCTAAGGGCGACACAGGTTTCCTCTTATATCTATTCTGCGAGCTCATTACTTTGATCACTAATAACTAATTCTCTTAAAGCTAACAAAATAAGGCTTAATTTCTAATAATGCATGCAACCTTCTATCTACCATCTACAATCTGCAGGGCCTGAGCGCGGCCACTATTAATCTCTCGCCCAAAATGTCCTGCGAGGTGTCTCGCGTCATAACTTTCACCGCTGGCTGTGTTGGATCCACGGGCTGGTCGTGCGGCGGCCCTTGGATGCAGAGGCGGCGGGCGGTCCCAGGTCGCCGACCTCCCGCGGTGCGTCCCTCCTCAGCTGGCGGCGGGGCGCGGCAACGGAGTCGCCGAATCGTGCAGGCTCAGTCGGTCAAGGGGCCACGGGCGCTGGCCGTAATGCAGTGTGGGCTATGAATGGGCCCGACGTGAAAGGCGGCAGAGGCAGACGGGCCTACGCGGAAGTAGCGCGGGATCCTGCGATCTCCCGCCCGAGTTTCCTCCGCGGCAAATCCACGGTGCCGTTTCAAGAATGTCTTTGCACTAATGCCGGCCTAATCAGAATAAAGTTCTCTCTGATCCTGTCTTTCCCTTAGTCGCGTTCTGATAGCAAGTTCCGCTCCGCGAACATCTTCCACTAGTCGCGTCCAAATAAAATAAACTTCTCTCTGGGAATGTCTTTCCCCTAGTCGCGCTCTGATCGTAAGTTTTACTCTGCGAACATCTTTCCCTAGTCGCGTTCTGCTCGTGATTAACTTTCCTCTGTGCATCTCGTGTTCAAGAAAGCTCCCTTCCCCCTCCCAAAACGTTTCTAAATCTGTAAATTTACCCCTTCCCTCATAGTGAAACTCCCCATTGGCTGAGGGTAACTGCGTTTCAGCATTCTAATTTACCAATCAAGTTGCAGTTGTCGTGGAATTTTCCAGAGATCGCTCTCTTTCTGTCTCCGGCTCCCCTCCTCTCTCTCTCTTCCTTTGTAAGTGGTCCCAGAAGCTTCTTGCAGCTGTCCGGACACGTGTTCACGCGGTAGCGTATTCTCATGGGCCATAAATGGTCGGCGGAGGCTAATCGGCAGCCTGCGACGGTTAATTTCTAAATAGCCCCTTTGGGGATCTGGGCGCCTTACCCGAGGCGCGTAGCAAACGGGTGCGGGGGTGGGTATTGTTCGATGGGGGGTCGGCTGATGGCTAGAATGGTAGCGTTCACGAAGTGTCATAAACGTGTCCTTTTCCTAATCGACACCCGTGTCAATCCTTTGGGACTTCGTGTTCCTTCCCCGGGCGCGCGGCAAAAAAAGGGGCGTGGGGGCGGGTATTGTTCGATGAGGGGGTTGGCCGACGGCTCGGCCGGGTTTTACGAGGGGTAATAAACGTGTCCGCCTCTGATGGGGCCTGAGTGCGGTCGTTAGAGGGGTCTTCGCGACAAAGGCATCGTCCCTTGACCTACTTTTGCCGCGATGGAAGCTATCTCTAGATGAAATTATTATGATATTATTGGCGATGCCACAATAAAATTATTCCAATGTGATTGGTGACGCCACAATATCATAACTAAAAACTCTCAATAAAAGGCCAATGGTAAATGAAACAAAGTTGAATTTGATAACTCAGCAATCCATTGTGAGGTAATAAACGAAAACATGAAAGACGTTACTGGCACTCTGCGGAACGATTTGGCACTCGAATCTAATGCGCACCACGTTTTGAGTACTGCATTTGGTCAAAAAATGAAGCGCGATAGATTCGCGGAAATACGGTATTTATTATGAGACATTCTATATTATCCATACAGAGAAACAAAAGAAAGGTGCAATTACATAATCAGCACCGTTATCCCACATTAGGCAAAAGTAAATAGAAAATGTGATATGGAAAAGTTTCTAATGAACTGAAGAAACGATGATTTACATTTTTTTAAATTACTGATAAATTCCTACTCGTAATATCAGCGGGCGGCTTTGGTACCAAAATATGCCGGTTTAACTTAACATAACGTACATTACTCAAACATGTTTTGAATATGGGACCGTGTGCTGTTCTGACAAATAGTATACAGTAAAGAGCTTGCTATAAGAATGTTTCGTCTTAAGTACAAAAATTATATTCATTTCATCTCTTGCGTTCGGTTCTAATACCAAAAATATCTGTGCCAAAGGCGAGCATCATTTACTAGAAGTAAAGTAGCAGAACTGCTGATTGAAAAAAAACTCTGCGTAAGTAAACAAGAAGCTATCTCATTATTCGCTCTATTATAAGGATCTCTGGAAACATAAACAAAAACCCTCATTGGCGAACAAACTTCTAGATATGAGTAGTAAGATGTTTAAATGGAGTTTAGGAAACAAATGTCATAAAGTGTATAAAAATATTTATATATTTAAAAAAAGGTGCTTCCAAGAAAAATACGAAGCATTTAACAGTTTTTCATAAATGCTTAATTTAGTTTGTTCGCGTAAGGCAAAGTAATTCTTACGAAGCACCAGAAAAACAATGATGCAGCAGTAAAGACAACACTTCATTGTTGAATTTATGCATTATTCAAGTTTCTAACATTTTCTAGTGGAATCATGTACCGAGTTTTCCTCCGCCAGCCGCTCGACGGTAGCCGCATGTCGACGGTTCCGCCTACCCTTTGACTCCGCAGTTCAAGGACTCGTAATTTGCTTTAAAATAACAGTCGCTCTCACGAAAGGTCGTTTCGAAACGGAAGAGAAGCCTCCAATGCGAAGGGCAACTATTGAGTTTCAATTTCTTTTGCTTTCACATATACTTTTTTTTCAGATGCTCATGTTCTGGGTTTAATAGAAGAGATATTGGGATGAACGCACTCTTTGAAAATATCATTTAGATGTTTTAATTAGCATAGCAGTACTGTCGAGCTCGGTTTGAAGTTAGAAGGAAGAAAGTTGTTGAAGTCAACGTGGTCCTTAGCACCATGAAAACAAAAATGCAGTCGTAAACTTCAATCTTTAATTTTAAATTTGCGCAGAGTGTTAAGTTTGCAAAAATATGTTGATGCTATTTTGTATCGTGTTGAGTTCGGCCAGCAAATTGTTATAGTTGCTGTTATTGTCATTACTGTCTCATGCCCGTGCTCTGGAAACGTGTTTATTGGCAACTCCCTAAGCCCAGAGTTCGTTGAGATCGATCGGGAAATATCAATTGGGCCAAAAATCGGCTGAACGGTTTCGGCACTAGCTTCTACCACAGACGGAGAGACAAACGTTTTGCTGTCAATCGATTTTTCGGTATCAAGGACCCACAAAACATAGAATCTGGCTACACCACATGTTAGAGGAAGTAAGGTACTATACAAAGGAACGGTATTAATTCACTTTTTCGTTACCAGGGCCCAACAATAAGAGTTTTCTGTTGCAAATTGGGCTTTTTTCAGCGCATTATTACAATACTTTCTCTTTTTACATTCGCAATCGCGGGAAAGTAAAAATCAATGTACAGCGTCATTATGTTGTATATTATACACATAGTTGTAGATACATCTTTGGAATGGATAGAAAAATAATGATTGATGAAATATAAATACTATTTGAACCTGTTAGTACATGTAAATAATTGTAATAATGGAAATTAAATATGAAATGTAGCATGATATTAACATTTTTTAAATGAACCTAGAGATACTTTTAAATTAGAATTCCGCTTCCAGAAACAAAATTAGTAAAATTCAACTTTTATCTATAAAAATATATTTACAGTGATACTGGCTACTATAAAGTTCAACTGTCTAGCTCAAAATTTGGTTAATTATGATAATATCTTTTATTGCTGCGATGTTATCAATGACGGCTCTTCACCCTTATCGTAACAAACGTGAAGGAATTGTCACTTTGCCGGGAGAATATCGTACCGGGAGAACACGGGCCGGGTCGTATTTATTTCCGTTAACTGCGTCGTATTTCTTTCTTTAAAGATTTAAGGCGAGTTGACACTTCGTTTCGCATGTTCAATTTCGAGATTAAATCTTTCGAATAATTCTAGCAATTCCTGCCCATCATTATTGATGACCAAGTCTTTGCTTTTTCTGGAATTCGCTCTCGCTTCTTACCGGTCGAAGTCCGAAAAAACTTCCTGCTCATTGCCAATTCGAGCATTCATGTCCCCTAACACTAGTAAATTAGTACTCGGGTACCTCAGCTTTAACGTATCTAGGAAATCATTGATTTCGCCGAAGGATTCTGGAGTGTAATAACGCGAACCCTGTGGGTGACGGTATATAAACACAATGGCAATATCTACATTATGCATTACTAGTCTAATACAAAGGAAATTGTCTGAGTTGGTCTTAATTTCATTAATAAACTGAATTAAGCTAGTCCGAAAAACGCACGCCACACCACCCGGGTACCGACCCCTTTCTCCTCTGCGTTTTTTATTTCTGCATAAGGCTGTAAAACCAGACACAGTTAACATTTCACCCTCCTTCCACCAAGTTTCAACGAGACCAATTACATCAAACGTGTTAATGTAGCCATGGAAGTCTTGATTACCGAGCTTAGAGCCTAGACCTTTGATGTTCCAACACCCTATTCTTAAAACCTAAACAGAAACGTAACGCTCGCCCAAAACATTTTAGGTGACAAAAGGTCTAAATTTATGAAAGAATTAGGAACATTTTTAGGAAGGGTTCGGACCATTAGGGAAACTGAAATTTGGGAGTGGCAAAACAGCACTGGTTAGCTTGAGCGGAGCCTAGACCGGAGAGAAATTAATAAGTCAATAAGCTAACAATAAGTAAGTTAATCAGTAATTTTATGTTAAGTTAGTAAACAGATAAATAAGTCATAAGTCGTAGTCAATTGGTAAATAACAGGTCAATATAATAAATAAAATATAACTGGCATAGTAATAAGCACATTAGGGGGTGAAGGGAAGGGGGGATCGAAAATGTAAGGGCAGAGGCGTTGGTGCGGACGATCTTCTGTGGCGTTGTTTGATTTCAGGTGCTGAGGAGGCCAAGCACTGGAAGGAGACGGCCGGACGCCCGCGCCAGAAAATAAATAGTTAAAATAAACGTCGGATAGATTAGAATGTACTCGGCTTCTGACGGCAGGTTTTTCCCCCCTTCAGGGTTTTTTCCTGAGCCGTACCTTATGGTCTCTTTTCCGCGGCTTTGATGCGATGGAGAGACCATTTGGGGTGAATACCAGAATTCGAAAGATTAGAACGCGAAAGGTTGTGGGTATTGTAATGCCTTAAAGGCCTTCGGCCTAGCCACATAGGATCAAGTAATCTAATTTTTTTGTAATAATTACCTATTAAATAAATAATAAAATGTTC
The DNA here is from genome assembly GCA_038098605.1 of Gryllus longicercus. Classification (NCBI taxonomy): domain Eukaryota; kingdom Metazoa; phylum Arthropoda; class Insecta; order Orthoptera; family Gryllidae; genus Gryllus; species Gryllus longicercus. Next base: position 1,099,163 of record JAZDUA010000507.1, on the reverse strand, counting down.
AATTTCATGACGAAGTTTCGATTTTCGGTCTACGCGATTGACATAAAACAACTGTGAGTTTGTGAAACACATAATTAAAACGGATTATATTCCAAAGGAGCACACAATTGTCACCCACGTTTTTCACTTATACCGGGAGAGGTGGCTCAGGGCATCAAATGATGTCACTGCAGTATCTCTGACCGGGAGGTACTAGGATCTATCCCCGACGGTGTGGCAGGTTTTTCGATACTAGCCAGATAGCTAGGTCGAATTCAGTCGCTGTCTGGAGGAGAATTCTGACGGCTGGCTTGGGGTAAACCCTGCTAGCGGACGTGTAGGTCAGCGTCGGATCTCACCATCTAGTGCGGGAAGATCACAGCCACATCTCGAGGAAGAAACATGCACACGGGACAAATGATCTTAGAAGTTGACACGCTCGGAATCAATCACACACTTAAGTCACTGTTGATACTTTGCTACTCGTGATTAAGTTCATGATGAGGCTCTGATCGTCAGCTTACCCGATTAACGTAAAACACCCCTGTCCAAAGAATAATTTATGACGAAATTTAGGCCAAAATACTTTTTTAATTAATTAAAACGCGTCATTCGCAGACCTGGATGGCTGAGATGGCTAAGAGCGAGTACCGACTGAGCGCTGCAGTCCGAAGGGTCGCGGGGTCGAGTCCCGCCTTGGTCATGGTTGTTTGTCCCTTGTCTCTCATGTATGTGTTCTCGCGGAGGGCCTTCCGCTTACCACAGATCAGAGGAGCCCGCAAGTGTGTTCGTGTTTAATGTATGGTCAAATATGCGCGCAATCGGGACGTACTGGGTAACCGTCAGTCAGCTGGATAAATGCCCTAGATAAAAGAAAAAAAAAACGTGCGTTTCTTCTTCGCCAATCTTGCAAGATGTTTCATTTCGGTAAGGGATAAGACCCTAAAATACTCTAGAGATTGCGACGGAATTTTATCAACTAATGATGCTAATGATTTTCTAAATTTCAGATTTTTTGAATCGGACGTTGGCATAGTTATTAATTATTATAGTTAAATTTGTAATGATACATAGGAGATGAATGCGTATTTATTGCGGATTTTCAAAATCCTAATAAAATGTAGTAAAAGTTGACATATTTTCCACACCATTTCTAATGAGAGCAGATGATGTGCCACACCACTCTTAACGGGAAGTTTATAATTATAATGCAGCCGATTACTGCACCAACTATTCAACGGGCTTCAACGAGTTTTATCAAACGTTGTTGACTGCCTCTCGTTTCGAGCGCTTTTTGAGCGCCAGGAAATTTTCTGGGGAAATAATTCGAATGTCAACTTCCGTCTCTAAAAGTCTAATGGTTGAGGTATCGCGTGACGAACCCTGCTCTGGAACGGTTTGTATGACCCCTCTTTTAAACCCCGTGGCCCTTGCTCTGGACGCAGTCTGCGAGTTCCAGTAAGCTTGTACCTTTGCCAGAGACTTCCGCATACTCGCTATAAATATTTTAAATCTTTAATTACACTATGAAAACACAGATATAATTCCGAAATCTTACAGTTCCCAACATAATTTACACGTGTGTTGCTATTATCAGTTATCTGGAAACACGAAACTGGCAGATATGTCAATTGAAAGACCTCAAGTGCCGAAAGAGTATGCTCATTTGGTTCTTGGGAATCAAGTGTGAATAGATGTAGTACAAGAATATTAGAATAGAAGTACAGTTTAAAAATATATAATAATTTAATTTCTGAATATTATTTCATTTCAGTGATTGGGACAGTTAGAAGTGAGAAACGTTTACTTTACAATCACGTCAAGTTTTTCTCAATTACTTTAGTTATGTGGTTTAGATCTCTTTAAGTTACAAAAAGCGTAAATAATGTAAGTAAACATTTATAGATGAAATATTTAAAACACATTGAGAGAGAACCTTCTCACTTTGAAATTTGTAGGGGGGAAAAAGCGAGTAAATTCGGCGCATTCAAAATATAGTATTTACATTTTGATGAACTGATTTTTAATGAAAAACGAATATTAAAATTACCCAAGCGACTCCATTGTTTTTCAAGAAACCAACTCCCAGCAGACGGAAGCAGCATCGCGCGCTTACGTGACAATGAATATTTCATAAAGCGTACAAACGCGCAACTAAAGACATTTTGCGCAACAATAAAGAATAGTTTTCGGGAATTAAAAAGTATATTCATTTTGTAAAAGAGCAGCTGAAATTGTGTTTGTTCACTATTCTTCTTCTGATTATTCCCTTGTCATTTTATCCGTTATTTGCACCGGCCCTGGGGCGAACATTGTATTTGTTGATGAGGATTGGCGGAATATTTAATTTTGCCGGGCATTAGTCCTTTTTTATTCTCCAAGAATCAATGGCACACTGAAAACTGTCAATTATTGGAAAATTCTCTGGCCTCCACGAAACCGGGTTTTGGAAGACTGTGCTAATCCCCATACCACCGTGATCAGTAATATCGTAATTGTTCAATATTGTAATATTATTCTGAGCTTCACGCATCTTGTCACTATACATCATTATAATTATGATCTACCGCTCTCTGGTGAAAGCAGTTATCCCCCTCCGCTTTCTCTCAAATCACCATTTCATCCAGCCCGGATGAACGAAGCGAGATGCATAATCGGTCGTTATCGCTGATTTGTCGGGCGGATGCTGAGACGGGTACAATTTAATCCTACTATTGATCTACCACAGTAATGATTGGCAATGGGATAACTGAATATCCCTATAATTTTCTCGAAGTCTGAAAGTGTAGGAATCCAGGCTAAATGCATCAGGTTCAGGGCAAAGGTCTTTTGACTATTATGAACTCAGGAAATACCATGAATCAGAGAACTGTACTCCTTCAAAAGTCATGAAAAATAGCATGTTCACTTTATATAAACATACACTTTCCGTTTTCATATAATAAACAATTATATTGTATAACATTTTGAACTGATAAAAATACACACAAAAATTAGCAGAACAATTTAGCCAGATTTGAACTTCTAGCGCATCTTGTCATATCTCCCATTCAATCTCACTATTTTTAATTCATCCTACTATTTACAGAAAAATACAATATTAGAATTCACAATATTAAAAATGACACATCCTTGTGACAAATTTTATGCACGTAATATATATTTGAACTTGATACCACTTTTACAGGCATTAAATACGAATAACTTTTTAATTATATCAGATAAAAGATAGCAAAAATTTGAGTTAATTTATACTTAAATTAATATCTCATTCCATTATGATCCATGAATGTTACTCAGAAAAAATACTTGCTGTTTCACAATTATTCTCCAATTAGAGAACTCCCGTTTAGGGAAACTCGGTCTTCACCTCGGCCACGATTCATCCCACCCTACTTCGCTGTGCCGTCGACTTCATTAAGAAAATACAGTCGGATAACCAGTAGGGACCAGTCCAAACCAAACGTTTGCAAACTGAGTTCACTTGAATAAGAGGAAGAAGCCTAAATTATATCAGTAACAAATAAGATAACCGGTACAGCCGTGGGCACCAGTATAGTGGTAGAGACAGAAAATGTAAGGGGCGTAGTAATAAGATTTTCAAACAGCGAGAGGGCCTCTGTATGTAATCTCTGTGTCGGGTGTGTCTTCACGTTTGCAACCCCGAAATATGAATTGAATGTGGCCCCGCAGTGAGCGTAGGTAGAGTCAATAGTTAGTGGTGTGCTCCACGTGTCGTCTGTGCGTCGAAACGTTGTGGATTCGTTAGAGGAGGTGTGTCCAGTTATTAAGGATTGAAGTCAATGCGTTTTTTTATTTGCAATCCGCTCAATGCCAGGGACGGAATCCACGTGTTCACGTGTGTTTTCACCTTCTCAGAGGAGACCATAAGCCAAAAAGGCAGTACCCGTAGCTGTAAATATTTCTGACGTGCAGGACAATGATGGGCATGGAGTGCCCATCACTGTAATTTGAGCAACTAATTCTTTATACGTGGCTGTAAGAATTATAAATTGCAATGCAAATGGTCTTCTACGTCAACTAGCTGAATTTAAACAATTCTTATATACTCAAAACATAGATATTGCTTGTGTTACAGAAACACGTTTAAGTCATTCCAAAAGAGGTAATATTCCAAATTATATAATATATCGAGAAGACTGAACGACTATCACAACTGGAGGAGGCGTAAACATTTTTATTCGTAGAAAAATCAAACATTTACTAATATATGTTCCTACCTCTTCTAATATAGAATTAATATCTCGTTTTTCTTTTTGTAGGCCTTGTAAATATAATCAGTGTACAATCCACCTAACAAAAATTATCTAAATTGACTCTTGAATTACTATCAAACAAGAATACAAGTACACTTCTACTCGGTGATTTAAATACCAAACATCAGGCTTGAGGATATAATACTACTTCTTCACTAGATCGATTCTTACATAAGCTAACTACTCTAAATAATTTGGTCAATTCATGGTCCTTTCCAGCCAACTTATTATCCATATAATACTAAGATTCTTCCCGATATTCTTGATATTGTACTTTTTCAAAATATCCCGATTATGCAATATTGCATTCCTGCTTTAAACTCTGACCACAATACAGTTCTAATAACTTTTTATGAAATTACAGCATTACATGAATGTAATAATTCTCTCATAAAAGGAAGGATTAACTGGATTATATTTAATTCATATATGCAATGCTTCACATAATATCCCTCCTCGTTACTTACTTATTCTGACATTGATAATGAAATTCTAATTATTATAAACAATGTTAACAGGCACTAGAATTATCAACAATTCATTCTTGTCTTCCGAAAAAACAATCTTTTAATATTTTGACTAAAGATATACTAAATTTAATAGCTCTTTAACACATTACTCGTCGCAAATGGCAAGTTACACGTGATCCGTGACACGTGACAGTCAAAAACCACTACATTTACTAACGAATACCGTTTAAAAAAGTTACTAGAACATCGATGTACTAACTATAATAACTATTCCAAATCCAACCGAATTCTTCATCACTTTAGTCTGATATTCGAATTATAACAAAAGACAAACATCGAATAACCACTTCTAGAGGCTCAACTAAAACTGCCGTTTCAGTTTTCTGAAAAAGGAGAACTTTTTGGATAGCAATTTTATAGGACTTTTACTAATAATCCGAATAACAGTTAATGTTTATCAAAACATATTAAAAATCATCAAAATCCATATTACTTGGTTCTCGAACATATCAAATTTGTATCTCCAGATTTAATAAATTAAATAATTAAATTAAATTTATTGTAGCAAAACTCAAAAATAATAAATCTCCAAATTTTTGATGGGCATCCTAAAATAGTATTTTAATATTTCCCAAATTCCACAGTTAGTTCATTAGCAGTAATATATAATGCTTGCTTTAGACAGAAGTACTATCCTTTAATTTCGGATATAGCAATCATAATATCCATTTCTAAACAACAAAAAGATCGTAGTACCCAGAAAATGTTCGTCCAATTAGCTTCTTATCCACATTTTCAAAAATTTATGATGAAACAATTTTAACACGAGTAATTAAATTTATTAACCAAACTAATTTCTTCCAAATTCTCGATTTGGATTTAGATCCAATCATTCCACAACGCACAAATTATTAAGAATCACAGATTTTATAGCGACAAGTTTTCGAAAGAAACAATTTGCATTTACACTATTTTTAGATATTGAAAAAGCATTTGTCAAAGTATGTAAGTAAGATTTACTCTTCAAACTTCGAAGGAAACTTATATAGGAAACTTCAGATTATTCGGTTTCCTATATACATACAAAAAATATTAAGTTTTTTATTACAGTGTAAATTTCAAGATGAAGTTAACAATATTTTTTCTACTGAATACAATATCCACGCTGAAGTACCTCAGGTTCTCCTGTATCACCTATCCTTTTCAATATTTCCATCGCAGACATTCCACATTTAATTAATTCACAAATAGCCTTCTTAGCCGATAACACATATTTATTTACTTCTCAGGCAGACATTATAACTAGTCGTGGTAATTTACAAGACGATTTATATATTCTAATTACTTGGTACAATAATTGGCAAATTAAGATCAATAGCTAAAAATTTCAAGCAAAAAAATGTTCATTAATAAGAATCTCTCCTACTTATCCTCTTATCAACTATAAAGCAATCCCCTGGATTCCTAACAAGACTCCAATTACATATCTTGGATTACAACTAGATACTAAATTAACTTGGAAACCACACATTTCATCAGTAATAAATAAAACTAATGTGAAGCTTTTAAAATTATACTCATTTCTGAACAAAAATTCTGCCCATTCATTAGATTTAGCATTGTCTATATTTAAATATATAATTCGCCCTTTATTAAGAAATGCGTGCCCCATTTGTGGTGGTGCAGGGGTGGTGCTTATATTCAAAAATTGGAGGTAATACAAAATAAATATATAAGAGAGGCCTGAAAGCGCACTGGTTCGTAAAAACCGATCAAATACTAGACGAATTCGGCATTGTTCCTTTATATTCCTGAATCCTTTATCTCTTAGATAAATTATATATGTCCTTTTCTTCTTCTCGTGCTTATACATCTTTTCAACTTGGAAAAACAGTTAATCCTTTTCCGCGAATTAAATCACGTTATTCAGAAATCTCTAACATCCTCCATTGTTAACTTTTCTCCCTGAGCCGATTAATTCTTGTATACATTTTCAAGATTGTGTTCTATTTATAACCATTGCTTATTTTGAATATCTTTATGTCTTTGCAAAATCAAAATACTTATACATATCAGTTGTATGTTTAGAGGTTACTTTTTAAGTCTCCCCTCATATTGTATTTGATGTTAGTATAAAGACTTGAAAGAGAAATTTTTATCGAACAAGGATCAATAAATATATTTAAAAACTGATACACTCATGTCTATTGAAATAAAGAGATCCGGAACAAATCAGAATACGGCTCTCCGGTCGGCAACAAGGAAGACAACCAGTGTCTGTCAGATCGTTTACTGTTGCTACAGTGGCAGGTTATCACTATTTAAGCGAGTTTGAACGTGGTGTTATAGGCGGAGCATCTCCGAGGTCGCGATGAAATTTGGATTTTCTCGTATGACCATTTCACGAGTGTACCGTGAATGTCGGGAATCCGGTAAAACATCAAACCTCGGGCATCGCTGCGACAGCAAAAATATAGTGCAAGAACGGGACTGACGACGACTGAGGAGAATCATGACATGTAACAGAAGTGCAACCGTTCCACTAATTGCTGCAGATTTCAATGCTGCGCCATCAACAAGTGTTAGCGTGCGAGCCATTCAACAAGACTTTACCTGTATGGGATTTGGGGGCCGATATGGGGTTTCCTAGTCCTTGATGACTGCTCGACACAAAGATACACGTCTCGCCTGGGCCCTTCAACGCCGACAATGGACTGTTGATGACTAGCAAAACGATGCCTGGTTTGACAAGTCTCGTTTCACATTGTTTCGAGTGGATGGAAGTGTACGAGTATGGCAATATAAAATTAATAGTTGGCAAGTGAATGACTAGATATATGAACATTTATGAGGCTAGTAAGTTATATAGTTGAACATTATACTTTACAGTATATAAAACGTAAAATTAAATAAAGCAGAAAATCTAGTAATGGGGACTTTCAAGACTATCGTGGGCACATTGCATTATAGTGATGGGCACTCAGAAAAATGGATTGGAAAAACCCCAACAAAGTCAAATAGCATTGTTAAACGCAATAGGCTTGTTATTGTTGATTTATTAATCCTCAGTCATTTAATAAGTCTCAACATTTCACACAAAAATATATATTTTTGTTGTCTGAATCTTTCGTCTAGATTAGAATCTTCTGAAGAAAGGCATTACTTGTGAAACACCTTTTGAAACATTTGGCAGAACACCATAATTCTAAAAACAATGTGTTTCGACCCTGTAATCTACCCTCAAGAAAATACTTTTGTGGACTTCTGGAGGAAAGAGAATTGCGGCTGCTTCTTTCCATCTTGCAGATGTCTGTAGAAGTGCACGACTGATAAATGTGCGTATTTCGTTCATCTCCTATAAGTGCGTTTCAACCTTGAATGGATGAATATGTCATTACTTTTGCAGAATTGACGTTTATTTTCCTGAGGATAGCTCGATTACTTGTTTCCTCTACAAGGTGTGTTTTCTGCTTAATGTATTTGAACTTTTATACTCTTTCTTCTCCAACAATATCGCAGAATTTTTCAAATGTCAATGATTTGTTCTGTGTTGTGGTTACAATGTTGTCACTATCCACATTTGATGCGATGTCATTGTACATCCGCCCTGGACAATTAATGACATCAATGCGTTCAGGGCTCCAAAGAAGACATCTACAAGTTCTGAAACCATTTTGTAAAGTTTCTGGCTTTATTAAGCGCACTGCCTTCTCCAACTCCGGAGCGAAGTCTTCTAGAGAGAGCCTCAGAAGGATGTTCTCGGCGCCATGTTAGCTCTCCTTTCTTCCACGCAATCTTTATTGGTTGAAGTACAGCAACATTTAACTCCAGAACGTTTATTGGGACGGTAATGGACATGTTAAAATTTTAATCATGGCCACAGTGCCCATCACTGTTCACATTTTTTCTAAATGTATATTTTCGCTTAACATGGCAAAAAATGTTCAAAAATTTAAGATTAACATTACAGAAATGCATAAAAAATGACTTGCTCAAATTACAGCGATGGGCACTGCAGTTCTCATCACTGTGCTTCACGTCCGAAATATTTACAATCAAGAGCACTATCTTTTTTACTTATGGTCTTCTCTGAGAAGCTGAAAACACATGAAAACGTAGATTATGACCCTGACTACACTACGAATAGAGCGGGTTGCAAATAAAAACGGACGAATTGACTTAAATCGTTAATAACTGGACACACCATCTCTAACGAATCCACAACGTTTCGATGCACTGACGACACGTGGAGCACGACACTAACTATTAACGTGTACCTACGATCCTTATTTCGCTACCCTATTTCGCAAATCATGCCTTTCCTCAGAAGATTCTGAAGAGAAAAGTGATTCATACGACGAACATATTTTTGGGTCCAAAATATGTAGACTTATTAAATGACTGAAGGCTAATAAACCAGCCGTAACAAGCCAATTGTGTTCAACAATGCTGTTTAACCTCGTTGGGCGTTTTTAAATACATTTTAAAAAAGGCCCATCAATGTATTATAAAGTATCCACGATTGTCTTGAAAGTGCCCATCACTATATTTTATGCCTTATTTTAGTTTCATATTTTATAAATTGTGAAATATAATGTTCTACTATTTAACTTACTAGCCTCATGTACACATATGTAGTAATTCTTTTGCCAACCATGAATTTTCTACTGATAAAATAAACAGTTATACGTTAAATAAAACATATTGGTTGCCCTTAAAGTGCCCATCACTGTGTCCTCTACCCTACTATTTCTTTTCATAGAAGTTCCTTGGTGCTGTAATATTCAATTCAATATGGTATATTTAAAATGTATGACGATCTACTTTTATGTGACGGTAATTGAAAGAGAACCACGAGCTGCATTCGGCACCTTTCCCTTTTCTATGGCGATGAGGATTCAGTTATGTCTCACACCTCACTCGTCCTCTCGCATTCTTATAGTTGTCGGCGGTAAAAATCGTAAGTTCGCCGTTATTAGAAGTATGCCAGTCCTCCTCTATCGTTCAATGTTCAGCAGAAATATCAAGGCCGCGGGTGAGGTACGGAGTAAGTAAGTACTCGTAAGTGGCTTAATACAGAGCACCACGAAGTTAGATTTCAGTATGGCGTAAATTGGTGACAGTGTTGCCTCTTTGGTAACCCGCAACGCCATATGAGCGTACATTTTCATCACGCAATTTATTCGAAGATCTGCACCGAGATGCTTTACAAGTTACTTTACACCTAACAATACATGGAAATATATTAAAATACGAGTACTTGTATGTAGACATAATATTCTGTATTTATGAGAGTCTTTCTACTACAAGATGTCTGATGTTATAACGTAACGAAATAAGTTCCAATGCCGCAATGAATTAAAAGAAAACTAACGGTGCTCCAATAGCACATATATTCTCCCATTGTGTGTAACGGCCCCCCAATATTATAAGAAATATTATTCGTACTACTGTATGAATCTGCAAAATTGTTTCCAAATAGCAAAAATGTTTCTCGACGCCAAGCCTCGAACTCAGGTCTGTCGAAATAACCCGCCATGCTCTCTTCCACTACACCAGGCAGTCGCCCGGCGTCCCTCACCTTGCTGACGGTTGAACAGCAAATGGTCTCTCACATTTCCAACAAGCGATTTCCGAACATTCAGAATTCAATACAAATTAGACCTGAACGTAATTTAAGAGTCCTTTGATTTATCCCTGGAAAATATTTAATGAAAAAATTTGAAGCAGTTTTTGAGAAAATAATTTTTTTATAAATTGTATTAACTTCAACCCGAAATTACGCAAAACTACTCGTTTTCTCAAATAATTTTACCTGACCTTTTTTAAGGATCTGATTTTTTAGAACAGATTTTCTTTTTAATACTTTCTACCATCAATATTGTACTTTTGCTATGTTCACTTTTTGCAATTTTCAAATATTCAGTGCGTTTGCTGGGAAAAAGACACGGCTGTATGAGTGGCAACTTTGTAAGAGCAGCGCCTCCGTTGCGTAGGCAGCTTAGCTTTCGGAGTCAGGGTTTGTCCCACGGGCGTCGTGTTCGGCCCCAAACATTGGGGGAGAAATGAGAACGGAATATTTTTTGATTGTTTAAAAACCGAAAGATATTTCAGTTTATGTTATTAATATTATATTGACAATCATAATCATATTAACTTTTATCTGATAGAAAATATTATGTTTGGAGTTTGAGATTGTGAATAGATATTAATTGTTTATGTCAACTATTATAAAATAAGGTTTAAGTATTATATGTGAATTATTTGAAGCTGTTTTATTGAAATGTTTTTTTGTTTTATTTAACAAGTCGCGAATGACAAAAACATTACGTTTTACACAGATACTGACATCTGAAGAATGTGGTCCCTTAGGAAATTATGTACTACATTGCAAACGCTTATCTCATACTTCAGTGTGTGCTATTTTCTCTCTTGTTTATCCCATCTACACTCCAATTAATTCCGTAGCACATCATGTGCCTCATTGCTGTCTCACCCATGTGCTCAGGCATTTTTTGACAGTATTGTTGAAGCATAAATCCTTGGCAGCGAGGCCGCCCTTATCCTATGTTTTTTTATTTATTTTTTATTTCAATACAAGTTGATTTGAAAGCCTTTTATATGGTTAAATTTATGACATAACTAAGAAAATCTACAACTGAGGTCGTTATTACCTCAGGCAAGGTACTAAGGTAATTGTAATGAAGCTCGTAATTAAATCCTTTTCAGGTACCAGAATACTGAGTTTCACTAAAAGATCGTAACATAGCCTGGTAAGGAAGTTTTTAGGATTAAGAGTGCTTCGGTTGGGAGAGATACGGATTGAATGATTGGTTTTGTCATTTTATGGGGGACGCAGAAGATGATTTTGAGAGGGAACTTAATCTGGTGTTGCCGGAGCTAGCTTTTCCTTAGGAAAAACATTAGCACAAGGTACATTGTTAAGGTTCAAGAAGCAGTTTGTGAAGAGTGAAGCTTTGAGGTTTGTAATGGGTTCTATATTTAGTTCTTTGTGGAGTTGTTTATTGGATATAAACCAGGGTACCTTTGACTGCGATGCAAACAATTTTACTTCGAAAGGTTTGTAAGTTTTTGAGAAGTGAGTTCAGACTCCGTCCGGGGAAGCATTCTAGCGACCGACTGCTCTGACCGGTATTTTTCCATGGTTTCTCCGATCAACAGGCGAATCCCGCGTCAGTACTCTATCAAAGGGGCCACGGACCGTGCACGGCCTTTCCTTCATCTTGCTTGTTCTATTTTCAACCCTTGCTTACACGCTTACCCTTACATGCACTGCACTGACACACATGTCAGGAGATCAGTCGGGAGCTTAGAGCTTGTCTGCTGCCCGCTGGTATGAGATACCTGGGTGGGGACACCCGGCAAGCCGGCGAGGAATTAGCGCCGACTATGACAATCAGCAGACTATGAGTCGGTTTATTTTCCTTTTTGCCAAGGAAGTACATGTCGCCACTATAAATACTGAGGGTAGGGGGGGGGTAAGGGTGATGATAAAGAAGGATTGGCAGCGGGTGATGAGATACAAAGGGCCATGAAATGTATTCAGTGCCTTATGTATACGAACCTACACTTTTCGTAGCACACCTTATTCGTACATCGGTTCCTGCCTCTGTAGAGTATGCTCCAAGGAACAATGTTGCAACGTTTACGAACGTATTTCCACCCGTTTGTTCCGTAATAGGAAAACGATTATTTCATGCAAAAGGCATCTCTCCCAAAGACCTTACTCGTGTTCTTTTCTGGCACGAATACTTCGTGAACAGCCAGCTGGGTTATTGCACTCTCTTAAAAAATGGCAATAATTATTTATGTACTTTTATGCATTACGTCATGTAAAATGTTTCACAAGTGTTCGGTTGGGTGTCTGTAAGATTTCGCGTGTAATGTTATTAACTTGATTTTCCATTCTCGCGTTCGTTTCTGAAGGAAATGTTTGGCCTCTATTATAAAACTGAGGGAAGACATGGACCTTGCCATGACTCAGGCAAGCACGTCGTCCGACATGACAGTCACGAGCTTGTTTCACAGAAGCCGGTTTCTGTAGCGTGGAGAAGATCTTGGAAATGTATAATGCATGGAATTATCACCATCGCGGCTGTGTTATTGTTAGAAGATTTTATTTTATCTGTTTTCGCTAATGTTTTAGGAGACATATTTAAGCTTTATTTCAGTTAAGTTTTGTTTAACATCAGATCGAACGTTTTCTGATAGTTCAGCCCTTCGGTGGTTGCGTGTGCGTAAGACTGGATTACTATTATAATCCAGTCTTAATAATACTCTGTTTATAGCGACGGTTGACAATGTTTTGGAGTATATTTATCAGTATCTTTTCTACATGGACTCATCTCCGCAAAATATAACTATAATGATGGTTGATGCGTATAACTTCGCTCCGAGTATAACTTTGATTACTACAGTAGTACGTGCGACCACTCGCAATACACCTTAAAACGTCAACTGTGACTATGTGGCTTTCGTCCGTTATAAACGATTTCTGTGCGAGAGGTAACTCTCGAAGTCGCGAATGTTTCATACAGAACAGTCAAGATAAACGAGAGACTATTATATCAGAGATTGGAAGACAAGGATGAAGAAGAAGTATTCATGTTCTATTACTATTCAATTCTATTCAATTCTATTCAATTCTATTCAATTCTATTCAATTCTATTCAATTCTATTCAATTCTATTCAATTCTATTCAATTCTATTCAATTCTATTCAATTCTATTCAATTCTATTCAATTCTATTCAATTCTATTCAATTCTATTCAATTCTATTCAATTCTATTCAATTCTATTCAATTCTATTCAATTCTATTCAATTCTATTCAATTCTATTCAATTCTATTCAATTCTATTCAATTCTATTCAATTCTATTCAATTCTATTCAATTCTATTCAATTCTATTCAATTCTATTCAATTCTATTCAATTCTATTCAATTCTATTACTAGAATTAGTGTACGACTGTGAGTGCGAAGAGAAAGGCGAGTGATGAAGATGGTAAAATGTCTGATAACACAAAGACACTTCGTAGACAAATTCGGTAGCTAATTGGTATTATCGTCGCGCATTTCCCTAAATTCCATGAAAATATACATCTCCACTACACTACCATGCATTGTTTCTGGAGTAAAAAATGTTGCAGACTATCATACTGACGACGAACACAAAGATCACAGCATTCTCAGAAAGTGATACGAAATTTACGATGAAGTAAAACTGAAAGCTGGGCTCCGATTTCTGTATTTTGTTTAACTATCAAAGTCGCCCAGACAGATCATCATTGACATCTCGTAAACTTACAACAATTGTATTGAAGCAATACATGTTACAAAAAGATAACACTCAACAGAACTGTGTATACTTTGTGCTGTGGGTGTGCTCAAGACATGCAAAGAAAATCGTAAGATTCTTATCTGAAATGACACTAAAATACGTACATAATATAACCTCAACATTTTTAAACAAATTAGAAAATACATTTCAATATTTATATGTAAGGAGATTTATCAAGTGCAAAAAACGATTAGGACATAAGATATTTCAAAAACACACATCTACACGTCTATTTATGAGTATATTTATTTAAAAACATAACATATTCAAATTTGTGTAGCATTTCCCTGCATTTGTAATATGACAGCAAGTGAATAAAGTACAGAATATGTTGCAAATAATCACCATTTTTGATACCTGTGCATATATTATCGAAAAGACATTTGTTCATAACAGAACATTAATAAGATTTTCTTTCCAATGGACTGCTATTGTAATCAAGAGAGCGACCTCTGAAGGATTAAATTAAATGGCAATTATTGTACTGATGCAATTGGCTTGATGAACATAAGCAATGTTATCTAGTGGGATATACTTTGTACTCAAGTGGCTATAACAATTGAGTAACAATTTCTCTTGATCATGTTCAATTATCACAGTTAATATCGGAAAAGGTAAGATTATTGAATTTTTTCTTGCCCTCACTTTATGAGAAGAGAAAATCTTGTACGAATAATCGTGTGCCAGAAAGGGGCGAATTTTCGACACAAAAACTCTTATTACCGTGCCCTACCAGGTTCGATTTCCGGTGATCTTTCTGTATTTTCGAAAACGTCAAAACTTGAACATAGCAAAACTACAAATTTAAAGATATATATATTTGCCTCAAAAGAAAAACTGTTCCAAACATCAGCTCTTCAAAAGATGCCAAGTACATTTTTTTGGAAAACGAGTGGTTTTTGCGTAATTTCTGCCTGAAGTTATGTCAATTGTGAAAAAGTCTCAAAAACGCTCTACATATTTTCTTTAAACTTTGTTCGATGGGTAGAACAAGGAACGCTTTAAAAGATGCCGCAAGTCTCATTTTCGTTGATCTTTCTGAATTTTCGAAAATTGAAATTTTAGAAATAATGAGAGAAAGTATGAACTGACATCAGTAGTTAGAAACATATTATTGTTGATTGATTAGCCCTAAGGTTTTACAGGAGAATGTTTCACAATAACCCATACACATATACTATTGATTGTAGAATTTTAACTTTGAAGTTAACCAAATTAGGCTCCTATAATGTTTTCATATGTTAAATTCAGGTGCTCTTTTGTTGATGGGAATGGAAAGTGGAAAGGAAGATGAAATATTAATTTATCACATCTCGGAAATATGGCTTCTTTTTTTGGGAGGCGTGATTACATTTATCTACTTGGCTGTCCGGGAGGCACCGCGTTCAAAGCACAAATGCCAGACTGTTTCGGTCGCCATGCTACAATCTTTCTCAGGGCGAATGCGGGAGGCAAGTAGATGTCTCTGCTGACTCCAGCAGCGGAAGCCTCCGCTTTCGCTGATTATGTTTTTCCTGGTGGAATGGTGGTTACATTTGGAGCCCAAAGGAGACGCGGGGAAAGAGGCTGCGGTTTAATTGTTATGCGTGAAGTCAAGGACTGAATGTCGAGTTCATGGTGAAGTTGGTTATCGCGGACAAAGAAAGGGGAATTTGTAATTTTACGGAGAAATTTAATCTGTAAGATTTGACGGCAATTGAGATTAGTATGGGATGTTATCAAGCATATTGGGAAGTGGGGAAGTTTGAGTGAGGTGAATAATAGTTTTGTATAATAGAACGTCGTTTCTCGACCCTAAAGTAAAAAGGTTTTCTCTGCACCGCTGTAAATTTTACAGGAAAGCATGTCAAAGTTTTGGCCCTCTTTAAAACAAAATATATTTTATTAAATGTATTCAAAGTATTGTACTTGAAATCCAAGCACAAAACTGAATACTGATAATTATTCTAAAAGCATGGTATCTTTAATAGAAACCAAGACCCTATTTTTACAGACAGAACCTCAATATACTTTCAAGGTCGAGCAAAAGGCTCTGTCTTTGATAGTAGGAAAATTTGTCTGGTATATTATTTAAATAACTGTAAATATCAATTAATTGTATCATTTATTAAATTTTAATGAATTTAAAGAAATGTGCTTACATTTTAGAAGAAATCTCATTTTAGTGCTCAATAATATTGACATTTTAATTTAATGCCATTACTTAGAATTAGCCAATTAGAAGTGGAAGAAGTATTATATTGTAAATTACTTAGGTACACTTATATTTATTATATTAAATATAATATACGAGTATTATTGTAAATGATATTTACATACATATTAAGGTAAAATGTTGCGTAGCTATAATGTTATTATTTTTTTAACAATACATTGAATTAGGTTTGATCCAGAGTTGGCATTCATTTCAACATGTAGCCTAAAAATATACTACCTTTCCTGACTTAAAATTTAATATTTTTACAAATTTACATCTTTCGTTTACACAACAAACCTTTCAGAGGTTGTACATATAGCCTTCGTGAGGCCTGTCATTTTAATGAATGCGCTCAGTCGCGCTGGGATTAGTAGCCCCTTGCTGTATTTGTTGTTTTTTTGAACATTCTAAGGATCTATTGGAGAAAATTAACGGAGTTTTTTTCTGAGAAAGTATTAAAAGGGAATTTAACGAGATATGAATTTCAGTATATATTGCATATTTTAAGGATTATTTAATTAACATAACGTGAAAACACAATTTCACGTAAACAAAAAAACAACAACAGAATATCACCCAATTCAATCCTAAACAAGAAATAATAATTATCTTCCTGCTTTATTGCAACGCTATTATAAATAGTAGCATTGTTTACATTAACGCGGTTATAAATAATTTTATGCACGTTTGCATAAATTTATGAAAGTATAATAGATTTTGCAAACATATTTTGTGCTATTTTTTTTGTAAAGAGAGTTTTTCCTTTTTGTACTTTGTGGTTTAGAAGGAATGTTACTCCTTTCAGCATTTATTGAATTTCTCCTGGAAGACAAGTAATATTAGATCTTTGCAACGGCTGGAGTAAGTAAAGTTCTTCGTGTTGGTACTCTCGTCGATGCTAAATAAATTTGTCTCTTATTTGTTGCAGCAATATTTTGAAGATGAGAAAATTACCATTGGTAGTATACTTATCATGTTTGCATACCTTTGGAACGAATAAGTATCCTCCAAATTGTTATGATATTGTTCTAAATCCTCTTTGCCTACTTCATGGTCCACACATAAACTCACAGAAATTTCTTCGAAATATTCATTTCAAACATTTTAAAAAACGTATCTTTCCTACATCTGCCATTTACAGATAAAAACGTTTACTTGTGAACAATTTAGTAAGGGTAATACTATATTATTCTCACGCATTGAAATACACGAATGCTAAAGTGCAAGTAAAGCACGCGGAGCTAAGTCTTTCTAAGAATTGCATGTGTCGGCAAGGAAAGAGGATCGATGTAGCCTATCGCCCTCCAACTTATCTGTTGGTAACCTTGCCTTCGGATGCAAAATCGTTCAACACAGGATGTCACCAGACTTGCGATAACTTACACCCACTATACAGCGAGATATTGAGTTCTGAAAACGGATTGGGTCTACTAGATCCATGCGCGCCTAACGAAGAAAACACATTTATTACACATTAACAAAACAACACATTTATTAACGGAATAGAAGTAAAATCGTTATAATCCGGGTTGTAAATAGAATTTATAGGCAACCAATTTTATAACATTATATGAACATGTAAAGCGGAGTGCACGTAGTTGATGTCGCGTAACCAACAATTTCGTAGAGTTAGCGAGACATTCGTGCAGACATCGAAAGGAATTCCTAAATGCCCAATTTTGATGAACTATTATAATTGCTGGCTGGTTGCTAATTAGACCTGACAAAGAATAAATAGTTCGATATTTATAAAAATATGTTTACCTTTTTACAGCATTCTGGTTTGCTTCAACGTGTCTCCTTGGTGTCTTGTCTTCTTCAGTACTGCTTGCCGCATTAGGATCGTATTCAGAACCAGAATGCTTAAATACAGCATCTTCAATTTTACTTTCACTGAACATTACAATTAAATCTGCTTCTCAAAAGATCTTATAATACCTGGACACCGCACGGGGATCGTTCAAACAGGGTAGCCAACAAGATAGTGTCCATTATATGTAAACAGATAGGTTTGCGCGGTGAAGCACAGATAACCTTTTTTCACGATCTTGAACACGCGATTTGCAAATAGCACCATTATACCTTGTCTGTATCTCAGAAACTTAGAATCGTACATAATTGTAACTTACAGGTTATGTAAATCTCATCGCTACCATTACAAATTTCACATAGTCATTTTGAAAAAATGTTAGATGGAACCTTTTTACTTTAAGGTCACGGTTTGTAAATTTAAATAATGATGATATTTTAAGTAATCTAAGTCCTCGAAATTTGATATATGTAGAAAGCATTGTTAACGAAGTCCGGATAATCAATTATTTGTGACACGTGTTAACTATACATAACTTATTATACAGCAATGTTAATAGATCTTTAAATTGTATTGTATGTAAGGATTTATTCGGTGTGATATTAGCCTTAAAACACTTATTTGACAGAAAATCGGTATACTTTCTTAATTTTCCTAAAACGGCGTAATGATTGTTTTTTAATTTCTAGTTCTATAGTACTTTATCTCCGATTGCTAATCTTACCTTCAATTAAAGAGAAACAACTGTATGATAGCATAAATAGGTACTTCATAAAATGTACAACTTAAACCTCGTTGTCTTCACATCACCTCGAAGTATGCTCAAATTACGTCCTTGAAGTACGATGTGCATGCGCGGAGAACGGTGATGGACGTTCTGAGGACGCTTGACATTGGTCGTTGCGGTCTGAATGCTACAGGCTGCGCTTGAAATTACGGCCAGAAGATTTTCCTTCGCCTCCACTGGCGTTTCAAATGCAGGGGATTTTCGCTTGCCCCCAGAACTATCTCGAGTCGCCCGCCCGCCGCCCGTGGAGGCCGAGCAACGCGGCCGCCGCGTGTCTCAGACGGCCACTTCCGATCGGAAGCGGAGGCGTGTGCCGGTGGCCCGTCGCCACGCGCACTCACCTGCGATGTGCGGGGGCGTGGTCGCGGGGGCAAAATATACGGCCCCATCAACTAATCCCTCATTTTATTTATTTATTTATTACGTCAAAAACAGTGAAAAACGGTCTGTGACGTGCTATGGGGAGAAGTTAATTTGAAGTTACATTTATATTATATACATTTATATTTATATTTTTATCCCCAATTATCCCTGTCCACATGTTAACACCGAGACACCTGCTGGTAAACGATGTGAGGATGTGACCCTCTCCTTGACTTTTTCTGTAGTTTAAAATGATAAAAATGTACATAGGTACACGTTCCGACGCAGTCCAACAAATTTTGCGTATGGCAAACGGCAACGCAAGGTAAATATGCACACCTACCAGGGGCAACTGACACATCCATAACTTCGTTTTGTGACATTTCTCATTGCATGGTCACTGGCAAAGAGTGATCATCTTCGACCCCTTTCGTCTCTAGAAGTATGTTTCTATGAGAAACGTATTTTTTCGGAGAAAGAGGACAGACCTCCACTTAATATACTTTTGGGCATGCCTCTCTAGGGTTTTTCACGATGGAGTATTAAAACTGGCCGCATGATGAGTTCGCCCTTTCTACTAGAAGCACCTCGTATAGTATAGTCACTCTTAAAAATTTTACAAAGTCCAAGGCTATGAATATGTGGTGGAAAATTTGATACAACAAAGTTACAAAAAGGATATTAATAGCACTTGCAGGAAAGGAGGTGTACTTCCGCATCATCAAGCATTGATACATATCGGGAGCATGAAATCCCCTCGCGTCAGAAATCTCTGTCATAAAATCTCTTTGCGTCGTTTGTGACACGCCATTAGTGGTCGTATTAAGCTATCGGCTTCCCCAATGTAACCTTCACTTGCCTCCCGCCTCGGCCACATCGCGTGTCATGCACCCGATAGGCTACTGCGTCCTGGTCTGTCTCACTTTCATCTGTGTTACTGAGTAGCTAGGTCACCTGCATCTTTCTTGTAAGTCCAAATGAGTGAAGCGTTCTTTGGCAGCTGCTGTTATCGTTAGTTGTCATCTAGCTTTGTTATCACTTCAGTCAGTCACATTCTGGTCCCCAGTCACGGTACGTGTGATTTGTCTAAGTCCTTTGTTTCCAGCCCCTTTATCGAGTCACGAAGTTCTTCCTGTAATTGATTGTCTCATGAGATGCTAAGGGAGTGTTCGCCTCGTTGTCTAGGCGCCGTGGTCTGTTTTGAGGCGGCGGTCAGGGGAGTCGTAACCGCCCATTGTCACCACGGACACTTCGGCGTAGGTGGCTTAGGGCATCAATTGATGTTATAGTGTCTCACACTAGGAGGCCCGACACTAACTTCATAGGTAGGTCGAGTTCAGCCACTGCCCGGACAATTCTAGCGGCCGGCTGCTCTGATCGGCAGTTTTCCGTTGTTTCTCCGATCATCATCAGGCGAATCCCGAAGCAGTACTATGCTAAAAAACGGGCCAAGGTCCGTGCGCTATCCTTCCTTTCTCTTCCTTGTCCTATCATCACCTCTTATTTACACAAACTTCTACATGCACTACACTACTACACATACCTGGAGTCGCGAGCTTAGAGCTTGTCCCGCCTGTGCCTCGCTGGTAAGAGATACCTGGTCGGGGAAAATCCCCACTAGCCAACGTAGATGAGCCAGGGGGAAGATGATCACTGCCACCTCACGATGAACAAAAACATGCACTATACGTATGGGAACAATTGCTTTAGCCGTTGACGCGCCCGGAATCACTATTCAATCACTCAATCAAATCAATCGGCAGGGGCGCCTATGCGTTCATTGGAGGGGTGCGGACCCGCACTCTGGTGCTGAGGTGTCGTCGCTCGAGCCCTTGTCGCACAGCCCTCTGCTCCCTTCGCACGACCGTCCAAGTGCACTGTGCAGGCAGATCCTGGACCGGCGCTGCTGTACACAACCCGTTTTATCTGGATACGATCGTTCATCATCTTCCATGCTCCTTTACGATATTAGGGAAAGTATTGTACCTTCGACTAGCTTGTTCTTTTGATACAGATGGATGGAATTTTTGTGTCATCTTACATCTTTAGTGTCAATTAAATGTGTTGTTACATACAATACATTTATCATTTGGTTTTGCTGTACATGTTATGAATATCAATACAGGCTTGCATGTTGGCTTACACTTTTCTTTCCTTTCGCATGTCGTATGTCCATTTAGTAATTTGTGTTGCTGTTTGTATATCACTATTTTACCTTTGACTGGACAAAGATACAATACCACATTAATTTGGTTTAAAATCAAGTATGGAGGCCTATATGTATTTACTACTGGTCTCTCGAAGCAATAGCTGCTTGTCTGTTAGGCGCCACAAAAAATATTTTTTTCCTCTCCCTCGTCGCTATAGCTCAGACCGCGCCTTGCCCTTATATCCGCGCACTAGAAGGAAAGGAGTATTTCGGCGAATTTTTTTCCAAATGAAAGTTACATTACATTGAGCTACATTGAATTACATTGTATAATTAGTATAATGAACAATGATACACAGTAATACGTTTTCGTATCATTTACAATAATTCTACTTTTAAGTTTACATGCAGGCAAATATTATTGAGATGCACGAATTATGTATACGTCTGCATTTATTTTAGAACATAATTTTCAATTCTTTTATTTTAAGACAAGTAGTACAAGGAATACGAAAAAGGTCGTTGGTTAGAACCAATATTACTTTGTTCCTCAGTTGATAGAATGAAAAAGAAAAAAATGTATATTTTGATTGATAATTAAATTGAACTGTTCGAAAGTAACATATCCAGGAAGAAATTTCATTGAATTAATCAAAATTCAGAAGTTTCGATGAAAATAGGTCTTGCGGCATTTTCAAAAGCGTTTGTATGCGTTGCTCTTTTCGAGCAAAAAGAGTTATAAAAACAAATTGAGCCGTTATTAAACAAGCTTGAAAGTATCATTGAGACTTTACGTAATGTAATCCCAAAACTTAAGAAGTCCATTTCAAATTTGACGTCCGCGACATCAGCCAGATTGAACGAATGGAGAATATCAATTTTGGCAAAAATTCTGTCTACGGATTGGGCGCTAATGTTCTTAGACAGACGGACCCCTCGGGAAGACACTTTTTAATTTGAAGGAGACTTTTAATAAAGGAGATTTAACTACATCATATACTACTCCAGAATGTAATTCTTGTAGTATATACGAGAAAAAACACTTTTTTCGGTAGCATGGAGCCAGAAAACGAATTTTTCTGTGAAAGACTTTTTTCCTGCAGCATTACAATAATTTTCCTTTCTACGAAATGGATGCGAGAAAATAAAACCGATGAACAGCTAAGCAAGTTTCTGAGGGAAACTCGTAGCATCGTGTAGCGTCGCATCCGAGTCCTGCTTGGAAGTGAGTATTGGAGGCGTTGTTGGATGCGCAGCCCCGTAGAGGCGCGGGCCTGTAGAAGTGGGCGCAGGGCGATTTCGCCTTGCGGGGTCGGGGGCGGGGGCGGGGGCGGGGCGGGGGCGGCGCGGAGGGTGCACGCGAGGGCATGGCCGGCGTCGACGCCAGCCGCGCAACGAGCGCCTGCCCGCGCGCCGCCCGCCCACGCGCCCGCACGCTATCGTTCCGCACCCCGGCCGCTTGCGACCGCGCTAGTTTCATTTTTTATTGCGCTCAGATTCACCGGGGAAATGCGCTACTCGTGATTTACAATTTTAATTCTTCCACCCTAAAAATAGTGCGGACGGTGCACTTGGTCGTGACTTTTATTTACTCACGTCCGTGCCCCAGTTAGGAGGTTAATTCTTGTGATTCCCACACCCCGGGCGGGCGGCTGGCGCGTGGCGCGGGCGCGCTCGAGGACCGCGGGCGCGGGAGTGCCTCGCGACGCGCCCGGGAAAGCCCTTTTGATCGCCCCGTCGTTTCCGGACGGGAGGTAATAATTTTGCTGACGCGAAGACCAGGCGAGGAGTTGGAGAGACGTCGAACGCCGACTTTTTGTCTTCAGGATATTGCTTGTTCGATGCAATATTTTATAAGGCTCTTCTGTCGATAGCAGGTGAGGATTTCGATTTGTGGTGTTTCTCGAATCGCGTGGAAGTAGAATATTTACACTGTTGATGAACGACGACAACGGCTGACGGCGAAATATATTTTTTCTCTACGCTTTTGTCTCGACAAAAATGATAGTCGCATAGATCACTGTCTACTCTCTAGTTATTTCTGGCAAATTTCATTGTGAGTAATCGTTCTTCAATTGGTAATGCTTTAAATATTGCCTTCTAGCAACTTAATGGCAATATTCTGATTTTTAGGTTCATTTTTAAACGTATTGTACAATTATGACATTGGTTTCCTTTCTCATCAATATAGAAAGAAAATCTGTTTCTCTTGTTTGCTTGTAGATACTATCATGTAATGAATTTATTATATAGCAGATCACGTATGTTCGACTCAATATACCAGACAGTTCATTATCCAGTGTCGTTTGTCTGCATGATCCGTTCCATTTCTTTTAAAGCGTAAAGGAGAAAGCAGATTTAAACTATTTCCTGTTTCTTATCTGCGCTGTAATTTTATGAGAAATTCATATATTCATTTAATTTTTCATGTATTGTGACGAAAGTTTGCATATAGGTGCGACTTTCAACGCACACATGCATACAGTAACATACACAGTAACAGTACGCATATACAGTAATAAATGCATTTCAAAGTATTTTTGCATAATTTCACAAATTGAATTATTTCAATTCACGATTTAAAATGTCACAGCTTTATTTTTGCATATGTACACCGAACGCGAGGATAGATAATGGTAGGCGTAACTCTGAAAACTCTCACATCAGGGAAAGCCCTTCGTGTTTCTCACTGCATATTGCTTATTTGTGTCATCGATCTCATGAGTTAGAAGAAGTGCGAAGAGTTAGCAGGTTGTTATTCAATGGTTGTTGGTTGATAGGTATATGTAATCATGTTCATTTTGTTAAAAGTTAAATTCCTCTCTGATCTAATTACAAGTATTTAAACGAAATATATTTTTTCTCTACGCGGTTGCTTCATTTAGTTCTCATTTCCTATTTTGAGGGTCGTTTAGAGAATTCCTCTCGTTTTTACCATTGAGTCTCATGCATTAACTATCTGAAAGGTTTTGTAAATTTTAGAAACATGAGAGCATTTTCATATGAAATTATAGGAATTATTGGAATGCAAATGTGACAGTAATACTGTTCCATCACCTTGCATGATTTAGTCAGATATAATGTGTCCATGTACACTTTACAATTCTTCATTGATTTGGTGAGCTAATGATTGCTTCTTGTTTTTTTTGGTAATAAATAGGAGATGGATTTTGTTGACCTATAAAACATCGTCAAAAAGTATCAATATATGCTTATAAAATGTTTTAAAAATACTCGAAAAATGACGTAAAAAATATCAAAACCAGTTGAGATGGAAAAACTCAAGCTGTTGAAAATGTTACAAATGTAATGAAGAGTTCTTCCTTTCGATCAAGTGAACTGAACTTGCAAACTTTAGTTATCCCGGAATCGGCAGAACCGACAATGGCGCTGATAGGCATTACGGGAACCTGAGATTATATACGGCTGACATTACATTTTCTGGGCGAAGAAATCCAGTGAGCTTCTGAGTAATTCTGTGGAGAACATTTGTTACAGCAAAATTGGGACGTTGCAACGAAAACGCCCACTACAATCTTACCCGACCAGGAATCGAACCCGGGGTCGCGTCATGGGAAGTATCAACCTTTAATCTCTCTTTCAACAAGCACTTTTCTTTCCCAAGAGAGTTGCTAACTGAAGTTACACTAACAAGAGTAGCACTGAACAAGTGGTGCGAGAAAAATCCTTGACAACTTCCATTTCTGTCATTGTTCGTCCAGCAAAACTCTGACGTACTAATTTGCCATGTTAAGTATTGTTATTCTCTTGTTCTCGAGGATTGTGTTTAATTATTCCTTTGTTCATATTCGTTACTGTGGTAATTATATTTAAAACTTACCAAAGCCTTCGCATGATGTTCAGGCAGATTATTGCTGAAATGATGTGCAGAGGAGACGGGCGACTGTGAGATACAAACGAAGTGATAATGAATGATCTCTGAATATATGGTTGCGTAGGCTTCCGCGGCCGCAGTTTGTGTTGCCTAGGCTATCCGGGGTGAGCCGCGTCACTGACATGGTGCCTAACCATTCGGCCAGCGTATTGTGGCATCCTTCAGAGCGTACTGCTGGCGTACAGCACAATACAACCACGCCCGAGGCGGGACTCGAGCCCGCGATCCTTCGGTCCCAGATCGCTACGGCACTGCTGCCCACTACTGCCTTTGGCGATCTCGGCCACCCGGACCGGCTGCAGTGGGTTGTCCAATCGATCAACCGAAAACACGCCGTGTCGCTTCGGTAACAAGGTATTGTAATGGACCAACACATAGATGAATTCGTCATTTCTTTGGACTCTCCTGGTGGTGCGAGTTCTGACGATGGGAGCAGTGATGACGAGTGGCGCTCAGTGCGATCGCTGCGTCTCACAGCCGCCTCTCCTTGTCGCCTCCGCGCTTCCTTATCGCCGAGAGCGGAAATCTCAGCTGCCGCAGGGCGGGGAAAGTTCCGAGGCTTCATCAAGGGTACGTCCGCCGTGATGGCTTTTTTGTGAGCGGTACAGCTATAGTTCGAATTGAGTCGCAGTTTCAAACGATATAATAGCGTCCGGTTGCTCTGATCGGTAGTTTTCCCTGGCCTCCCTATCATTACCAGGCGTATGCTGGAGAACCACCCTACGTATCTGAAAACGAAAAGCGCATACATTTTCCCCCATCCTTAAATAAATAAAGAAATAAATGTCTTTATTGGTGGCGAGGCTCAGGCCATTTGGCCTACTCTTCCGCCTGACCACTTTAAAAAAATTTAATACCGTAGAACATAATAAAAAGATGGTAATTCATAGGAAGTACGAACAAATTTACGGGTGGGGGATTCTGACATTTGTGATAGTGAAATCGAGAGAAGAGGTGGTTGACAAAAAAGAAACGCAGTATTTGTGTGATTGTATTTATTAATTTGGAGTTAGAGATGGATTTAAAATTAATCAGAAATATATCAAGTGATTACATTTGAACGCTCTACAAGATTTAAATCAAATTTACTGACATTAACTTTGTGTGATTAAATAAGTTGGGAGTGACAGAGAATTGGAATTAAAACGTTATACTCAGTGGACTGTTCATGAGTATACTAATTGCTGCAATGAGGTTTTGAAGAAGATACAATAATGCGTACGCATTTTATAAGTTCCCGAATGATTTTTCTTAAATGAGTGTATGTATATTTCATAATAATAACACCGGGTGTACATTTTATCGTTCGCCGAACATTCGAGCCACGTTGCCCGGGGAGTCGAGAGCTCATTCGCCTAGCGAAGCGCTGACACAACTCCCGTGTCGGGAACTATCGTTATGCTTAATGAAGATGCTGAAAGGGATGTCGTTCGGCTTGAGTGCATTCTTGGCACCTCCGGAACGTATTCGGATTATTTTCTGATGAAGCGTGGATTCATCTGTGTGGATACAACAGCCAAAACAACCGCTATTGGTGTGCTGAAAACCCTCACGAAAAACCTGCTTCACGAAGAACCACTCCACGACGTAAACATAGGAGGAGTACGTTGAGTTCGACAAGAATTATATAATATTTTTCAACAAGATCGTTATTACTGATGTTTGCATAAATCAGATATTGACATCATTCTTCGAACGATTGACACCAGAAGAAATGCTCTACATTCAACAGGATTCCGCAACTGCTCACACTGCTGTTAGATCCATTAACTTTTTAAATACTGTTTATAGTGATCGAATAATTATCCATGGGTTATTGCCTCCTAGATCACCTGATATAATCCCTTGTGACTTTTTCCTTTGGGGGTACTTGAAAGATCAGGTGTATGTAGAAAACCCACGTTCGGAGGAAGAGCTCCGGTGATCTATTGAAGAGAAAATCGCAGCAATTCCTCGAGACTTACTTCAAGGGGTAAATCAGAATATGTTCCGCAGGTGCCAAGAATGCATTCGAGCCGAAGGATACTGCTTTCAGCATCTTCTTTAAGGTAAATTAAGCGCAGCGATAGGTCCTGTATGTCAGCACGGGCGTTGAGTCAGTGCTTCGCTGAACTAGCGAGCCCTCGACTCCCTGAGCGACGTCCTGGGCGAATCTTCGGCAAACGATAAAATTTACACCCGATAATAACCAAGCGAAGTGGCTCAGTGCGTAGCGTGCTGACTTCACAGTCAGAGGGCCCAGATTCGATCCCCGGGTTGGTCATCCTGACCGGAGTTTACGTGGTTTCCCTAGGTCATACGGCGAACGCTGGGATGATTTAAAAATGCTTCAAATCACCTCTCAATATCATCCTATCACCTCATAATCCATAATTCATCATTTAAGGTTTAACAGACTTATCTTACCAAAGGATATAGCCGAAAAGCCCCATAAAGACGTAAATATCTCTCCGGGATAGAATATGACTGGGCCTCGGAAGAGAACGTGTAGTGTAGTTAGAAATGGCCACGCAAATAATAATAATAGTAATAATAATAATAATAATAATAATAATAATAATAATATATTATAAATCTGTTCAGTTTTAAATTTAAAATTTAAAATAAAAGAAGATTGAAAGAAATGGATCTGATAATTTTAATTTATGAAATTTTTACAATTTAAAATATCTCCAAAACTTAAAAATTCAGAATTTTAAAAATTTAAGAAATTTTACTGTTTTAACTATTCCCAAGACATGGAAACGTGACCCAACATGTTGCACACATAAGCCAACGGGTTATACTACATTTATTCTTGAGACTGCAGGCAAGGAACCATCCCGGCATGTGTCTTAAACGATTGAGCAAACCCAGGCAAATCTCAACCAGGATGGCTTATAAGGCCCATATTCAATACTCTGACAAGAACATAATAGAAGTAAGCTATTTCAGTGCATACAATATATAAGGGAAGAATGGAACTATTTTGAATTGAATATTACGTCTTAACATATTGCGAAGGTTGTAAGAAATGAACTGAATAAGACAGGTTGCAAATGAGTTAATTTCATTTAAGAAATGAAAACATGGCCAATTGGAACAGGTAGGTAGTGTGTTGAGAGTTTGCATTACAAGTATTCAACACAGGGAGGGAGATCGATGTCTTCGGGATTTACCAACTGACTCACTGACCCGTGCAGTATCATTCAGCAAGTTGCTGCCACCTCTACTAAGCCATTAAATCACTGTCCCCTCCAATCTTCTTACAAATTCTCTCTTACACTTACATATACTATAGTACCACACAGGTGGGTGACGAGACGGCAGGTTAGATGTTGTCCAGGCTGGCGGTATGCCCTTGCGGGAGTGAGATCTTGAGAGGGAAACACTTACGAGCAAATGTTTAGGTGAGCCGGAACTCAAATTCCACCACTTCCTCAAATACACCCCCACTTTCCGCGATATGCACTACACTAACAGTACTAATTGCCTAAGTAGTTTCACCCGGAAACAAATTCTCAACATGTAATCAGTGCCATAATATTTTGTATGACGGGGACTGAATTAAAGAACTCCGCTTCCTTTTAGACAACGCAATTTTCCAATCATTTTTGAAGAAGTTGGGAAGTAAATGCTAAATTATGCTCATCATGTAACTAGTACATAATACATCGTGTATGTATACGTGTATGTATTTAGTACGCTCGTATACGTATACAGTATGTTTCACAAAAATATTCGAGACACGAGATATTGCTGACCAATTTCGATCCCAAGATGTTACTCAGGTGTCACCCGATTTTTTAACATTGTTGCTATTATTTTTGTTTACCTAGAGTATGAAACCTAAGTACTCTAGTACTTTACAGCTGCCCCTAGCAACAACGATCGTTGTGGACGCGATTGGCAGATGAAGCGAGATTAGGAGAGGCCGGCGAGGCGGGCAGAGCAGGACAGAGCGAAGCACGATCGTTGCGACGTGTCAGGCGGAGCGGGGCAGGAGGGGCAGAGCGTGGCTAGGTGGGGCTGCGCGATGTCAGATAGGAAAAAGCGGGGCATGGGAGGCACGGGTGGAGCGAGAAAGGTGGAGATACACTAAGTGCTCAAATGTATCCGGTCACATAGCTAAAAATGACTTACCAGTTCGTGGCGCCCTCCATCGGTAAGGATTGAATTCAATAGGGTGTAGGCCCACCCTTAGCCTTGACACCCTCCAATCTCGCTGGCTTACTTTCAACCAGATGCTGGAAGGTTTCTTGGGAAATGGCAGCCCATTCTTGACGGATTGCTGCACTGAGGAGAGGTATCGATGTAGGTCGGTGAAGCCTGGCACGAAGTCGGCGTTCCAAAACATCCCAAAGGTGTTCGATAGGATTCAAATCAGGACTCTGTGCAGTCAGTTCATTACATATATGTTATTGTCATGTAACCACTCCGCCACAGTCCGTGCAGTATAATCAGATGCTCAATCGTGTTGAAAGATGCAACCGTCATCCCCGAATTGCTCGTCAACAGTAGGAAGCAAGAAGGTGTTTACAATATCAACGTAATCCGGTGCCGTGATAGTGCCACACAAAACTAGTGGTGCAAGTCCTCTCCATGAAAAACACGACCACACCAAAGCACTATTTTGGACGTGTGCGGATTCTTTTGATCACATGGTGTATACAGGATGTTTGAGAGTAAATGTTAGACACTTCTAAGGACGAGAGTAAATGTTACAAACTTCTATGGACTTCTAAGGACGTACGATGAGAGGTTGAAAATGGTAACTTTTTCTCAATGAATGTCCAGTTGGACATTTTATATAACGGATTGACATATGCGACATTTTCTCCCGGTTCTTAGGCAATATCTCGCGCACAAATGTTTGGCAGGTCACGTTCTGTCTTTACTAAGAGGTTCCGAACCTCTGAACATTCGGGGTTACCTAACAATCAGGGACCAGTGTCACACGTATAAATATAACTTCGTTATTTGCAATATGTTCCTTTGCAGAAAGCGATCATTTTCGTCCCCTCCAAATGCCGTAGACGTTTGCAACATTTAGTCATTGACGTGTACGACTGTTTAGTCGAACGAGTGCCTATTTACGCTTTATCTCTTTCTCGACTAACGTGGAGTTTCATGTGCCTTTTTCTGTGAACTAACATCGAGTATTCTGGTGGGCGGGAACCTTGCACTAAATGCTAACATATACTCGCAGAGCAGGCCGCCTACGTTGTTTCCGTCTTCACATTTCGCGTTTACCCTCATTCCACGACCGTTATGAGTAACTGAAGGTATTCTGACGTTACTTGCTCGGCCACCAGCGACCGTGAGTGTTTATTTCTGGAACAATGTGATTTGTCTT
Source organism: Gryllus longicercus (assembly GCA_038098605.1). Lineage (NCBI taxonomy): Eukaryota > Metazoa > Arthropoda > Insecta > Orthoptera > Gryllidae > Gryllus > Gryllus longicercus. The sequence goes on along the minus strand of JAZDUA010000507.1, from coordinate 1,068,540 downwards.
TTCGACCGTTAGGGTGAACTGGATCTCTGAGCTACCAAGGCTTGGCGTGGCAATGATGGCGAGCAGAGGTCAATATGCGAGACCACAAAATCCTTCGGGGACTGCTTTATGTGAAGAGAAAAGTGCTTTTATACCCTTACACCTCAGAAGTGTTATTTACAGTGTGTGCTCTTAAACATCTGGTTTTATCCTCGTTTATCTTTCCTAGCTCTTGCTTACATTCTTGCGGTAGGGGTAAGGAGTAGGAGTAAAGGATAGAAGATAATAACGTTTTACCAATGGACATATGGGGAGAAATTCCAAATAACAAAGATATATTGCGATTTTCACAATTCTGGGTCTGGCTGGTATCAGCTGTTGACAGTTTCATCCAATCTGGAGCTTGAACGTCACCATAGTGACGTCATTATAATGACATTCAAGCTCTCGATTGGATGAAACCGTGAACAGCTGATACTTGGCAGGGGCAAAATTGCGTAAATCGTAGTATAGATACGTGGCATTTTCTTCTAATGGGAAGACAACTCATTATACTCTGGTGTCTGTCGGGTCACGTTTGGATACAATTCAAGAGTTTTTGTGTTCCCGGCATACACCCATCAATGACGAGTTGCCTACCAATCAGGGTCAATGTGCAACTTCGTTAGATGAAATTACTCATCATAGGTTCTTTGACAAAAAGTGAACATCTTCGACTCTCTTACATGCTCGAGAAGTTTGTAACAAGCTCTCACTGCGCAAGCGTGTGCGGGCGCTTCCCGTCTGAAGGATCGGGCTCAGGGGAAAGAGGTGCAGCGCAGGGCACAGCGCAGCGGCCTTGAACGCTCAGCAGCGAAATGGGTGCATATTATTCATTCCTTCTTGTGACCAATTAATGATAATAACAAACACTCGGACAACGCCGGGCCCTTCAGATACTAGCTATAATTTTCTGAATTACTTCAAATACTCTCCTCCTGATGTTTCTCGGCCATTCCCCCCCCCCACCAAAACATATTCATCTGCTATTTTACGTACTGTGAGCCTATTGACCTCTCTGTTGGCCAGCATTGATGCAGACTTTCTCTTGCAACATATAAAATAGAAGTACATTTACGCGATCTATCACAAGCGATACGCAGTGTACGAGAATGTTATGGAAACCATCGTGATACAATGTACTCATCAAAATCAATATTTGAATCATCTAATCCAATAGAAACGCCTCCAAATAGCATAACAAGAATAAGCTTGAGAGTAAATGTAGAGTGACATGTATGTATTATCCTTGAATTCATGGTATTCACGCAGTTTTATAGCCTTGACTGTCTCATTTCTTTATCGTTTTCATTCATGGCAGACTATTAACGAACTATTTTACCCATCACACACAACATCATTTCCACTTGTGATGTCTTTCTGGATTTTAGGGCTGCATCTCCCTATAAAGGGCACCCTATGGGTCTCTTTTTCACCACTTTTCATTGGAAGGTATCGACTCTTTATTTTTTCTGTTTGGTAATATGCTATATTCGGCGTTCATTGACTCATGAATTATTTTCTCGTAAAACATGTTAAAATGTATCTGACCAATCTCAATTTCGTACGTTTCAATTTTTGTTTACGTCTTTCGTCTTCATCTGGCAATTGTGAGGGCGTCCTCCCCGCCTTGCACTGCCTCCGCTGCTGCAGGAAGCGTGATGCAGATGAAAACAGCAGGGTTTCATGGCGTCAAGATACGGAAGGGAAAACTACCAAGTATTGTTCTTGACAGACGGCAGAACGATAATTGGGGCGCCGCATTTGTGCGAACTCCATTCGCCAAACTTACAATGCACAGTGCTGAAAGTACATTCCTGCTGCGCTCTCCAGTTTAAATTAGACGCAAACTTTGATAGTATCTCCCCTCGAACACAGCGCATCCGAGATTTGACAGCGCGTACCCCAATTGGCACCGAGTAAAATTTCCTGCCCGTCTCAGTAGACTTGTGTTTAATTTGATCTAAAAGAAATTCGTGGTGGTAGCAGATATCTTGCGGTAATCCATAATGTTAGGAAATAATCAACCACAACAATCCCAGTTATAATATTTATTACAACATGCCCAATGTTAACATTCGGGAAACACTTTTCCCATCTTCAGTGGGTCTATGATATGAATCTGAACATTTTATGAAAAAAATATGAACATTTTTGGAAAATAATTAAAAATAATGAACATTGAATCAACATTTCTTAATAAAAAGCGGACCCATTTTAAATCTTTTCATTGGCTCGCCCCTTCTACCTTTCCAGTCCGCCCGCTTCTTCTTCACTTCCCCCCATTCTACAAGGTGGTGACCTCCTAGCGATTCCCTGCTCATTTCTTTCTTCTGTTATATATCTCTTGTTGTGTTTACATGTGATCCACGTTCTTGAGCAGTAAGTAATAATTTTTAATTTTATTTATTTATTATTAATTTCATTTTATTTGTCATTTTGATGTAGTGATTTTGCTATATTTTTATTTGATCCCGTACTTTATGTCATTTTTTTTAAATTTTTCGTTCATGTTATAGACCCACTGAAGATGAAAGTTTTCCCCGAAATTTAACTTTGGGTATGTTGTAATAAATATGATAACTGTGATTGTTGTGGTTGATTATTTTCTAACTAACATTAATTTGATGTTCGCAATACCAGAAAACGCAACAAACTTGCTGATGATAGACTGTTTTGAGTAATTCACATACCATCTTCACAGTTTTGTTTTTGACCTTTGCACGTTCGTACTTAGAATAATTCTTCGTAATTGAAACAAATTACGCCATAAACAGCGATTCGTTCTCCCTTGAGGCTAACTCGTGATACCTGCGTGGTACGAGAGAGTGGTTGAACCTGTTTTCGTGCTGTCGTATTGCTAACTCTTCCCTTTCGCGAGGCAGTTCCACTGCGCCTGACGGGGTGTCGGGCCGTGCAGCGGTGGCGCGCTTCGATCGGCATCCCCTCGCGCCCCCAACACCGCCAGCGAGGTATTGTCACCGCAAACGCGAACGGGACTTGCTCATGAGATGGCACTTTCTCCTTATTCAACGGGCCGGGGCGGCGGGGGGTGGTGTGTAAAAACTGAAAGTTTTCTCTTCGTGCACTAGAATCGATCTGCCTCAGGAGCTTTTACTTCACATTCTTCTTGTGTGCTGGGTCAGACTTCTCAAAATTTGATGTTATCGGATCTCTACGGCAAATGCAGGTAGGCAGAGCGAATGTAAAAAACGAAGGAGTGGATATTGAAAAAAAAACTGTGCTTCATATCTGTGGAGATATATAATGATATTTATGTAATTTAACCAGCATTAAAGCGGCCATTAAAACATATTTCCGGATGTCTCACCTCAGACGTTCCCCTCAGATACCTCTTAAAACGATGCAGATACGGTTTTCGAAAACAATTGTATGCGAATGGCACTTAATGAACTGTAAAATATCCCAGATCTTTTTTTATTGCAGTGTCTGTCGCAACTTGAATTTCCCAGTGGAATCATGCATATTTATTTAGCATATGATAACGGTCGGGGAAAGGTTATTTTATAAGCTCGCAAACATATATATCACCCTATGTTACCTAACAAAATTTTTAAGAAGAGTAGAGTTTTTATGATGAACTGTAATGTGTCCGCCATCGCGAGGAAACCAAGGAAGCACACACGGCGAGGACATCCTGTTCCGTTGCGTTGACAAAGTTACCCAGAATTCTCATAATGTTTTGGCACGCAATACGAACTACCATTTTTTATGTTATGAGTTAATTCATTTTTAATTTCTCGTTACCGCTTACGCAGTAAAGAGAAAGTATGTGATGCTGCGCGAAAAAAAACTGCGAATATTCGACAGAAAAACGTGTTACAAGACCCTGGAAACGAGAAAGTGGATAAATTCAGTTGCTTTTAGAAAAAAAATTCTCTAACACGTGGTGTAGGTAGAATCCATGTTTTGTGGGTCCTTGATATCGAAAAATCGAATGATGGCCAGAAACGTCTGTCTGTCCGTCTCTGAACAAAGCGGCAAAAACGTTCAGCCAATTTTCTCCAAAATTGATATTTTCTTATTGATGTGGCTAATGCCGTGACCCATTGAATTTGAAATCGATATTTTTTTAAAATTTTCTTCCAGGTACTTTATATGAAGTACCTGGGATATTTCCAAAATTTTCAAAAAAGTAGTTCCTTCGTTTTTGAATATATTTTTTGTTGGACAGTGTGAAGGACGTTTAAAAGAATGCTGCATGTCTCATTTTCGTTGAAAACTGATTTTTCAAAAATTGCAAAAATTCAAAATTTTTCCGGCATTTTCTTACAACTATAATTATAAAGATAGAGATTTTTCTCCTGATGAAAAATAAATTCCTTAAAGATTGGATTTGAAATAAGGTCACCTACAATTTTTCGAAAATTTGTTTACTTTTCGCGTAAATTTGTGTGAAAATACGGGCGAGAAAGTACGTGCTATTTTAACATAACTAGTTTATTTATGTAACGCCAAGACCAATAAAAGTCTTGGGAGGACGCAAAATTTACTGTTGAAATGAAAACAAAGGCAACATGATATCATAATTTACTCAAAGTACCAAGGGCAACATGATTCATTCATAATCAAAAACTCTTGATCAAAATGCCGAATCCATTGGGACGATGAATAATATATGTTACAGACAGAGAAATTTGGTCCATGTTTTGGAAACCATTTTTTGAAAAGCATATTAATACTCTTAATTTAGAATTTAACCCCAAATGTTTCGATACATAAGGAAGTAATGAATATGTCAGTTAACGGATATATGATGGTAGGCGTCCAAAACCATATAACAATATCCAGAAAGGTGGAGTAAAAAGAAGTGAACGGGAGAGTTTGAGATAGTGATTTAAGTACAAGTTCTTTCCATTCTTTACTTTCAAATTTTGTTTTAACCTTTTCGCTGCTACATTCTCCGTCGGTACGCGCGGCGAGGAATACGGCCCGTTTTCCTGGTGACGCTCCTACCTGCGCTGAGTCAGTGGAATGTCCCACCTTTCCCTGTGCTGAATAAGTTTCGGGCGCTCCTGACCGGTCTGCGCCTCGCAGCCACAGTGGAAAATACATTTCCCATCCTTCTTTTTGATTCGGGCTTTGGACCGACACTGGCGAAGTTAATTTTTTTTGTTTAGTACTATTTTTTAAAATTTGTTTGTTTCAATTTTTCTTTTTTATCTTATCTTTGGCTTTGGACCGACATCGGCGAAGTTAAAAATATTTTTTTTTGTTTTTAGAACTATTTTTTGTTTAAATATTTTCTTCTTATCTTAGGACAAGATTTTTAATTTTTTTATAATAATTTTCCTGCAATTCCATTGACTTTAATATTTCTTTTTTGTGTGAAATATTTCAAAGCACGGAGCAGCACATAAAGGAACATTGCATGCTTTGCATTCGTACTTAGTTTCTCGACGCTTGTTTTGTGTAGAACAAACAACACATCTTCGCCTTGGTGACCTCTTCTTAGACTGATCGCCGGGTATCAGATTTGGAAAATGCCTTCCGGTAAATCGAAGGACCGCAAAAAAAATGCAATGTTGAATGCAGATAACAATTCAAAATCCATCAAAATAAACCCAAGACTAATAACAGATGTCCAATACAAAACTACACGAAATAAACTGTTCAAACTGCAGGAGCTGAGTGAGGTTCTCGGTTAAATAGCAAACAGACATTGTGTTACACAGAACTGGAAACACTACTGCACAAAAGAAAAGAATTTCAATGGAAGCGCTTCCGCGAGTCGCCTTTTACATTAGGTATTGTAACACCCCCGGTCGTCTCGGGAGAGAACGCCCGGTAAGCGGCGCCGGTTGTAGCTCAGTCGGTGATGGAAGGAATTGTTGACAAGACACAAAGGCAGTACGAGACAAACACTTTGATCACTGGTAAAAATTCACTTTTATTCCTGGGCAAAATAATTTAAAATGCCCCAGGGAAGTTACATTTGCAAATTGAAAAATTAAAAAAGAAAAGAAATGAAGAGATTAATTAGAAAGAAAAGAAAATTAGATGTTAGACATCACAGTAAAGCTTAAAAAACTAGAAAGAATTATCCTTAACATTACAATGGTAATAATAAAAAAAATTACAAATCAGTGTGCCATAGCGCGGCACTGCGTTACATAAGTCTGACAGGGGTGAATGCCCTGGGTTTATACTGCCTTGGGAACGGTTCTTTTATGCAGCCGGGACGGACCCGGCGGAGACCAGGGGGGGCGGTTGCGGCCTTGGCAGGAACGCAGCGGTGGCGGTGCCACCCCTCTCCAACAGCTGAGCGGCCCTCTCGTGACGTCACCAGTGGTGCGACGGCGTCTGCGGCGCTCAACGGAGTCTGACCGCGCTGTCTGGTAGATTCTGGTAGATTCTGGTAGATTCTGGTAGAACTTGAAGATCGTCGGGATTTTCTCCCGACCTCAGGCACGGAGTAAATAACTATGTGTCCTTCTCAAATACAATTTTGGAAAGTCTTGAAATCCTTCAGATACGTTCGCCTCTCTTCAACGAATAACACCCCCCAGAGAATTTTCTCTCCCTGTTGCAGTCTACTCGCTGCGTCTTGCCCCTTTTTAATAAGTCTTTTGGAGGAACACTTGCCTCTAACCGACGAATAATACCCCCCAGAGAAATTCTCTCCCAATTGTTATCAGCCCCAAAGCTCAGGCTCGCACTGAAGTTTTCTAAGTCTTGCAGAGACACACTGGTCTCTCCCCGATGAACAATTACTCCCCAGGAGAAGTTTCTCTCCCGACTGCCCTGCGTCTAATTCCCTTCTGGCCTCGTCTGATGCCCAAGCTCTTCTGAATTTTGTAAGTTGAAATTGTATCATGTTAACTTTTGCCCCCACCCAATTTTTTCATGTGTTCAAGCTCCTATGATAGTCGCGTCGCTATTGGCCAAAAGAAATGGCGCCTTATGTTATTTCAGCCAATTGCGACGGGGAAGCCACGTAAGTTTCAACTCTTTGCGTCACTGTGAGCGTCCAGAATTTTCCTATTCCTTCTAGAACATGCTTGCACAAGACAGGCGTTGTCCGTGAAAGAATTTATTGCTCTGGGATTCCCTGGATGTCGATTTCAAGAGCGTTCTAGAAGGTTTGCAGCTGGCCGGGGCGGCCACGTGCGTCTCGCAGTGAATCTTTCGACGACTGACCCTTGTAACGACTTTCTTAATGTGCCGGGGGCGCAAACGAGTGTCGCGATAAGCGAGGTTGCACGTGCAACGCTGTCTGTTCATTTCCCAACTGCCCTCAGCCTTATGAAATTTTGTATGATCAAATTGGTATCGCTACAGTATATTTGGAAAACCCGGAATTATCCACCTTTCCCTTTCCGTAGAAAGGAAATTCACTAGAAAGAAGCGAAGAGGCAGTGCGCGCCATAAGACGTCCGGAGGCCCCCAGAAACGGCCTATAGACGTCCAGAGGCTGCAGGTAACATCACGTCGCCGCGCCTTAAGGCGTCCAGAGGCTCCCAGAAACAGCCCGGGGCCGCGCCATAAGGCGTCCGGAGCAGCGAAAAGGTTAATGAAATTCTGTCTTTTCGATTACAGATGTTTCTTGTTGAATTTTCTATGAATTCCTTATCATCAAGCGCTTTTGTTGTGGCCTTTTAGGAAATAGTTTTTCAGTAAAACCGAAAAATTATTTCTTAAAAGCCCAGACCAAAAGCCTTTTTCTTGAAAACGGCATTCCATTGTTATGTTTTGACATCGAATTGGGTTATATGTGTCAAAATATGAATACATAAAATGCCGAATTATTTTTGCCAATTGGTAGTGAAGTAGAAAGTATGTAGGTTAATCCAGTTTTATTTTCAATCCGAGTTAATAGCAAGTTGGTCTGAAAGTGAGCGTGCAGTTCGATTGGGAAAGGAAACTTTCCCTTGGCGTCCTCGGCGCGTTAGGGCGATGTGGGATGCGAATGCCGACGTCGTTCGCTGAATTACATAACTGCGTTTCGTGAAGTCACAGAAGTTAAGTAATTCGAGACATCATGGATTCTTGGATGTGTGACAGTCTGGCGGCCCCGGTTACTAACGGCTCCGAGCCCCTGGCCGAAGGTATAAATGAAAGGCACTGACTCACTGCGACGTGACGAGACAAAAAGTTAACGGAGGATTCCTCGAATACGCTGAATGCCCAACAGGGGGTTAAGAGACGTGCTGCAAAGACATAGTTTCTTTAAAAGCTCCCCCGCTGTCTGTCTGTTGCAGGGGCGGCGCAGCGGCTGGGGCGGGCGGCGCCGGCCGGCGACGGCGCCGCAGCTGATGCCCTTCCCGGCGGCCGAGGCGGCGGCGGCGCCGGGCAGCGGAGGCGGGGGCGGCCCAGCCGCGCCACTGCGCCATGCGCACCGACGACGAAGAGAGCGCGTTCGCGCTGGACGACACGCCCGACGCCGAGGAGGCGCGCAGTCTCCTGCAGCCCCTGCATCCTCTGCAGCCCCTGCTGCGCCCTGGTACGCCCACGCCAGCCGCCCGCGTCCCGCCCTCCCCGCGAACACGCACCGGCGCAGCTGCTCCTTTTCGCCGCTGCTGCGCCTCTGACTGGCAGACCCACGGTGGCGGATTTCCCAGACTTGCAAGACAGCCTCTGGCTGGAGGAGAACCCTAGCGGCCGAATGCTCTGACAGCTATTTTTCCGTGTTTTCTCCGGTCAATGCCAAGGCGCTTTTCCCTTCTCTCTCCTCTCCCATGTCTACTTACTACCTCATACCTCTTTTCCAATTACTCACACATAGTTACACGTACATGCACTACGCTTGCTGGAAGACTAGTTGGGAGCTTAGAGCTTGTCCTCGCTGGAACGGTGCTTCGCTGGTGAAGTTACTTCCATACTGTAAACTCCGACGTGGCGGTCGGCGCTGATTCTCACGTTCCAGCTGATGAGAAACATCGCCTCCACCCAGGACTTTATATGATCTACACTTTCGAGAAAAACAGCCATAGTAGCTGAATCCAGAAACAGTCTCCATCCGATCGTAGCCTTCATCTGCGTTAGAGTAGAATTCAAAACACACATTGACATACCCGGAAAATGAGCGTGTCTCATGTCTTGTTTCTTCTCGACTATCGACATTGAAACAATTTACGAAGGCCACATTTTAAGCGCGATTTTCTTGTGAATACGGTTTGAAATTTCACGCATGCACGAAAATGTATATATATATATATATATATATATATATATATATATATATATATATATATATAGTCTGGCGATAAAACGTTTGAGCTAGAGACCGGTGGTAAGAGACCAACTACAAATGAAAACAAAGGAGACTTGAAATGTTTTTAGAATGCAATTCTGAAAACAAAAAAAAAACAAAAAAAACAACAACAGATGTTATAGTAGTTTAATATTTAACTTAGCCATTTGTCTATCTTCGTGATTATCGCTTTTACTAAGTCCATAACTACTTTTTCACAGGAATGTAGTACAGGTTTTATATTGCAACAGATCATACATGTAAAAGTGAAAAAAATCGGTTTCTGCAGAATTTCGGAGCTGACATTTCACAACTCGTTTTCAATGATTTCAAAAAGACGTAGTAAAGTTTTGAAGAAATTCTGGAGTGTTGGAGTGCGCACATTTTCCTTGTCAGTATCCGAGTCCGTTTGCATGTTCAGCGTCAATCCATTCGCTTTGTAGAGGGAGTTTAAAATATTTAAGAACTCGAGCTTCCGCAGAGTGTAATTTGCAGCCAGTGATCTTTTCCTGGCAGCAAGAAACATGAAGGGTGTTGTGTATCTGTGACAATGCAATGAGTGGCGCCAAAATACAAAATGAGCGAGATTGCTCAAGGAAGGTCGGGAAAATGTTCATGACGAATCGTCCGATCTGATCGGCTGTTTATCATCACTGACAACTTGAAGGAGATACGCGTAAAGAAGAAATTTCACAATTTCCATTTTCTTTTCGTAATTTTAGTAATTTTTGTTTAAAATTGTGTCTGAGAACTTACTGTCCAATGAACTTTTTTAGATACAATTGAAAAAGACGTTATAACAATCGTGATTAATTAATTACATAGGCGCCCAAAAAAAAGTTGTTAGAGCCAAAGACTTGACACATCATTCTCTATGTATTTTGACGCCCTAAATCTGAATCTAAAGGCAGAATTGTGCCACCACCTTTCAATTTGTTTAATATCACGAAAAACTATGATGAAATTGTATTTTTTTGTTTTCGGGAGTTGTTGTCAGACCCAAATACTTCACACATGTTTCTGCATGTATGTCCAGGTGATGAATCCGAGTCTGAAGCCAGAATTGCGCCACCACTTTCATTTTCTTTGAAATCGCTAAAATCATCTTGAAATCTTTTAGTTTTTTGGGGTTGTTGTCAGACCCAAAGTCTTGAAACATGTTTCTCTATGTATGTCGACGATTTGAATTTTAAACTGAAACCAGAATTGCAACACATATTCATCTCAAAAAAAGAAAAACCTTAAATTTACATTCTATAATTTCACGGTGTTATTTCGCGATATAAAAAAAACTGAAAGTGTTGGCGCTATGTGGCTTTAGATTCGGATTCAGCGAGTCGAAATACGTAGAGAAATATGTGTCAAGTCTTTGAGTCTTACAACTTTTTTATGTGTGCCTGTGTTATCATTACAGGCTACTGTGTTCAATGAGGAGATAATCCAAAAACTCTTCCTGCATTGTGATGATGAATATTTAAACGGTAAGGTAAATATGTAGTAAAATAGGAAATGATTGTACTGTATATTCAGAATATAAATGATTTTTGTTTTTTGTGTGGGTTGTTTTGTTCTTATTGTAAAATAGAGCTTACTTAAAATAAGTTAGTCGAAATAAATTATGCCGTAAAAATATTATTAACAATATATGTTTTAGCAAATATAGTGAAACCTGGATAAAACGGTATAAGTGGGAAACTTCTATTACTGAGTCTAAAAATGAAGTCCCGACATTTTTATACGAAAACACATTATTAATAAGAATGTAAATCTAAGTGAGACTGCTTTTCCATTCGAATTTTTCTTTTTTTTCTACCAAATAAGCTTGAGCTTCTTCGAAAGATAGATTTTCTTCGAAAAAAGGTATGTTTTTTAATGTTCTTCAGTTCTTATTTACGGGTACTATCCGTATCCGAAATTCTGTTGAAGAATAGTAGGCAGAACAGATCCAAACAACTTGAATCGATTGTACACGCATCCCAGATGTTGAAGAAAAAGTTAATTTTTTTGCTAATGAGTGAAAAATTGAAGGTACTGAGTGACAATGATCAAGGCAAGGCACATGAATTTAATGTTCCGATATAGACTCTTTTATTTTAATTTTTCATTTACCATTCACATTAAGTAATAAGATGTAATACACAACATATTGCTTATAAATAAAGTTTCTTGCCAACGTATTACTTTTCTTAACATTCACCTTTATAACTGAAACAAATTTGACTCCAATATACATTAGTGCTTTACTCTACAGATGAGGCAAACAAGTTTCGAACTTGAATAAGTGAAGAACTGGGTATCAGATAACTTATTAAGTGGAAATAAAATGTCTGTCCTTCGAATTCCCACTTAGCCTGAATACACTGAATTGGGAATGGTTTTCATTTTAATCATTTTGCTGATGTAATAAATGCAAGACAATGCTCCGTTGTAATTTGTCGTCCAGGAAATAGGGTCATGTAGAAATTTATTTCGGTGTCTTAGGTTTCTACGTTTATGGACTTAGTTTATTAAGAAATGTTGCATTATTCTGTTTTATTTATGATAGCATTTTCATTTCCCCACATTTCCTTCTTAGGATCTGTATTTGCAGCATTAAGCTGAATATTTTACGTAAATACTCGTATCGTTTTGTGACTCAAAAGAGAATCACGAGAGGCCTAATTTAATATACTCCCTGTCTGACTCATGTTTAGCCAACTCACTTTCCATGCCGTAACTCTGTGTGCGATTTCGAAGGAGGCAAAATTAGCTGTCACTTTTCATATAATAGGTTGATAAGGTGAAAGCATCTCGTATGTAATGTGAATGCCGGTAAATGGCGTAAGCGTTTGCGACCTAATTGCCACGGTCTCACGAGTCTACGGCCCTCACGGCTAGGATGTCATATCTGGGAAAGGCTGCGGCGCTAAGGATAGAATGCCCCAGACGTTACATAAAACCTAATATAACAATCATTATGAGAAAGCATACTTCGAAGAAGGATCGAAGCACGTGTTTAATGAAGAGTGGGAGGCTGCAAGTATGGTGCTTTGATTGGAAAGCCTCTACAGAGGCAGTAGAAAAAAGAAATCCATCACTCCCAACTATTCAACTAATGTCATCAATAGCTTCCTCGAAGACAGAATATATACAGTCGTCGTCGTCGTCGTCGTCGTCGGGTCAACCTCGAGGCCGAGGATCCCTCAGTATACTATTGGTGCCAGACCTGGCATCAATAGCAACTGGTGACTGCACATGAAGGAAGTACAGGGGGGCTTGTACTGTATACCCCGCCTGCTGCTACAGACAAACACCCTAGAGTCGGTGGCACAGGTAGCTGCGACGATCGACCACGGGTGCCCATCCTTAGGTAGCGGTTATGAACGAAAGAGGAATAGGAAGGGGTGAAAGAAGAGTATTATGAGATGATAGGAAAGGTCTGGGAGGTGATAGATGATCGTGGACTTTTGGAACCATCCCAGGATTCGCCTTTATGACCGAGGGAAACCACGAAAACCCCGGTCAGAATGGCCGGCCCGGGAATCGAACCCGGACCTCCCGATTGCGAAGTCAGTGCGCTACGCACTGAGCCACTTCGCTCGGTAATATATACAGTAACAGTTGATAAACACACATTCGACATCCGCAGAATGAGGGCTCAATTACCGTAACGTTCAACCGTCAAGTAACCGTAACCGTCAAGTTCGAAACAAGTTTCGAACTTGAATAAGTGAAGAACTGGGTATCAGATAACTTATTAAGTGGAAATAAAATGTCTGTCCTTCGAATTCCCACTTAGCCTGAATACACTGAATTGGGAATGGTTTTCATTTTAATCATTTTGCTGATGTAATAAATGCAAGACAATGCTCCGTTGTAATTTGTCGTCCAGGAAATAGGGTCATGTAGAAATTTATTTCGGTGTCTTAGGTTTCTACGTTTATGGACTTAGTTTATTAAGAAATGTTGCATTATTCTGTTTTATTTATGATAGCATTTTCATTTCCCCACATTTCCTTCTTAGGATCTGTATTTGCAGCATTAAGCTGAATATTTTACGTAAATACTCGTATCGTTTTGTGACTCAAAAGAGAATCACGAGAGGCCTAATTTAATATACTCCCTGTCTGACTCATGTTTAGCCAACTCACTTTCCATGCCGTAACTCTGTGTGCGATTTCGAAGGAGGCAAAATTAGCTGTCACTTTTCATATAATAGGTTGATAAGGTGAAAGCATCTCGTATGTAATGTGAATGCCGGTAAATGGCGTAAGCGTTTGCGACCTAATTGCCACGGTCTCACGAGTCTACGGCCCTCACGGCTAGGATGTCATATCTGGGAAAGGCTGCGGCGCTAAGGATAGAATGCCCCAGACGTTACATAAAACCTAATATAACAATCATTATGAGAAAGCATACTTCGAAGAAGGATCGAAGCACGTGTTTAATGAAGAGTGGGAGGCTGCAAGTATGGTGCTTTGATTGGAAAGCCTCTACAGAGGCAGTAGAAAAAAGAAATCCATCACTCCCAACTATTCAACTAATGTCATCAATAGCTTCCTCGAAGACAGAATATATACAGTAACAGTTGATAAACACACATTCGACATCCGCAGAATGAGGGCTCAATTACCGTAACCCTAACCACTCTCCCTCATCCTTTTCAACATACACACAGCCGACAATCCCACAATTTCGCACACGCACATAGCTCAATTAGCTGACGACATCGTCACACAACCATTTATATTATGTACATCTGTAAACAAATTCAAACATATTGAAATAAAATTGCCGACTAGTCTATCAAAGGGAAAATAAATCTCAACTCTACGAAAGAACATTTTCAACCCCAACTCTACTTTAAATAAACAATGACCCAGTTCTATGGATGCCACACAATCTGTCAAGTATGCAAATCTTGATACCAAACTAAATTGAAGAAAAAAATTAAAATCACGGCTAGCTAAAATACAACTACATTCACTTCTAACCCCAATAGTAAACTCTCATTAAACAATGCCATTAACCTCTATAAATCAATAACTTAACCCCTAATGCTTTGTGCATACCATGTCTGGATAAACGCCTTTAAAACGAATACCAACAAATTGCAGATCATCCAAATCTATTTTCTCAGACTTGCCAACCATGCACCCTGGTTCATCTCAAACGTTTAACTCCACAAGGAATTTAATTTACCCTCCCATGATTCAACATATTGCGCTCCTATCTACCAATTTATACTCCCAAATAAGCACAATAACCCAAGCAACCCATTGCGACTTTGCCATCACCTGCCATCTTCCAACTAGAATAAAACATAGATGCTCATTAGACTCATTCCTCAGCATATTCACAGACATTAATTTATCCAAAAAGTGGTCTACGAGTTTAATATCCAGGAATAGTTACTTATAATGATTTTAAAAAAAGGTTAGGAGGTTAATTGTAGTATTAGTATGTAAGTTTTATATTCAGTCTGACAAACATATGAAGTAGTATAATTAAGACTGAACTATGTGCTGCAGTCTTTGATGAATATATAGCCATTAAAGCAAAGGAAACCTGAAGATAAAGAGCGAAGGTTCCTAGCAGACCAAGAATAGGTCCAGAGAACTGACGAAGGAAAGATCAGGAACAGCGTGTGGCAATATGCTCTGCATTTTAAAACCCGAAAGTAGTAGGGGAGTAAAACCCGAAAGTAGAGGAAAATACAAGAACAAAATGTTAGATGCTCACATGTACTGGAAATATTTTTTAAAACAATATCGAAAATTATCAGTTATTACTGCACGAAACTTTGTCGCGTGTTCGAACAGAACTAGTTGTTAGTGCCACGTCAGAGTCTCGTATGGAGCCGCCGCCGTCTATCATCTATCTAGTTTCTTCAAAATTGACTTTGCTGTAGATAAACTAGTTTTTAAGTTCAGAAAATCTATTATTTGTATTTAATTTCGGGTGTCCAGGAAATTGATAATGTTACATATGTGTAAATCGTGATGCAAATTGCATGATTTGAGCTGTGTACATCACGCTTTTCATATTGGTTTAATGTAATATTCAAACCATTTATGTAATTATCCATTACAGAATATATACGATTTGATAACACGAAAAACTAATTAAAATGAAAATAAGTACAATAAGAAAAAACTAATAATAGTGAATTATTGAAATGGGCAACGTTATTAACGCAAATACTCATCTCATTAAACTACTAACTAATAAAAGATTCATAAAAAATAATAATAAAGAATTCAAGACGAAATAACACGATTTACGATAATCAAGCATAGCGACTCTGAACTTATACCTTTTGCTTTCCTTTCACCCATTTCAGTGGTGGAGTCTTCAACCATGAGGTAATCCCACTTACGCGATAAGAGATCGAGATCAGCTACTCTTTCTAAGACTGTGTAATTTTGTAGCGCCTGTACCGTAGATAAAATTCATGAAGTATAAAATGAAAAAATACATCAAATGCATATGAGCAGCTGAATTTTGTGTGAGCTCATTCCTTCACGTGTAGTACATTCCAGGAAAAAAATCGAATGTTTCGACAAGTCGCTTTTGAGCATCCTCATGGAAGACTATTCAAGCCACACTAGATAAATACATCGAGGAAATTAATTGCAGAAATGAAAACTTCACGATGAAACAATCAAACCCTTTACCAGAGTCTATAGCAATACATGCTTAAGCATGTTACAAAGAACGTTATAACGATGTAGCCATTGCCCTTCATTAGTCTAGACACGAAGTATAATTTATACTATTTTGGAATAATTACGAAATAGTACTATCTGCAAATAAGTAAGAAGCCCCAGAAGAAGTTACCGGCGCTCTAGGAACTTACCTAGACATATGATGACGCACCGAAGTATCCTAGACCTGGAGTTGAGTCTAACACAACAGAAGAACCAATGATGATACAGAATGACACAGACTTTCTCGAAATTGTTAGTTTCCTAATTTCTTTGGCCGGGGCTAGCTTTCGAATCGTGTCCCATCCTCTTGCCAGTTGACATCTATTTTTGACATTCTTTTTTCACATTTTCTCAATTTTTCGGTTTGCTAATGGTAGAAACGACAATTACATTAAGAATATTATACAAGTGTGTAACCTCGTCCTATATGGAAATTTGTGTTGAAAGACTTGGAGTAATTTTTACGAAAATGGCGGTACTATAAATGTTAAAAAATGTTACTATAATGCGAAATTTGAAGCTCTTCCTCACATACAAATATTGAGATTTCGAAAAACTTTATTTAAAGTAATTTGAAGCGCATGGACATGTGCATATTAAAAGCTTGAGAGATATTAAAAAAATACGGAGAGCTTAGGCTTTCGCGGCCGGAGTCAGTATTTACTAGGCTGTCCGGGTGACGCCGCGTCCATGGCGAAGGTGCCGACGTTTCGGTCGCCATTCTGCGACCTTCCTCAGGGCGTAATGCCAGTAAATAAAAAAAAATACATTTGTGTAATTTATGGAACAAAAACCACAACAAAGAATAGCACAAAATGAACATTATGTCATATTAAACAGTGCAATTAGAACTATCCGTTGAGAAAGTTTCAAAAGAAATTGGAGCCATTTTTGAGAAAATGGCATTTGAGCGTTTCTGAAAATGCGAAATTTTGAACTCATTTTAACAAAAAACTGTTGAGTTTTCGAGAAACTCTTTTTTACATTATTTAAAGCACATATATTCATAAACATAATAATGCGAAAAAAATTGCCGGTAATTTAAAAATAAACGACCTGAGAGAGATATAAAAAAATTACATTTACAATAGCATTTATGTCATCTTATGGAATACATTTTTCACTGTCCCTTTCAAAAGTAAAGAAAAAAATTTGAGCCGTTTTCGATAAAATCTTGTTTTCGTTATTGCTCGCGATATTGTGCGACTACCAAAATTTTCAAAAAGAAATGTGCATGACCTTAATGAAAGAACTAACTATGGAGAAAAATATTTTACTTGAAGGAAAAATCTCTATTTTCAGGAAGACGCCGAAAAAAAGCAATCTTTTGAAATTTTCGAAAATTCGGAAATAACAGTGAAAATCGTACATGTGCCATCTTTATATGTGTATTTTACTATATTCTTCCAAAATCTATAAAGAGAAAATTTGGAGAAAGTTTTTGAGAAAGTTTGAAAATGTTCCTCGTGCTTCATGTAATTACCCAAAATTTTAAATTTGAAAATCCCAGCGCTTCGAGTAGAGCCATATAGAGAAAAAAAATCCTACGTATGGTTTACGCTCTAGTTGTGTTCACAGACGGAAAGACGGACGGGCATGCGGATGCACATTTACCGTCAATTCATTCTTCGGTATCAAGGACCCACAAAACAGGGATTCTGACTCCACCACATGTTAGAGGATTTACCCCTCATCCCAAATTTAGCACATGGATTTATCCACTTTTTCGTTATCATGGCCCGACAATGAGAGTTCTTCTGCCGAAAATTCGCTGTTTTTACGCGCAGCATTACATAATTTTCTCTTACTCCGTATGTTACTTCGTATATACGTACGAGGAAGTAAAAAGGCAACAAATTTGGGATACTTCACTTTCTGTGAAAGTCGGTCTGGGATTTCTGTAGATCAAAAAATATCATTTTATTATTTTGTTATCTATATGAAAGGTTTTAATCACTTCTTGGTTGCAAAACGCTACCTATCAATTTCAATTTTCCGATATCAAGTACAGAAATGGCCAGGAAACTAGTATGTTGCATTTCAAAGAGAGATATTTGAAGGGTAGATGCAGCTATGTAAAAGTCTGTTTGTAGACGATGACAATTTTTTGCTCCACTAAAATACTAATTATTGTGCTAGTAAATGATTCGATGGAACTGGATATTGTTGTGAAGACCAGTGAAGATGTATCATTTTTGTATGATCGGTGACATTGAAGTCACTAGGGTCGGATAAAGGTAAATCATGGAATTTACAGGATTACAGTTTCTGAAATGTCAATTTAATAGAGCAGACTAAACAGTCACACAGATAAACAATGAAACGGCCTGTGTGTCTACTATTTCAAATATAGTATTTTCCTGAAAAACTATGGGAATGTTTAATTTAAATTCAATTTGTACTCCAAATATTAATGAATATTACAAATAATTTATTTGCTTAAGATAGTGTTCCATGCGATGTTAAAACTTTATCCATGAAGATTGAAAACCGATCTGTTTTACTGTGTAGAAATATCAGAATTCCGTATATTTAAAATACAATATTAAATAAAAATACAATTTCATTAAATTTATGTTTAAGATTCTACACTTTATGTAGATTTCAATTAATCATTGTCACTGGACATTGTCAATTCCAGGAGAGATATTTTTGCCAGCGGAGTAATTGAGAGCGTAGGCTTCCGCGGCCGGAATCAGTGTTTACTAGGCTGTCTGGGTGACGCCGCGTCCATGGCGAAGGTGCCGACGTTTCTGTCGCCATTCTGCGACCTTCCTCAGGGCGTATTGCGAAATGGCGGATCCTTTCGCGTAGGAGAGCGAAGCCCGTTCTACGAAGAATTCGTAACGCTGCCTGGGTCTGAGTCTGGTGACGGATTTCGAGAAAGGACGGCAGAACGTCCTCGTCTCTGCACCGTTGGAGGAAAGCGAGCTGACTCAGCTTACGTTTCCGTTTGTCACGTAGTGTGGAAAACTCACGAGTGAGTTTGAATATTTCCTCCCCGTAGAGGCTGGTCAAGTGAGAGCGTAGGCTTCCGCGGCCGGAGTCAGTGTTTACTAGGCTGTCCGGGTGACGCCCTGAGGAAGGTCGCAGAATGGCGACCGAAACGTCGGCACCTTCGCCATGGACGCGGCGTCACCCGGACAGCCTAGTAAACAGCGGAGTAATTGTTCACGAACGCCTATTATCCAGGTTTGGATGTTGGTGAAGTAGTTAAGAATTTGCAGAATACTGAGAGTGACTCTGTTTAGATGAGTTTAATTGTACAATGATCGCTCAACCACAGACGTTTTTATTTGTGACAGATGATCTGAAATTTTCGTTGATTTTAGTACATTATTGAAGAATAGTTCCAACGGAATATTTAAAGGCAATCAAAACATAAAATGAGAGCTTCTTTAATTATCCATAAACAATCGATATAGTACAGAACGTTTCTTGGCGAGATGCGGCCACATTTCCAGGTTTACAAACATCTAATAAATAAAACAATAAATACAACCAAATTAAACCATTAAAATAACAAGGAACTTCTGAATAGTTTGAAAAAATGAAATTCATATTTGCAAGTACGAGGTACAATAAGATGTAAAAGCTTACCTCTAGTCCATGTAATTTTAAAACTAGAATAAACAAAATAATAAATTTAAGCCGAGCGAAGAGGATTAGTGCGTAGCGCGCTGGATTTGCAATCGGGAGGTTCGTTCTTTGGGCCGGCCATCTTGACCGGGGTTTTCTTGGTTTTCCTCGGTCACGAGGCGAATGTTGGGATGGTTCCAAAATCCTACAAACCCCTCGCACCTCTCACTATCCCACCTAACACCTCCTACCATCATCCTAGTCATTTCACCCCTCATGATCACCTTATAATAATAATAATAATAATAATAATAATAATAATAATAATAATAATAATAATAATAATAATAATAATAATAAACTTAAAACACGCAGTAGTGATATATTCGCAAATTGTAATCTCTCATCTACAAATATTCATTTGCCCTGAAACTAGGACCGACAGGGAGATCAAGACCATGTGGTCAGCTATGACTATGATAGCGGGAGAAAGGACGAATACAATACAACCATGCCCGAGGCGGGACTCGAACTCGATCTCGCGATCCTTCGGTCCGAGATCGCTTCAGCACTATTGCCTTAGCGATCTCGCCCACCGGATCTGCGAACTCGGGTTATTTTTGGAATTGCGCAAACAGATAACCCAATTTTTGGTAATTGTCCTGCCAATTTTTTGACTTTGCTTTGCCAGTTAAATCTCAATTTAAATTATTAAATGAAATCGCTTTCAAATTGAACCCCCTCCCCGCGTTAGTAATCCAGATTAAAAAAAAGATTAATGAATGTTTAGTAAACCAGATTAAAAAACGCCGGATTTTTTGTTTTTTCGTCTCCTGTTGCCCTAGTTTTTTTACTTACGGGAATACGTTTAGTTTCAACTGCAGTCGATTTGGCTTGTGCAGTTAGGGAGGGCTTATTACTTACAGACTAACTAAAACTATCTTATAACTATATACATTCCCGCTTTGGGGTTTGTTAGTTTTTAGACTTTTAATTTAATTATTTAAATTTGATTTATTTGAATTGTTCTATTTCCTTCTTTTATTTTGTTTTTGTTCTCACTCGCATTCACACTTATATTTGTATTTACAAACATTCATCCATAACGTCGATGCTTAGTGAAATGGATGGCGGCGTGGGTGGAGTGGCGGCGCTGAGGCTGAGGCGGGGTGTGCGCTGCCGCAGGCCCGTCGGGCGGCGTGGCGCGCGGCGGGGCGGCTGCGGGCGCGGGCGGCGGGCGCCGGGAGGCCGGCGGCGCGACGGTGCTGGAGCTGGCGAGCGGCGGCGGCGGGGGGCGCGGCGATGAGGAGGGCGCCCCGGGGCGGGCCGCGCCGCGCTCGCCGCTGTCGCCCCTCTCGCCGCTGCTGCTGCACGGGATGGCGGGCGCGCTCGACGCCCCGCCGGGCCCCGGGGGCCACGCCTCCAACAGCACCCGCGGCGGCGGCGGTGGAGGCGGAGGCGCGCGCGGCGGCGACGTGGTGGTGCTGCCCGACAGCAACAGCGACACCTTCGGCCTCGGAGGTGAGTCGCGCGCAGACAGCCCCGCCCGTCTGCTCTGCCGAGGGCCCAGCCCCTCCTCTGCCACTTGGCTCATTCAATTCTAAGCAATTACTTTATTTATTCCATCATATCCGAATCAACATTCATAGAAAGAAATTTAAAAATTGCAAATATTCAATTTTTTAAAACTTATTTTACCCTCTAACTCTGTATCTAGTGATTTTTTCATATACCGCATATAATGCTAGAATAATATAATATAATGTATTCGTGAATTTTAAATCATTAAATGATTTCATACGCATAATTTTCAAAATATTAGTCGTTTTTGCGTAATTTTCAGGTATGTGATGAAATGTTCAAATTTTCTTCTACCTTTTCTTACGCTTTTAATATTCATGCTCGAGATTTACATCTCAATTCAATTTCTTTCTCGATATTGAATATTTAATGTAGTCTTTTTCTAAACGACTAGTTTTAGTAATTATTTTTCTTATGGGTAAAAGCGAACCATTTATACCAGCATTTTCCTTCAAGTGATGCTTTTGTAGTTAAATTAGCAAGGACGCTGTTTACGGAACTTAGATAACCATGTTCGCGGACCAACCACACCAACTAGGTTTTGCAAGTTAGAAATACTTTTGTAGGTTGGACTAATTTTTTCTTTAAACGTTTTGTAAGAATGAAGCACAATGAACTGAATGGCAGAAAGCCACTTTGATTTAAACTGTTGAAATGGTGGTTTAGTTTATTCATTGCATTGTATACATTAAGTACAATTATGTTAATTTATTGCTAAAATGAGAATTTTTCAGGGCTGCATTACATATTATATTAATAAGTATATTTTTCAATAATTTCGAGTATAGCAAATCGCAATAATCGATTCAATTTTGCCAAAGAGTAGGATCGGAGAAAAAGACGCGACTTTTGAAGTTCAGTCAGTTTCACACGAAAACAAAACTAATATTTTTAGTTCCGATAGACGCATAGTGTGACGCACACCTTGATGCAGAACCAAGCCCTGGAAAACTTGTACTTACAGTGAAGCATGACGGCGGTTCTGTGCCTGCTGAGAGTTTGAGTACCATAGGTGTGGTTTGACTGCATTTAAGTATTGTATACACACACACACACACACACACATACATACATACATACATACATACATATATATATATATATATATATATATATATATATATATATATATATATATATATATAAAGATATATATTTTCATCTACGCACTTGTTGCTGCTCTACAGCAGCGGAAACCAAATTCATATATTTTCTCAATTGAACATGAAGACATGACAAGCATCCTATAGAGCATATGTGATATTTTTTTGAGAAAAAATACATTTTATCTAACAAATACTTTCTTCAACATTCTCTCCTAAGAAATAAAACTTTAATTGGCTAGGTTTAGCAGCTGGGTTGGTGAAATCCACACCATCAAGCCTAGAGGCACTAATCACAGCAAACGCAAACTGAACGTGGTATTAAATGACGCTATGCTTTTGTTAAACAAATATACAAATTACGTTTTTGTGAGTAATAAATAGTATCTTCTTTTGTTAGTAAATATCATGGAATTTGTAATATTTTGAGCTATTGTATCATATGAGAATAAAAAGTAGTTTTTGCAATCTTATTTCAGTTATTTATCATTTTCATGAACACCGTGATCGTATTCTTAAAGATATTTGTGTCATAGTTTTCTAACTGTACGATAGTTTTCTTTACTAACTGTAATTTTTTTGTGCCATCCGTAACGTGCATTGTTGCGCGACAACGGTACGTGAGCAGTTAATAGCCTCTTCCGTCGGTGCTTCGTGTTATAAACAACATAGCTGAGACATTCAAGAAGTGCTAAAGTAGATATTATATTTAGCGTAATTTAGAAATATATCGTTTGTATTTTTCCAGTCATGGCCGAATTGACAGCCGAAGTGTTAGTAGAATATAAGGTGCAATATAATAATATTACGTGACCTTCACCAATATTTCGATAAAGTATATGCTATTGAAGCGCCACTGAATTTGTAAATAGCTTTATTTTGTTCCAAAAGCGTCGTTTTTAATTCGTCCGTTTCCTTGTTTCGGTCTGGAAGGGAATCGTCGCTAGTCCATCTCTCACATAAACGCACTCAGTCACCCAATACAACAACTGTAAAAACAATTATTGCTTTTTACTTTCTCAAACATTCGAAGGTATTTTTAAGGGGGTCTTCCTACAATTACAATATTGAAAATAGATATTTTGCCTTAACGAAATCTGTTCTTAAGGGAGACGAATTCTTAAATACGTTCATGTTCAATTTTCCGAAAATATGAGCAGTTGTCGTGTAATTTGGTGCGAAATATAGGAAATTAATTTTTTTCTCTCAAAAAAAAACGCTCCAATTTTTTTCTTTAACTTTATTTTATGGATAGAAGAAGGGTTGCTTCAAAGAATGGCGTTGGTCTAAATACGTTGAATTCTCCGAATATTAGATATTAGAAAATTTCAAATTCAGAAATAATGCGAGAAAGTATGCGCGGTTGGAGCCCCACAAGTTTTAATACAACTAGATTTCAGGAAAGTTGGAAAATTATCTTTGTACGGGGAATCTCGAGGAGTCTCGAGTAATGTCTCACAAAATCTTTTGAGTTGGTCAACCTTCGAGGAAAATCAAATCATATATATATATATATATATATATATATATATATATATAAATGACAATGCGTCACAACTAGATTAATATTTTATAAAATTAAATACATAAATATATTGCTGAATGGTTAATTTCTTAAGCAAGAAGAAAAATAACAAAAGAAAACCTTAATGAAAATATTGCTTAATGCTTCGCTTCCTTGAACTAGTGCAAAAGTATTAATAACATATTGATTGATGGCTCACTTAAGCGTGCTCAAAATATTTGTCGGCGACGGCACATTTACACCACTCGAGAGACGCGTGAAGAGCCGATAGGATGTCCCTGGAAAAACGCGGAACATTGTGGTGATACGTTGCTTCATATCGTCTGGTGTAGTTGGGGATTCTTCATATACAATACACATGAGTATGTTTCAAAGTTCCATAAAGAGAAGAACTAGTGGTGCTTAAGAATGGCACAGACTTTCCAGTATTAGTTTTCTATTTACTTTGGTCTAGGCTAGCAATTCGGTCTTGCCTCATACTCTTGTCAGCTGCCATCTACCGCCTCTCAAAGTACATTTTTAATTTTTGTTACCTTCTCGCCTTATGAATTCTGCGTAAGATGAGAAAGTTTTGTAAACTGCGCCAGAAAAGGCCGACATTTCGCCAGAAAAACCTTATTGCCGGGTAACGAAAAAATAGATAAATCCGGGCGAAACGTCTGTCTGTCCGCCTGTGTCAACGCTAGCGCCTAAACCGTTCAGCCAATTTTCTTCAAAATTAATATTCCTCAACCGATCTGAATGATCTCGAGGCTTTGGGCATTTCAAACGGATATTATGATTTTTGAAGGTATTTCACATGAAGTCTCAAACATTTTTTCAAACTTTTCTCAAAAAAGCTCCAAATTGTTTGATTAAATTTTGTTGTTCAATAGTGGGGGGGACATTTAAGACAATGGTTCAGATCTCATTGCTCCTGACTTCCCCGATATGGCCGAGGTGGCTAATTGGTGTTTGCGGTCTTAGTTCTTTGGAGGGGAAGTTAGCTATTTCGAGTCTTGGTCGATGAATATTATTTGTCACAATTCTCTGTTGCCGCAGGAAATAATTGATAATTCCAGATATTTGATTGAAAATCATTTGAAGCGATTCTAATCACAAATAGAATTAATTAAGATAAATAATATGGAAGTGTCTGTATGCAATTTTCAAATTTTCAACTTCTAAACAATTTTCCACATCTCTTATTGGATTTGTAAAACATCGCAAATCAATTTTGTCATTCGGCTTATGCCTATTTTAGTTCTGCTTCTCTGTATAGCCTGGGTGGTTGAAGTGGTTAAATGTTAGGTTCGGACCCCGTGTTTCAATGGGAAGTCCCGCTGGTTCGAATCTGGCTCGTGGGCAATTATTTGTCACAACTCTCTGTTAGTGCTGAAAACAATTGAGAATTTCAGTAACTTTATTGAAAATAATTTGAAGAAATTCTACTCATATATACAATCTGATAAGATTATAAATAAACTGAAATTGTCTGTATGTCATTTTCGTATTTCGATGTTTTAAACAAGTGTACAACTATCTTGTATTTTTAAAACTTATGTCACATCAAATCAATTGTTCAATACAAGATGCGTGTGATATTGTGGAGAGTTTAGATACTTTTTCGCAATGTATGTGCTTTGTAAGCATCACTAGTTATTTTTGTTTTCCTAATAGTAGAACAGAAATATTATTTTAAGAATATTAAAGAAGAGAAAATATTCGTCCTAATGACAATTTTCTTTGAAAACGTTGCAGGTGTTTTTAAGGAAATGACATTTAAGCGTTACTGTAAATTCGAAATTGGAACCTCATTCACAGAAAATTATTGAGTTTTCAAAAATCTTCATTTGACTTCTTTTCAAGCACTTTCAATCACTGTGCAATAGTGATTACAAATTACTGGAAATGTGCATATTAAAGGCGTCAGACATATGTGTTTCTGAAAATACGGAATTTTGAGCTAGTTTTTGCTGAAAACTGTTGAGTTTTCGAGACATTTTATCTGACGTTCTTTAAAGCTCATGTGCTCGTCAATACATTAATGTGAAGTAATCGCTGCTAATGTAAATATTATAGACGTGAGAGACAAGTAAAAAAGTAATTTTTGAAAAAATAAAGGAATAGTACTACATCGCGTTTATGTCATCTTAGAGAGTGAATTTAGCACAATCCCCACCAAAAGTTCAAAGAAAAAATTTGAAGCCGTTTTAAGAAAGTTTTTAAAATTGTAAATTTGCACGCAATATTGGTCGAAAACTACTAAAATTAAAAAAAAAAATACATTACATTATTGAAATGACTAAATAAGGAGAACAAATGTTATTTCAAGGAAAAATCTCTATCTTTAATTTTGTAGTTATAGGAAGACGCGGAAAAATTCAAACTTTTGCAATTATCTAAATTTCAGAGTTAACAGGAAAAATCGGATCTATGGCACGTTTATAGGTTATTTTACTCTATTATTACAATAAATTTAAAGAAAAATATTGGAGTGGTTTTTGAAAAAAATTTGAATATGTCCGGAGGGCTTCATGTAAAGTATCCCCAAATTTTAAAGAAAGTTCTTCAAAATCGAGCCGTCTCGAATGGAGCTACATCGACTGGGTCATATCCATTTTCAATAAAATCGCACAACCGGCTGTAAGCCTGACGTCAACCACCAACCCGGTGGACCAAACGTCGCAACCTTAGTTAACGAAATCGGCTTCGTATCCTAGCATTCGCCTTGATGACCGAGGGAAGCCACGAAAAACAAACAATACGGATGACCGGCGCGGGAATCGAACATGGGCTTTCCGATTGAGAAGCCAGCGCGCTAGGCCCTGATCCAATTAGCTTGGTATTTTTCCTTTGGGGCTTTTTCCAGCAACCGGGATGGCGACTTCGGCGATCCGCCCTCGATACCCACTATGTCCCTCATGGAGACATGTATTAAACTATACACCAGACACACTTGCAGGCTCCCCGGTTTTCTTGAAAGAGAAACACATACCTGAAAGGGAAGGGACAATCAACCACGCCCACGGCGGGTTTCGAACCCCGGCCGTTCCGGACCAAGGCGCTGCATCGGTAGACGCCTTAGCCATCTCGGCCATCCAGGTCGGCTTGCAGGAGCCATTAATGCTATGCACAAATCACCGAATTTTTAGCCAAGGTTTCTGAATCTAGATAGGAAGTGTGAGCGAAACCAGATGTTTATTTTTTCTCCAGTGACTGTGGCCGTTTATGAGAAGGAAAGATTTGCAACGTTTCTTTTTCAGTGAAAACAAGGAAAATGAATGTCAAATGGCGACATCGGCAGAAACCTATGTGGCACGTAATAGCTATTAAAATTTATTCGCTTAAATATGAAGATGTGTGCACGTTTAAAATCGCATTTTCAAGCCATTTCTGGCAAGTCAAAATTTAGTGTATAATTCCTTTTTCAAAAATCGACGTCGACCCTTATACGATTCGTATATTCGCAATAAAAAATAGGGCAAAGATGAAATACGGTGCACCTAGGTACCTATGGTCATTGTCGGCGATTTTGTAAACGTCATCTTCGTATCTTTCACAATTTAGAAGATAAAAAGAGTGACTTGGTTGACTTATCCCGTATATTATTAATTACACAAACGGTCAGAGCAAACAGAAGGGTTATTTTTTTCATGATGGTGTATATGGGTTTCATTGTTACCACCTATCGTCTCACTGATTAGACTAATATGATGTTCGCTTACATATGTTTGGCACCACATATCGTATATATGAAGTAAAATCGAATATGGCAAACACTGGGCACGAGTTTCGACATTTTTTGCCTGAAAAGTTTGACCAGTCTCTTTGTTAGCTTTGTTTAAATTCGCCTTGATATCCTATATGTCGTATGCTGTATAATGTTATTAAAATATGCAGGCTGTGATACTTTCGGACAGTAGGCTCCGTTTTTTTGATTTATTGTTTACAAATAAATATTAATTTTGTATCCATATGGAGATAACGCGCAGTCGGGTGATTTTATTAAAACGTCAATTTTCTTGTTTTGAATGTTCATAAATTATAGAATTATTTGCCGTTTGTTATTTATATTGAAATACTGCAAAACTGTATTGAAGTTGACTTGTGTACTGTTATTTGCAGAAATATAAGGAAAATATAAATTGAATGCCTCTGCAATATTTGATATAAAGCAATACGTCACTCAGCATACATGACTGCAAATTGAAAACAACTTTGAAGTCGCAAAACATGTGAAAGAACTTTAAAAAGTCTAATTATAAGAGTGGCGTCTGTAAAAAATAGCATAAATAGTGGTTTAATAAGGAGAAATACGTTATGCATTTCTTAATGCAGAACAAAAATAAATCTCTTCAAAATAGTCGCCTCGTGACCAAACTACATTGTATTTAGGAGTTACTTTTAAATTCTCTTATATTCTTCTGTTATAAGTTCTCGTTGCCCATCGATTGCTGTTACCGTTTGTTTTCTTTATTAACCTCTATATGTACAGAAATTAACTTTACATGTTAAGAAGTGCTTTTGTGTGCGCAACCAAAACGAAAACACTGGAATATAATGCGTTTGAAACCTAATGTATATGCATAACCACTACGAATACGACCGCGTGTATTGAAGACAGTGCAAATGCTAGCTAACTTTAATCTCTGGTGAACAGCTGAGAGAGAAAGGTCACGCACAGCGGCCACGCCAGTCTGTTATCGCTCGTCTATTTTTACGGGCGCGTTGAGACCGGAGCTACCTGCGTGAGGCCTGAAACAGCAACTGCAACCAACCTCGAGTTCAAAACGGTTCTGTTTGGGAAGACCCTCAATGAATCACTGGAACTAAACAACCACGGGTCGGTGAAATCTCCCCCTAGTCATCGAAGACCAAGGAAAAATCGCTGCTAGGCATCGCGCCACTCAACGGAACTGGAGGGAAGGTAGCCATACACTGGGAAACATCACTTGATCATGAGATAATAATTCCAATTATTTCACATTGGGAAAATGTACTTTTTCGCCATCACGCGTTTGTCCATCCATATATCAATATTGATGAAGCACAACTAAATCATCTCAAAATTTGTGGACAAGTTCCAAGAAGTATTTATAAATAGACTAAAAAAGGTCTGTCTGAGTCCTGTCTGGAGGAATTGGAATTCCATGTACCTGATCTGTGTTCTTTCATAATAGCCTTTACTTCATGATAGCCTTTGCTTCAGTGTAATTCAATTATGCTTTAAAGGTTGGATAGTAACGTTCATGTGTTTACTAGAATTTGTTAACCTGTTTTATTGGAAACGTTTTCCAAATCATTAAACGATACTTCACATTTTAAATTGTATAGTATCGCTTAAAGGTTTTAAATCAATTAGATTATGGTCACAATCAGTGGTTGATTTATACAATTTTAGGACCTGGAACACACCCCAAATTAATTATTAATTTTATAGAAATAGTTATCATCCATTCCATTTGTTACGGACGTTACACTTTGACATCTTTATATTCTTATACCTCTAAAGGAAACAAAATATATTGGTATAATAAAGAAATTACTTTTTTAGCATATTTTCTATTATTTTCTTTCATCAATTTAAAAAATATTAAAATATAGGAGTGTTACGGACGTTACAAAATTTGGGAAGTCTTATACGGGCTGATGAGTTATTTAAGAAAAAATCACATTCCCTACTCCATCAAATTAAATAATTTTTTTTTTGGAATTTTTTCCGTATGTTTCAAGGAGTTGGTGTTCACATAGTATTTAGCAGATAATAATGAAACTGATTTTTTAAAAAATATTTATATTATTACAGACGTTACACTCTAATTTGTTACGGATGTTACACATATCACCTAAATTTCTCTTAATAACATTAAATTACATTAATTATACGTAATTACTATAATTTTATATTGTTTTCTTAGGAAAAACAACTTGTATTTTCTTTCCTTCTGAGTTATTAGTAAAGTTTGCCAAAAAATATTTTTCTTCAAATCTCTCGAAATTATTAAAGTCGAAGGTATTTCATTCAAGGATTCCCATCTCATGTTTAGAAAAAAACTTCTACCTTCATCATGACATAATAACACGTTTTGCGTTACTTTATCATGCAAGACTTACGTTTGCTACTATAGCACATCATCTCGAGAATTTATTTTTGGGTTAATGGAAATTCACAAATGTGGATAAACTTAATTCGAGGTATCAGTGAATCTCGTGAAACTTACAACGAAGAATTCAGTTTCTATGTTTTTCCACGTGAAGAGCGTGGACTTCTGAAATAGTCCAAAACAGGTAGTGGTTTTGCATTCGAGCTTTCTTTCCTGCTCATTATTTTATTTTTTTTATTTTTTTACCACACAAGCATAATTTCTTTTGCCCGGTGTTTGCAAGCTTACTTGGTCTGATTCATATAACTTTTTGTCATTCTCTTCCAAACCTTCGGGAATCATGCGACATCTTGACATTTTTTATTAATACA
Source organism: Gryllus longicercus (assembly GCA_038098605.1). NCBI lineage: Eukaryota > Metazoa > Arthropoda > Insecta > Orthoptera > Gryllidae > Gryllus > Gryllus longicercus. Next base: position 1,038,374 of record JAZDUA010000507.1, on the reverse strand, counting down.
AATCAACAGTACCACTGAATGCCTCACGAACTGCTTTCTTTTCTTTCGTGGGCTATGTGGAAAGTTCTTTCTTGCTTTACATACTGCTTTTGTAAGAGTGCTTATTGCATAAAAATCGTATTAATAATCAGGTGTTTTAATTTTGTGCTGTTTCCAGATATTTCTTTTTACGCCAATTCTAAATTCTTATTCTTGTTATTTCTCTTTTCTGTTTTAGCATATTTTCATCTTTTGAACTTTTTTTATCCTCTTGCCTTTTCAATAATTTCTATTCCTATTTTTTTCTTAAGAAATTCATTCCATTTGTTTTGGTATTCGTTCTTCAACTTTTACCTGTATTTAGCGACACTTGCAACTGAAGATGTAGGTGCCATTTCTCTATAAACAAAAATGAATGGTATAATTTCCAGTTCTTTTCTCAATATGAATTAGAAAATCATGACTGAATAATATTATATGATTTCAGCTACACCCTACAAATGATTAATTCTTTACAAAAATGAGTAATTAATAGTATAATAACTCTAATTATATAGTTTAAAAAAATGAATAAAATGTATGTAACATCAGTAACAATTTAACACTTAAAAAATCTTAATAAAAAAAAATCAATCATAGTTCTAGAAGCCTTGTCAACAGAATGTCAACCTAAAGAACATTATAGAACAAGCGCACTTTTACATTACGTAAAAAAACACTTTTTAACATTTTTTTACGGACGTTATACTAAATGACATGAATCTAAAAATTGAATTACATATATATGTTACTTACCAAGTTTTTTTGAAATTAAAGAAAACAGAAGCCAATGTATTCATCTACAATCCCAATCTTGTTTTGGAGAAGAAAACACTTGAATCGCCACGATAAGGATGTACGAACGTCATGTATGCTGTCTCGGTGGCTCAGAGCAAAGTCGCTCGCCTTTCATCAAAGATCTGGTTTCGGTTCAAGTCGGATCCCGTCGCTTCCCGGACAAGCTCATGTGAAACTTGTTTTAACGAAATGTGTTCGGCTGCTTGATAGGGCTAGTCCAACACCTGTGAAGCGTCTTAAACCCTACCCCTATTCTAATTTTGGCCGCTGGGCAGTGACGCAGGAGCGCGTAGTAGGAGGCGCGTACGCGGAGATGCTACCTGACGGTTCTCTTGACAACTGACTGCGACGACACACATAATAATGACTTATTCAGGTAGTGGGGGATTACTCTAATGGAGGAGGACGCGCACTAATTAAAGGAGGATTACTCCGAAGCGCAAAGTGCTCAACGTTCGCCAAGGGGCTTGGAGACGCGCTGCGTCAATCCAGACGCAACAAATTAAAAAAAAAATTAGACGAAATATTTATTGACCCATGTACTTGATTTCAATCTTTGAAAAAGTACTTGAAAACTGCATTTTGTTACATTTTCTTTTATAAGTCATAAAATTTGAATATTAGAGAGGATGTGTACCTCATAAATTTAAGCATATTTACAAATATAATTTTATACATTTTCCTCTTTTATATAGAATGGCTGTTATATATTTATAACATAATATCATAATTAAAAATCATACTTAGTAGCAATAATAATAACAACAACAATGGTAGAAATGGCCTATGTAATAATAATAAGAAGAAGAATAAATATTTTATAATGTTTTTTATCGTTTTTAACTCATAATTGTATTACATCGGTAGAAATGATACAGTTAAATGGAAAATTATTTAATTTTGAGTGTTGAAGAATGAACGTCGAAGTCGGTCGAACTAAAAATCAAAGTTGTCAAGTGTTCATCCTCTTTTAGTTTTTTTTACTTATTTTGTTCCCTAGGTACCGGAACGACGTTCGGGCAGAAATAAAGCAGATTGAAAGTTGTTGCTATATGTTACCGTTCATCTACCTGATTCTTCTCAGTAGTACATTTACTCAGTTTTAATTGGTCGTTCAATGTTGCAAGGTTCAATGGATGCAAATGTTCAATATCATTAGAGAGCGTCGTGGTTGCTACGAAGGCTTATTGCTACTTGCGGTGGCGATTTCTCAGAGGTAAGAAGGGAGGAAAGTCCTCACACCTTTTCTTCTTTCGAATGTATTCATCGAATAATATATTTACATTCATATTTGAAGGAAAATGTAAAACATTTGAGATGCTAGACGTGAGTTTTAAACTATGCGCTCTTTTAAGTGAAGCGAAGTCGATGGAAATCGTTTCGAGGACGAACTGTCAGCTTTTCCTCCTTCAAGAGCAGTTCGTGTGTTAATCGCCCACATCTCACGATGCTCCTTGGCCAGAATAGAAAACGCTTTATTATGGAGCTATACTGCACGAGGCAGTATCTCCTCCTCTCTTTATCTACCATCTACAGGCGTGCCTTTCAACTAGATCAGGGGTTCACAACGGGGTCGATGGCATATTCGATCAAGGGGTCGATTGGGGGTCTATTGCCTAATATGAATCGGTGATTGATAGATATGATAGAGAACTCATTTAAAACAAAACATATTAAATGAACTTGATAATTAATTGTCTTCTGATAGAGAGCAACAAAACATAATATAAAATTACAAATCCTCTCCTCTCCTGTCATCAGTGTATCACCTAGCTAAGCTGGTGCATCGTACCGATTCCCAGACTTTGGATGCCCTTAATAAACACACTTAATAAACCACGCGGATGTTTATCGGCAAGGAATAAAACACCCTGCACTCCAAGCTTATTTCCGCCATTGAACTAATCCTATAATTGTAGGGCCTACCAAATGTATTGAAAACTTCTAATTTCACGTTTATTGCAAATAGTGGCCCCATTTCGACTTTCTTCACAGGTGCATCCGAGAATCTAAGTATGCAATCGCTTAGGATATTTAGAAAACTCAACAAATTATGACTATGTATTCACAGTTATATTATATCAAGTAAGAAAAACACTCCGCAATACGAGAAATGATATGGAGAGTTAAAAATGCTCAACATTTTGTAATCATTGTCCAACAATGAATATTAGAAACTCAGCTACTCAAAAGCGGAAGGTCTTCGATTATTAAAAAACTATACATTTCCAAAAATATCGGGGTCTAAAATTGTTATCCTTAAGACATTTACTTGGAATTCTTAGCCTAATGATTATGTATGATATATTATAGATAACGTAAGGGGTTGATGGAGCCAACATTTCGTTTAGGAGGGGTCGATGAACGAAAAAGGATGGGAATTCCAGAACTAGATCACCCGATCACCGGACGTGAGCAGCTACCAGGATGCGTGCATTTGGCCCATGGTGTAATGGCTGGCCCAACGTGGGCTGTTGAAAGCTCTTCAGAAGAGGGGAACCTCATAAATATTCCATTCTAATCGCATTACAAGTCGATGCCTAATCATAATATAATTTGTTGAGTTTCATTTAAAGTGGTTTATGCAATTTACTTTGTCTTTCCTCTTAAGGATCGTGCACGTCCCGCCACTGGCTCCTTGGCATTGTACATTACAGGACATGTAAATCGTATCTCCCCGTTTCATATTGGGATATGGAGCTAATACTTTCCGGATGCCGAGCCATGGGAATGAGATGCTTGTTTCGAGCACTATAAAACATAATTGGGAATAATTTTGCATTTATACAACAAGGAAAAAGTGAAACTGCATAAAAAAGAAACATATCAGGAAACAAATATAATTAATGTAAAGAGTATTTTTTCATAAAAACGTGCGTCTGTCACTCCGTCTGTTGCTTCGTCAGTCCCTTCGTCTGTCCCTCCGTTTGCTCGTCGACTCGTCCGTCCGTCCTTACTCCAAACGCGAAAACATTGTCTAGACATACTGTGTCCGTTTCTTAACAAATTCATTTCTTGAAGATGTCCTTTTTCAAATATTTTTCTTTGCGTTTCTGTCCCTGTTTCAAAAAAAATTCAGAACTTTCCTGGGTCTTATCGATTGCCCTTTCAGAATTAGAGACAAGTCGGTGCTACGCACGGGCTGGATGATAATCCTGTCAATGGAAAGCCATCGATTTACTTACGACCTCCTGGTGGCGCTATTGCCGCTGCAGCTGCCGTCGCGCTGCTACCCTTCGCGGCACTCGAGTTTCATTTCAGGACTCCGATCGACTCTGAAATACCCTTTGTACCTTTTCAGCATTACTTGTAAATTTCTCCCAGTTCTCATTCCGCTCTGGGAGCAATTATCCTCAATGTTAATTCTCAATATTTATGGGGGTGCAAAATCAAGAGCTAATTAAATCATATAATTGGTGTCATTGCATATCTACAACTTAAATTAATCCATATTTATTCATTGTACTTCATAGCGGTCGTTGCGACCTTTTTGTATTCTTTTCTAAACACTTCATATAAGTATGTATAAATAGAGATTGATTCGCTTTTGTAGAAAGGAAAGAAAGAACTACATGAATGTGAAATAAATCTACTTCTTTGGCTCTTTGAGATGTATTTCGTAGTCCGTTAGATTTGTTAAAATTTAACCTGCTGCATCTTTTAGAACTTCACCAAATTCTGTTGGTTAACCTTGGATTATTGTGTCGCAATCATTCAAGATATCTAGATTGAGTATCAATCAATCGCCTATTCCGGAGAAGGGATTACATTAAAACAAAAAGTGGAATGTGAAAATTTTACATAAAAATAATTTGGAGTAAATTGTCGGACTTGGAGTTAAATGTGTTCTTTTACCTGATGCAATTATCACTAGAAAATTGTGAAGAAAGTAACAAAGATTGCTTAGTATATGATATAAGTGAAACATAAATTTAATTAATTTCTAAAATATTCTTTAACACTTATTGAGAAAAATCATGTTCTAGTTGTTAATGTTCTTAGGCCAAAAAACTGCAAATAACAGACGCGGTTGAAGTTTGTGCACCGCGGCCATGGCCTTGGTTAAAACCGAAACCGTCTGTTATATGTGATATCAACAGCGTGTCGTTCATTGCTTTCATAATACCATCTCTTAGAAAAAATCATGTTACCAAGAAATAACATTCCTTCGAATACGTGGACTCACATTTAACGGACGGCGGAATGTTAAATCCTTAAAGGACGCCGGCCGTTATAAGAGACTTCTTGTTCCTCTGTTTAGTTGCATCAAGTCCATACAACAATACAGTTTTATGAATCATTGTTGTAATTCTTTATTGTGGTTTATTTTTGTGATAATTTCATGTACAAATTCAAAATAGGCTATTTAAAAATGTGTGCTATCTTTCAGATACCGAATACAAATATATACTTCCTCTTTATTTTTTAATATCCTTCATAAAATTAATGATACATCACTCATTAACTATAACCAATACCTTTCTTGAAGAATGCTTTTGAAGAACGTGTGTTGTTATATACCATTTAAACACACTTCTTTTCGTTTAATGAAACAAATTCTGATGTGAAGTAGCTCCTTTTGAAACGCCGCTCCACTGTTCTTCTTGAGACTTTGTTTCCGACCCGTGGGGACTTTTGGGATGCATAGCCAATCAATGCCCTACTGAAAGAAGAAGATGTTACGTAACAAATGCGTGGGCCGCTAGTACTTCGCCTGTCTTTTCATTTATTTCATATTGTGGATAGTTTTGAAAATTTCGGTTAATTTTAACTACACATTTGTAGTTTTAGGTCTACAATAAAACTTAATCAGCCGATACTATACTACATTTGACGAGCGGCTCACAAAGCAAATCAATGAATTTATTTTAAGTTGCTAAAGATGTTTAGGAATGGATGTAGTACAGAATATATATTTTGGATTCGCGTGTAGCATTCTGTATATTTACATAGTTTTAGATTTCTGCTTTGATTGATGGTGGGAGTGGGGGAAGTGGAGGTTTGAATAAAAGTAATTGGCGAGGTAAGTAGGTAGGCGAGGTAGGCTATATGGTAAGGAGTGGATCTCATGCTTAATTCAGAGCTTGTAGTTGCTAGGACCTCCCAGTTTGCTGGATTTTGCTGTCTGGGATTTTTCCAGTTAAGTACAGGCATAATGGAAGTGAATCAATTGATGACACAGACGTGCCTCTGACTGGGAGGTCCTAGGGTTCGAGTCCCGACAGCTAAGGATTTTCTACATTAGTTACATAGCTAGGTCGAATTTAGCAACTGTCTGGAGGAGAATTATAGCGGCCGACTGCTCTGATCGGTAGTTTTCCGTGGTTTCTCAGATCAACCCCAGACGAATACCGGTACTCTAAGAAACGGTACAAGGACTGTTGGACCGCGCGCAATATTTCCTTCCTCATCCTGTCCTTACCCCCCTAAAGACACACACACTGATATGCACTGCCGTACCGCACATGTCTGGAGACCAGTCTGGACCTAAGAGCATGTGTGGTGGTGCCGCCCCGCTGGATAGAGACACCTGGTTGAGGAAACCCCCACAAGCTAACGTATATGTCGGCGCAGGACCTCCCCATTGAGAGAGAAAATTCCCACAACCTCCCGCTATAAATACACGCACTACTCGTACGGGACTAATGACGTTAGCAGTTGATGCGGCAGGAAACACTAATGATTTAGACTCTAACCCTCTTACTGTTAGAGGGTCAAATCTATTTCGAGTGGGTATAACAAATTTAATAGTTCGGTTTATTTCGCCTTTTTTGTTAGGTTACATATTTAGATCTGAATCACTATGCACTTGTTTTCCGCAGGCTCTTGAGGATTATGTTCTGAATTCGCCCTCATATTACCGGTGCACTTTGAAGTAAACGCAGTGCCATCCGGCAGACAGTTACTGGCCTTATTTAGATGAATATTGATATTGTCATGTGGCATCATTGAACTTAACATGGGACTGAGATGAGGGCAGTTGAAAGCACCGCTGCCTCAGGAAACCATCGCCTGATCGTGTTGGTGTTGCATTAGTAGCTGCGCTGGGGTATGATGGATTGATGTTTCACTGACGTCGGCTTCCTGGTATACGACCTCCATTTCGTCCTCTGTTGGATACTCGTGGGCGAGAGCATTTGCAAATCACTGGCGTATGCTAGGGTTGTCGGTTGATGATGTTACATTAATTTTGTTGAACGCACCGCGCCATTTGAAAGTACTGATCAGTAGGGAAAGGATTTTAATGTCCTAAAACATTTCAAGTACGATTTTAAGAATATGTATTTATGACCTTAATTTTCGAAAATATGCACTTTAGTGTGCAATTTAAATTAACATTTCACTTCCTATATAAAAATTTCTTGATAAAATTTCAGTAGAAACTTGCTTGGGATGAAAATATATATTTTTGTGCAATTATAATATATTCTACCTTACTTTTCGGGATATATATTTGAAGTAAATATTAATGTTAGAGAAGTCATTGTGTTTTGTTGCATTTATTTTGCCTAGTTCAAAAAATATGATATCAAGAAATATCCTACATTTGCGGAAATATTTAATAGATCACCTATTAAAAATAAAAAAAGAAACAATAGCATTACGTCAGTGTATTTTCATCTTACAATTTCACTTAATTTTTATAATTTCTGTGCTATAATGCAGTTTGTTACGAATACCAAACACCTATAGTCAAACGTAACAGGCCTGTGTTGCTCTTCACCTGGGTTTAGGTTCCTCCATCTTCCCACGCGAGGTACTACGATAAGACGTGGATGCGATACGTAGTTGTGTCATCGCAGCTGAAATTTCCAAGTAGAGTTGAGCAGGTCCTAGGTTCGAGACCCGACAGCGCAGATTTTCCTCACCAGCACTATAGCGATATCGTAACTGCCTTCTGTTAGACTGGAAAATCGAGTCGTCGGCTGCTCTATTCTTTTCGTGGTTTTCTCATAACATTTCCAGACAGAGTCTGGGCTCATTGATTTTTTTAAATTATTTTGTGTTTCCTGGCGCGTGAAGTGCTTTGTCTCGCCGGTGGAGTGTAATTTACATCCCAGGAAGTGGCAGTGGGCCTCCCCCGCTGTAACGTGAGATCGGGGTTTGACCTATACGTCGTCTTGCGGGGTCCGTGCCAATGTGGCATCACAAGCACGGTCAGTCTTTAAGAACCCGACCTGTCTACCGATATGTGTGGTATTGTGGTGCATATAAGTGTAAAGTTGTATGTGTAAATGGAGAAGAGCAGACAAGGATGAGGTAGGAAAGATCGCACGAGGTCCATCGTCTTTTTATTAAAGTACTTCTATTGCATTCGTCCAATATTTATCGGAGAGTCCACAGAAATTTACCTACTAGAGCCGGCTGCCAGAATTCTCCTCTAGATAGCGACTGAACTCGACGTAGCTATTTAGCTTGTGCGAAAATGTGCCGTCATCGGTACTTGAACGCTAGGACTTCCTAAAGACACTGCAATGGCAACAGTTGTAGCGCTGAGCTATCTCCGCCAGTCAGATGTCGGATCATCCGTTAACCAGTGGGTCACGAATCTCACGCGTTCGTTTTCTGAACGATGAGATGCTCCCTCATTTTCATATGGTCCAACCTATTTTCATTTAGATTGATTGATTAGTGATTCTGGGCGCGTCAACGGTTAAGGTCATTAATCCCGTAAGTGAAGTGCATATTTTCATTGCTGGAAGTGGCGGTGATCTTCCACCATTGAATGGCGAGATCTGGCGCCAACCTACGTTGCCTTGCGGGGATTTTCCCCAGCTAGGTATCTCCCGCCGCCCCAGTCGGGACAAGCTCTAAGTTCTTGAAAAGGATATTAGTGTATTGCATGTGAGTGCAAGTGAGTGTTAGTAAGGGATGAGGATAGAACAAGGAATGAGAAGGAAAGATTGCGCACGGTCCGTGGCCCATTTGGTAGGCTTCAGCATTCACCTGGTATTGATCGGAGAAACGACGGAAAACTACCGATCAGCGCAGCCAACTGTTAAATTCTCCACCAGACAGTGGATGAATTCGACCTAAACGTTTAGCTAGTGTCGAAAATTGTGCCACCGTCGGGACTCGCACCCAGGACCTCCCGGTCAGTGACACTGCAGTAACCGCAGTTGATGCCCTAAGTCACCTTTGCCGGTTAATTCATTTAGAAAATCTCCTGACTGAGATATCCGGGATGTCGTGATATCTTCAAAATATTGGGAAGTAAATCCTATTAAAACACGAAATTCGTAATACAGCGCTTGCATTAGTGATGGAAGGCCATTCGACGTTATCGAGAAAAAATACGTGCTTGATATATCAATACAATTAAACATGCTTTAATGAGACGAAATATCATGAATGACAGTTTTAGATGTGTCCGCAATCATACATCATTTCCGACTTGTTAAAACTCTTGATAATATGTTTGACTGTTTTGAAATTAAAAGTCAGGTATTTGAACGTGCAGCTCATTCCCAAAGAGCTACGTTGTACATGAAGGAATTTGAGTTCCAGTAACTGTAGATATCATTTTTTCGAAAATATAATAACAAACATGAATTACTCGTGTCTATTCTTAAGTACTCACTATCTCGGATTGTTTATTTATTTTACATAATTTATTTTCTTCTGGTAGAATCAATTTCTTAAGAAAACCTGTAACCATTCCCAATTTTGTGCACATCGAAGCACCATGGCAATATTCGAAAATTGATCGAATGTTTTAAGTTCACGGCCCATTACAACATTTTCGTTCTATATACTCATTTTTTTCTAACTTGACTTGGGAGAAGAGTTGAAAATGATTATATTTATGGTGTCTAAAAATGTAATGTAATGTGATAACATCGTTTCAGACCATCAATTTGGATTTCACTAGCAACACTCTACCATAGAGGAGATAGACAAGATAACAGCGCATACTAATGAAAGCAACTTTCAAAATAAACAATATTGTTCTGCTTCTTTTCGACACATATCAATGTTCTTTGATAAGGCAGTAGGTCATTCTGAAAAAACTTAAGAGCTACATATAAACGTAACGCTAAGTATGTAGTAAGGCGAGAGAGTAAAACTTGACAAAATGAAATGCTTAACAAGAATTCGTACACTTTGCTGTAGCATTCTTTTCATTCACTGTGTTGTTATTAATATTTGGTTTGACTTGATTATTGACCATTTCTCTAGTCATAAAATGAAAAGGTTTTGTGCTGACCTATGGTCCACCCCCCTCCATATTTTAAAAATTTAGAGATATCTTTTACAGGATTCACTTTTAATGTATCTTCATAAATACTAGATTATTTTGTTATATTGTAGCTGTTAAGAAGTGCAAGTGTATTTTGGAGCATTATGTTATATGCTCAACTTCAACTAAGACCCATGTGCATTAAATCGTTATCGAGCATGAAAACATAGCTGTATGTACGAAATAAAGCACAATGTAAACATATGTCCCAATAACCCTGATCGGCGGCGGCACTGGACGAGGACTGGCGAACCCCGTTCACCACAAGAGATTCATTATAAGAATGTCATATGTATAATGTTGATGATATATAGTTTCATGTAATAACTTTGAAGACCCTATCCCTGCGGCACTCAATCAACGTCAAACCATGACACTACAATCACCATGTCTGACAGAAGGAAGCACATATTTCTCTGCAGTTATGTCATGTTCATTCTCTACACGCATCGTTTGCTTGGAAGAACATGCCTTTTTCCCTCTTCAGTAAATACAAATTCGTACCAGAACTCTATAGAACGAGTTTCATCAGCATATTCTACCATTTTCCACCCATTCCTTGATTAATGAATGCTTTTCGCTTCACATTTCTAATTATAATATTCATGACGATATAAAAAATATTTGAATAGTGTACGACGTGATATTAAGTTTTAAATCAGTATTTACTGCTTGTTTGCTGTTTAAGTCTATCCTCATTCATTGGCGGCGGCTTATGCAAATAAATTCGGCACATTACCTTGCCGTTGACGTGACCCTTTGGTAATTGCCCGGGCGCGTCCTTCTAGCTGACCCGGATCTGAGTCGAAGTGACGTTGCGGACCGCTCCCGAGACGGGTCTCCGGCGGCGAAGGAAGGCGAGTTCCCGTGCGGAGACGCCGCGTCGCCCGCCCATTCACTCAGCAGAGGTCGGGCACGAAGATTCGATGAGGCGACGGCGAGGCCCGATGGCGCGATTTCCGGCTAACGCGTAATCTCGGGTGCCTTTGGTGCGCTTCCGGCCGTCACACGTCACCGGAGCGTATAATGCGCAAAGTGGAACTCGGATCCGCATCGCCCAGCCTTGGTCCCTATGCCCTTGTACTACTTTACAGCCTTGATGCATTACTAATGTTTTAAGGGCCGTTATTTCATTTGAACTAGCCTGCAGTGATCAGAGACGGTAGAAAATGAGTAATTACAGGCCATGAAACGAGAATGCCTATGTTGAGGAACTGCGTGTTCCACGAGAACTCCGACCTGGAGAACGCCGGTGCAGGATGTAAATAAAGGGGCCGCGCGTGATCTTTACTTCCTCGTCGTCATCCTCTTCTCTTCCTTCACACAGTCACTTATTACACTTACATGTACTACACAACCACACGGGGATATCGGCGGATCAGTTAGGGGCTCAGAATTTGTCCCCAGTGGGAGCGGTGTCCCGCTAGCAGAGATGCTGGGGGATCTCCTCATGCCGACGTGTAATTGGATGCGCTGAATATCATGCTTCAGCGTGAAAGGAACTCCGCCACCACCTCCACTACAACTACAACGTGAGATATAACACGCACCACACTTACGGTACTAATGACATTTTTTTATTTGCTAAATATATGTAAATGGTTTAGTCTACTGCCCAATTCTTAACCGTGTGATGGTAGATTCAGATCTACTTCCGTTTCAGGGTCTTTTTTTGTTGTTAGTTTGAAGGCTTGGCATCTAAGGCCTTTAGCCTTTTTACTGATTGATGTTATGATTAATCATATATTAAATCTAAATTTTGAAGAAAAGATTGGCTTCTTTCAGGAACTGTATTGTTTTGTCAGTTGCTGTCTTGTCGGTGCCGAGATCTATCTTCATGTTGCCTCTCATGCCGCATCTGTGTCTAAGTATTGACAGATCTACGCAGTCTGTCAGAATATGTTTCACTGTCAGTAGTCTTCCGCAGCTGCAAATGGGTTGTTCTTCATTTCTTAACATGTATGAAGGAGTCATTCTTGCATGGCCTATTCTTAGTCGGGTTATGCACACTTGTTCTCGTCGAGGGTAGCTGACATTTGGTGACCATTTACTGATATTTTGTTTAATGGGGTGTAGTTTCGTGTGAAGACTGTTCCACGTGGTCTGCCATTCTGTGAGGATGTACTTCGAGACAGCATTTCTTGCATCCTGAGGTCGTATTTCAATATCCATTTCTGATTGGATGTTCCCTGTATTTCGTGCTGCAGAATCGGCTTCTTCATTGCCTAGGATACCCACGTGTCCAGGGCACCAGATAAACGTAACTGATGCTCCTCGCTGTTCTAATTTATGGCATGCTATGAGAATCATTTGTAGCAGTGGATCTACAGTTTGGCGCCTGTCTATTGCAGTGAGAAGACTTAGAGAGTCTGTGCAGATGACGAACCTTCCTGAATCGAGAGTTTCACAGTGTCGCAAAGACTGCAATACTGCATATAATTCGGCAGTGTACACACTTGCTTCAGGTGGAAGCGCCCAAGCCCTCGACAAGTTCTCAGTTACAAATGCGCTTCCAACCTGATGTTTTGTTTTTGAACCATCAGTGTAGATTATGATGTGATTTGCCATGTATTCTTCAAGAACTGATTGAAATCTAACTTTTAAATCTATGAGAAGGCATTCTGTTTTCTTTACACTGGTAGTATCGAGTCTTGCTTCTGGCATTTTCAACATCCAAACTGGAATTTCATATGGTTCGTATTTCAAAACTGGTGGTAGGACGATGTTGTAGCATTTGGCTATCTCGATTGCGCGGATGTTGGCTGGACGAGTAGCTGAAGGTCTTCGATCGTAAATATTTACTAGCTTAGGTCGCGTCATCAATGAGTGGTTTAAATGTTTCGGTAGAGACAGCAATTTTGATCTATAGTTCAGTAGCATTGTTTGTCGTCTGTGATGTAGCGACATGGTGCTGGTTTCACAGTAGAGGCTTGAGGAAGGACTAGTGCGGAAAGCGCCAGATGCATATCGGAGGCCTTCATTGTGAACGGGGTCTAGTTTCCTTAAACTTGACTTTCTGGCTGAGGAGTACACTGCACATCCATAATCTATTTTGGACATCACCATGGATATGTACAGGCGGAGTAAGATGTCTCTATCTGCTCCCCAATTTATATGGGAAATGCATCTTATTACATTCAGAGCTGTTTTGCATCTACGCAAGGTGTATTCTATATGCTGTTTCCATGTTAAATGCCTATCAAAAATCAAACCAAGGAATTTTGCCGTTTCATTGTATGTCAGTTGAACACAATTCAGCGTCAGCTCTGGATCTCTGTAACTTTTTCTTTTCCTACTGAAGTGAACGCATTTCGTTTTGGCTGCTGTAAATGAGAAACCAATGTTTTTTGCGTTCTGTACTAATTTATTGATGGCATTTTGCATTTTGAATTTGACCATTCCCAGTGATTTGGCTGAGTAAAATATAGCAATGTCATCTACATACATGCATTTTCCTATTGACGCTTCTATGCCGTCAAACATCCTGTTAATCGCTATGATAAAGAGCGTGCCACTCAATGGAGAGCCTTGCGGTACACCGTTCTCTAGTACGTAGCTTTCTGAGATAGACTGCCCAACGCGAACTTTGAAAGATCTGGTACTCAGGAAGCTGGATATGAATTTTGGTAGATATCCTCTTATTTGCCAGTTATATAGTTGTCTCAGAATGTTATGTCGCCAGGTCTTATCGAAAGCTTTTTCCAGGTCAAAGAATACGGTAACCATATGTTTTCTTTTGATGAAGGTGTTCTGAATTGCATTTTCTAGATATATTAGCTGATCGATTGCAGAGTGATGTTGTCTGTATCCGCACTGGTGTATGTTTAGGAGGTTGTTTCTTTCGAGACACCATGTTAGCCGGGTGTTGACCATTTTTTCCAAGATTTTTCCTAGACAGCATGTCAGCGATACCGGGCGATAGTTTTCAGGATTTAATGGATCCTTGCCTGCCTTTAAAATTGGAATTACTATCGCTTCTTTCCAGACTTTGGGGTAATTACTTTGTGTCCAAATGTTATTGTATATATTTAGCAGAGTGGACAGTATTTTCTTCGGTAATCGACGTAGTATGCTGTAAGGGATATTGTCTGATCCTGCTGCGGTGTCCGCAGCTGCATTTATGGCGTCTTGCAATTCTCTCCATGTGAAAAGAGCGTTATATGGCTTATCTATATTGGTTGTAAAGTCAAGTACTTGTTCTTCTTCTTTCTTTTTGTCGAGAAAGTCTTTAGGATAGCTATTTGTGCCACTGGCTTTGGAGTATTGGGTCGCTAATGCATTGGCTATTTCGTCAGGGTTGCATATTAGTTGTCCTTCGTGTTCAATGCATGTTATTGGACTGAAAACATTTTTCCCAGCTATTGACCTGATTTTCTGCCATATTTCCGTGACTTTGGTCGTGCGAGTTATGGTGGTTACGTACTTTTCCCAGCTTGATCGTTTTGCTGTTAGTATTTTTCTGCGAGCGAGCGCACGCAGACGCTTGAAAGCAATAAGATTGTCTTGGGTTGGTGCACGTCTATATCTATTGAGGGCTTTTCTTTTCTCCCTTATTGCTTCTTTGGTCTCCGTATTCCACCATGGTACTGGAATCCTAGATGAGCGGCCACTGGTCTGTGGAATGTATTTTACAGAGGAAGATATGACAGTGTTGGTAAAATCGGTAACGTCTTCCTCGGAGTTTCCACTGACATTTATTGGTGGTATATGTCCGGTGAAGCTGGACCAGTCTGCGCGGTTGGTACACCAACGTTTTGGTAAGTGTACTGTGTTCTTTGGCATGTTTGATGATATCAACAGAGGAAAGTGATCGCTCTGATGAAGATCTGGCAGTGGTTTCCACGTCAGCCGAGTTGCAAGATTTGGACTACATATTGAGAGATCTATGGCTGAGAATGAGCCATTTCTAGCATTAAAATGAGTGCTTGCTCCTGTGTTTAAAAGTACGTATTCGTTGTTAAGTAGCAGGTCATCGATTCTGCGACCGGAGTCGTTTGTCCTAGAACAGCCCCATGTGGTACTGTGAGCATTGAAGTCGCCTAGAATTAGAAATGGAGTCTGTAGTTGATCGATCAGGTCTTGTAGATCTTCATTTCGCCATGAGGCATCGGGTAAGTATATGCAACATACCGTCATCTTCAATGGCTTGTACAGGGTTACAGACACTGCTTGTAGAGGTGTGTTGAGATCAAGACGACTAGCAAGATGAGTATTGCTGATCAATATGGCAACACCACCTCTAACTCGTCTATCAGGTTCTACGTCACTGCGAAAGGTTTTATATCCTCTAAAATTGAAACGGTCTTCTGGTTTAAAATGAGTTTCTTGCAAGCACACACACATTGGTGTGTGATTGGCCAGTAGCAATTTCAGCTCACAGTAATGCGAGATACAGCCGTTGATATTCCATTGAATTATATTTTCCATGGTTGGAATGGGGTTTTTCTGTTGTAGGATGCGTAGATCTTGCTTATTTTCTTGGTTTTCCTTTTGGCCATCCTTTCTTCTTTCTCTTCTTACGCGGGGTTTTGCATAGATCGATGGATTGGTAATCATTATTTTCAGCACTTACCATCGAACTTGTCTCAGAGCCAGTGGTCGTGTCTTGATCATTGGTCATTGATTTAATTTTTTGTTTGAGGAAGTTGTCCTTGGTGTGCTTAGGAGAACGAGGCGATCGACTTCGATAGCCTGTTGTCGATACTTCTTTGCTGGGTATGTCTGCAGGCGCAGCTACTGGATTTCTGTCTGCCTCATTTGGTGGGGGTCTTGAAGATTCTTTTTCATTTACCTTTTCACTTTGAGTGTTTGTGGTTAAGTCTTCTGTGTTGATTTTGTTATTGTGAATTTCGTTGAAGTACTTTTCTATGCATCGGGTTATTGCAGGCATTAGTTCTTTCACTACTAAAGAAGGTAAATTTGTGTTTTTAGTAACTGCTTCCACGTATGTAATATTTCCTTTATTTTTGGGACACACAAGTTTTTTTGCTTCAGGATAGCTGATCTTCTGTCTGGCTTTAACTTGTTGTATTGCTGCCTCCTGCTTATATACAGGGCAGTCTCTCGACCTCGATGAATGTTGTCCACTGCAATTAATGCATTTGATAGGATCTAGGCATGGATCATCACTATGAAATGGCTTACCACAATGGCATACTTTGATTCTCGCACATCTAGATGCTGGGTGTCCAAATCGTAAACATTGGAAACACTGCATTGGTTGAGGAATGAACATTCGTACGGTTAGGCGATGAATGCCTGCTTTAATCTTCTCTGGTAACGTACAACGCTTGAACGTCAGGACATGGGACGCAGAAGGAATTATCTGCCCATCCTGCCTCATTGTTAGCCTACGACAGGCAATAAACTCCTTGAGACAATTTCTTGGACAACTTTCAACAACTTTCTTCAACTTCTTGAACAATTTCCTCTTCACTGCAGTTTAGTAAGTCACTAGAAACTACAACACCTTTGCAGGTATTCAGTGTGCCGTGAGCACTTACTTCAACATCTATAGTGCCTATTTTCTTCAATTCTAGTAACTTTTTACCTTGATTGTCATTAACTGTTTCTACCAAGAGTCCAGATGAAGTTTTCTGTATATCTTTTACGGCAGATCCAGCGCAGGTGCTAATACTCCTTTCTATTATAAACGGGCTCACTTTATCAAAATTTCCTTCAGTTCTTTTTACTGTAAGGTACTTCAGTACCGCTGCGGTGTTCTTGAACAGGTCATCATAGTTTGTTGATTTTCCAACTTTCATTCTTTTAGCATTAAACTCCGGGCTTTTTTCTGGACGAGGGTTTTTAAGGGTTCCCTCAACCCTAGGTTCGCAGACTCCCATACGAGTCCCGCGAAGCTTGCTATCACTCGTAGCACTATCTGCCAGCGGTGCCGAGTGATCCGCACCCCTGGCATTGCAGTCGCTGGGTGACGACGCCCGGTGGCCTGCTTGCGCACCACCGACCGCCGGTACTGGGGCTCCGATCCCCTGCACCGTAACTGTTGATCCTGACAGATCCTCCATCTTGGGTTTTTTCTTCAGGGTCACGTTCCCCTAGCGTTTTTGAGCTACCGCCAGCTTAAGGAAACGGAAGGAACAAGGGGGGACAGAGAAGACAGAGTTAGAATAGAAGGGTAGAATGGAAACGACTCCCTAGCCCTCGCAACCTAATAGCGTCGGGGCGGAAACACAAGAGTTGGCCGATACAAGATTGGCCTACAGGACAGAAAACAGATGTGTGCCACAAGTAAGTGGAAGCAATGACACACAGAGTTAGTGGGAATGACGGGATGTTTAGGGGAGTGACAGCGGACAGCTGCTCCGATTAGTCGCCTTCTACGACAGGGGGAGGTCCCGTGGTGCTATTCTACTAAAATCTCCGACACCACACGGGGATTCAGGGTCTTTATTTTCATTAGAAGAGAGTTTGGCCACAGAGTTATCTTCACAGTCACGAGACATTTAAAAAAATCACAAAATTATAGGCTTCAAAATTTTTATTCTTTATTAACAAAGTTATTTTTGCGACGTTTCGGCAACCATTTCCCCCCCCCCCATCTTCAGACTATAGGAATATATCAGAAAATTTTTTGCAGTGAACATAAATAACAAGTTACTGACATTAAAATACATAAAAAAACTTGATGCAATTTGACAATACAACATTAACACTCGACCTGAAATTACATGTCAAGACTCACCACTTTAAAAAACAAAAGATAATTATTGTATTAAAAGAAGTAAATGTGAGTGCCAGCCTGCATGGCGGTTGGTTAAGGAGAATTAAACGGTCGCTAACGAATAGACCGGCAACGCTGGCTCACTGCAATGCCTCTGATCGGGAAGTCCTAGCGCTCGTGTCCCGACAGTGACTGTCCGCTACATCCTGTACATTGCTAGGTGAGTTCAGATGCTGTCTGGAAGTGAATTCCAACGATCAGCTGCTCTGATCGGTAGTTCTTTATGGTTTCTCCGATCAACACCAAGCCGCAGCTCTTCTCTAATAAACGGACGGGTGCTATTTTTCCTTCCTCTTCCTTGTTCTCTCCTCACCCCTTACTATACACACACATAATAACACATCCAGAAATTAATGAATTGTTTGTACAGAAATTAATGTTACAGAAATGTTACAGGAATGTTACAAAAATTAATGAATTCATGCATAGATTTCAGGGTGGTGGCGTAGATTAGCGAGTTTCTGCGAGACAGAAAACTGAAAGTCCGAATTGGCCATGAGTTTTCGACCGGTACAAGCGTTACGTCAGGAATACCGCAGGGGAGTGTCATTGAATCTCTTCTATTTCTAGCGTTCGTCAATGTTCTGTCAGCGCACTTAATATAAAATGTTCGGCTATTTGCAGAAGATTGCATAACATATCGTAGTATGAATTCAAAAGAAGAAGAAGAAATGTTGCAACGGGTTCTTGATGTGTTACATTGCTGGGCGAAAAATAATAGAATGACCATAAATTGCTCCAAAAGCCAATCCATTACTTTTGGCAGGGGTCATAATTACAGAGAAACAAATTACCGTTTAAATTTAGACATTCCGAGAGTTTTCTCATGCAAGTACCTAGGAATCCATTTCGATAGTAAATTAAGCTGGAAAAGTCACGCAGATTTTGTTGTAGGGAAAGCCTGGGGAAAACTTATTGTACCAGCCTCGTAGCGTTCAACAGTTTAGGAAATTAATTTAGGGCATTACTAAATAAATGAGGGACTTAACTGAGAATAGTAGGTTATAGAGCGATGCGTGATTAATATATTGTGAAGTGAGGTGTCGTGCAGTGTAGAACAGAGAAATAATGTAGGAAGTAATTAAAGGGTCATAGTGAAGTAAAGTGAAGTGAAGTGAAGTGCAGTTGAACAAAAATTCAGTGCGGAGTTAGATTATAGATGTTTTTTAAGGCAATTTAAAAATTTTATGAATTAGACAGTTTTTATATCATTATTATTTTATTATTATCATTCTTCTTCTTTTTCTTCTTCTTTTCCTTCTTCTTTTCCTTCTTCTTTTCCTTTTTCTTCTTCTTCTTCTTCTTCTTCTTTTTCTTCTTCTTTTTCTTCTTCTTTTTCTTCTTCTTCTTCTTCTTCTTCTTCTTCTTCTTCTTCTTATTATTATTATTATTATTATTATCGTTGTTTTATCAGTTGCTTTTATTGTTTCTTATTGTATTGTACCATTATTATTATTATGATTGTACCATTATTATTATTATTATTATTATTATTATTATTATTATTGTTATTATAATATTTGGATGTTAAATATATTATCTTATTTATGTAATTACCTGCCACCGGGTTATGCCCATTTGCAGTTGAAATAAATTTATCTTATCTTTATACATACTCTACACTACCACATATGCCGGCAGACCGGACGGGAGTTTCGAGTTTGTCCGGCTGGGTTTGTCCGACATTATGAAGAACCCCACTAGCCGATAGGTAGGTCGGCGCCAGATCCGACCATCCAGCTGGGAGAGATTATTGCCACTTCCCGAGAAATAATCATGCACTACACTTACGAGACTGAACCAACGCTAAGCCACGCTTAGCGGTTGAATCGCCCGGAATCACCGATCAATCAATCAGGCTATCACTTGTAATGAGCTGTGGTTACTGACACCTCATGTATGTGATTTCTACGACGCGCGTTGTAATTGTATTGCATAAAATTTCCCTTCGTTAAAAAAGTCAGTTTGGACAACAATTACAGATTCATAACTAAAGGCCAGGCCACGGCAAGATTCTAAGGGAAACGAAGAGAGGCTTGCAGGAATCACATGCGTGACATTGGCTTATTTATATATTTTTCTGCAATCTAAAATCCTGTGTTCTAAAGGATGAGCTTCCACAGAATATTATCCCACTTCTCAGGCGGGATAGTACGTTTGCAAACTACACGCAACGAACTTGAAATAATTCTGAATGCCAAACACAATGAACTTAACTAAGTGTTTAATTCAATTATAAAGATTGGTTTTTTCTTTGCAAAAAACAATTCGTGTCATCTGAGAAGATGTTCTTCCGTTCCTAATGGACGAGTGCATATCGCATAAAAGAAAGACGATAGGATATAGGATCGGCGGGACTGCATGCTCAATTTGCAAAGAATTGGAAAGATAAGTAAGTAATGTCCTTTCGTGCCAGTACGGTATTTGTACTCTTTCCGATCGATGTTTAAGACACGAGGATATCGAATCGAGGGCAATACCATGAATTCTATGTTAAGGTAATTTTGAAAGCAACGTTTTGTCAATGACGTCAAAATATTTCAAAAAATATAAAATGATTCCAATTGGTGCTTCATTTTCATCCACTGAAGAAACAACGTGTTAAAGAAAAGAATAGTGCTGTTTCCGTATATTTTGATTTTCTAAATCCATGTTGAGAGCCTAAAAACTCTTTGTTTTTTCGAGAAAAAAGTTTCCATTCGTACACAGCATTGTCTCCGATATTTTTGAGTAAATTGACAAAACAAAAATTGCCGATAATTTTTCATTTCGTTTTTGGTTTCCTTTTTTAAAAAATTTAAAAATCAAGCTTTAGCTTAATTTGTGCTGGAAATATATCTGGAAATATTCCTGTGCGTAACGAAGCATTGAAAATGTGAGTTGACGGTTGTACAAAGGCATGGGGACGTGTTTTCAATAATCAGTTTGGAAAGTCATTTAAACCAGCCGAACAACAGAGGAACTCCCGTGGCGAAGAACTTTAGTTCAAATCGTAATTTTACAGGAGAAGAAAAAACTTATTAGAATCCCTTGTTTGAAAAATTTAATAGTGCAAATATTTTTACATGTCACTGAATACAAATTAATGTTAAATGGCATTAACAAATGTTTGAAAAAATTAAATTATCCAAAAATATTGCGGTAAAAATCCTTATACAGTAGAACCCCGGTATTCCGAACTAATTGGGGGTGTGGTCTGTTCGAATTTGGAAATGTTCGGATTATCCAAAAAATATACCGTACGTACACAAGTACATCTAGAAGATTTCCAGACACAGTACGACGAAGCGCGCAGTGTAAGAAAATGGCAACGTACTGTATCGACATGAAGTAGCAATGTTGCCAACAGAGTGTAGTACTAGTGCGCACATAACCGATCGCATGCGCAGTAGTTGCTACACTGTTTAGAAGAGTTGAAGCACAGTTTGTATCGCTGTTGTATACGGGTATTCTACGCACAGAATTCAGAATTGGGTTGACTTACACAGTGTTCATGCTTTTTCGTTCATAAATTAAGTTAATACAAATCAGGTGGTTTTTTTTGTTTATTTTTTCCTCCATCCTGAATTTTGTTCGGATTCTCTAAAATTTCGGATTTACGGGGTTCGGTTTACTTCTCATCAAGAACGATTCAATGCCTTTTTACCTAATTACTAGTACTTGTAATAGGAGTAACCTATTAAATATGTGGGTTACAAAAAAGAATCACCCAAAACAAGCGTCGTAACTAGGCATAATATGGATATGGACATACGTTCTTCTCTTTGCTGAAACGCTTGGACTTACAACTGATGACTTCCGAAAACCCTGGGAGGTAATGGAAACAATATGCGGTCTTAAAGGGGAGGTACTCCTTTAAAGTTAAAAAAATTACGTTTTTTAATTTATTTTTTCTATATAAAATAACGATTTCTCTTTAATTTGGTGAAATATTTTTTTTAATTATTGTATCTCAATCCGTTCTTGAGATATGATTATAATTATCGAAGCATGTCACTCTCCGTGTCTCTAAATTCAGATCTGCCAGGTCCATTACAATACGTTTCATGAAAGACTTTGGTCTTATTTAGGTTTCACACTGTTGTTCCGAATTCAAATTCCGCGCACAAGGAGTTTGAAATGTACTTAACTATATATTCTCTGGCAAACCATGGAATATTCAATAATTTTGATTTGTTTATAATTTCAAACGCCGGTGAGTGAATTGAGTGGTTAGTTAATATTTGTGTTCTCATGCGTAGATATGTTGTGATTACTACAGTATAATTGAAATGGCAAAGCGCAAACTTGTGTACAATTCTAAGAAGTTTGAATTTTGTGGCAACAGATATATAAAGTAAACTAATGTTTCTAAAAGTACACTTGAAAGTACTTGATCAAAAAAATTAAGAAGTATTCGCATTTCAGTTCCGGCAATGATGCTGTTAACATATTTAATGTAGGGTCAGTGTACAAAAAGTAAACGTATAGTTCTGGCATATGCAGTTTTAGCGTAACTATAAGCTAGAACTACAAGTGTCACATTAGAAACCATATATGGAGCGCATGGCTCCTTGGAAACGCGAGTAGGCGATATTAGGCACAGAGGCGATAATTGGTACACTGACCCTATATATTTTATTTGGAATATTAGAAATGTGTCCGTCGTGTGTGTGGACTGTAAATATAAGTGTAAATAAATTGGTAGGTTTAGACTGTAAGGTGAAAGTGTTCAGCTTTAACACATGCTCAACTTTAAACTTCATTTCCCGTAAGTTTGATTTTTTGAAATGGTTTGCCTGATAACTCAAGGAACAATGAAGTTACTTAAATTACATTTTGCACACACATGCACTCCTATTATATAAATATTTACTAGAATATTTGCTCTGTCATAGTTAGATTAAAAATATTATGTAGATATTTTTTGTAAAGAAAATTTGTAAATGAAAATAATTAATTAAAAATATATTCTCTTTACAGATGTTAAAATTCTAGTGAACTTTTTAGATTTGGGTCTTTCCACCAAAAAAAATGTAGAAATCAAGTTTTAATTGAAGAATTGAAGGAAGTTATCATGTTAACCCTCTCCAGCAATAAAGTGTACAATATAATGTTTACATTTTTTCTATTATTCTTTCAGTAATTTTGCAATAAGCTAGGGTGCATTATAATGAACAGTTAATCAACATTAAATACATAAAATATTGTTTGATAAAAATTTATAGATTTGAAGATAAAAATGTTGAATTTCATTAAAAATACAATAGGCAAAGATGTACCTCCCCCTTAAGCACATTACCATGCCATGGGGGATATCGTGTAGTACGCGCAGGTCTATGAAAAAAGAATTCGAACTTAAATGCTTTCCCACGGCAGTCCCTCATTTATTTCATTGTTTAATGAGCATTCTGTGGATTTCACTGGAAGACCTTTCGAAAACAAACATAGTGTCAAAACTGTTTGGGGAAATGTATAATTTTGAATTTTGTGGTTTTAGTTCCTTCCTGATATCAACCGCGATCCTGGGAAAGTGTTGGTTGAAGAGACTTGAAACTTTACTGCATTGCTTACTTCTCTGTCATTATTCTTTTAAACAAAATTTTCTACAAATTATCGAGAGGATGAGGTCTTATTTTTTACGGTATTTCACATTGTTTTAGTTAATGTTCAAACAATCCTGATCATTTTTCCTTTTCTTGGCTTGTGCTACTCCTATACTTAAAATGCTTTTCTATTTTCGAAAGTAGTCTTTGAAACCGAGTGGTACGTTATGACGTTTACAAATAAAGTATAGAGGACTTTTGGTTTTACAAGATTGTTCTAATTCCTTGTGTTATCGAAGTATTGCTTTTCCGTGAAATGTTCAATTTTCTCACATTAGATGCGCTCAGCCACAGAGTTTTTTTGACAGACACTAGTTATTAAAAAAATTCAAAAATAAAAACACATAAAATCACATAGTTACAAACAAAAGATTTCATTTTTCATTAATCATTTTTATGAATCATTTTATATTTATGTGGTTCTGTGTTTTTATATCTAAAAGTTTTAATAACTAGTGTCTGTCATTAAAATTATGTGGTTATACTCATCTAATATAATTAAATAGTAATAGTGATTATTTTCTGATTGTTACGACAGTTTTCTGATTGTTACGTTTAATTTTCTCCATTTAAGAAGAAAGCACGCGTTAAAGTGAAATGAAACGTTTGAAGAAAATAAATGATTTTTGGGTTGATTCAACAGCGTTATAAACTGCTTCCCATGATTGCTGTAGCAAAGAGTCGGTAAAATATTTTCCCTTAGCATTAGTAAATAATCTACACATGCGAGTATTCTTTAATGTGTCAGTGTTACACATTACACGTAATGTTAACACGTACTTTAATGTGTAAGTTACTAGAGTTGTAAGATTTTGTGTATCGTGGTCACAGTAAGCTAAATCGCTAGTTAATGTTTCATAACTATATATGGTTATTTAATTATAATTTGATCTATTGCTCTTAAATTTTTCGCCCATACATCTTAAGAAGAGAAATTATTGCATGATTATGCACCGGAAAACGGCGAATTTTCGACAGAAAAAACTTATTGCCGGGCCCTGGTAACGAAAATGTGGATAAGTCTTGTTGCAATTTATAGTAAATTACTTCTAAAATGTGTACCAAGAATCCATTTTTTGTGGGTCCTTGATTCTGGAATATCGAATGACAGAAAAATGTCTGGCGGTCGTTTTTCTGTCCGTCCGTCCGTCCGTCCGTCCGCCCGCCCGTTCACCCGTCCGTCTGTCAGTCCCTCTGCCTGTGAGCAGCGCTAGCGCCAAGAAGGTTAAGCCAATTGACAACTTTTTCAAAATTTTCTCAAAAAAGCTCTAAAGTTTTTGAATAAACGATTTTCTTCGTTCGCATAAATGAGTCTTATGGAATGGGTGCAGGGCCCATGTTCGTTAAAATCCCTGATTTTGAAAATTGATGTAATTAAATTTTTTTGGCTTCTTCCTATATTTTTATTAAAGACAGATTCCCCCAACCTTAATGACATCTATTCCTTGAGAGATCTTGAGATAAGTTTACGTATAATTCTTCGGAAATAAGTATGAATAGTTTTAGCGTAATTTTGGATGGAAGAGAGAAAATCTTTAAACTTTTTCTCAAAAACAGCTCGAAATCATTTCTTTACGTTTTTTTCTCGTATGTAGCAAAGAACGGCAAAGCTACTGGTACCATTTTGACGAACTCTATTTAATTTCGAAAATTGCAAAAGTTAATTTTGCAAAAGTACAATATTGAAGACAAAATTTTTCTTAAATGAAATCTGTTCTAAATAATTATACCTTATTACAGTACATGTAAATTTTTTAAACGAGTATTCTTCACGTAATTTCTGCTTGCAATTAATAAAATTTATAAAAATAACACATTTTCTCAAAACCCTTCGAAATATTTTATTCTTCCATTCTTCCTTACATCTTTCCATTGATAGAGTAAGAGACGCTTAAAAGAATGCCAAAGGTTACATTTTCGTTGTGCTTTCCGAATTTCTCGAAAATTTTTAATTTAGAAATAATGCGAGAAATTATGTGCGGTGGTAGCACCACTAGTTTTGATTTAAATGTATTCTGTGTAGGTACATTCAATGTCATATGTAAATTAAAATACTGAATTAGATTGGTAAAATACTCTTTTTTGTGAGATTCACGCAGAAAATCAATTTTGAAATTTTCCCGTACAGCCATATTTAAAACAGTGATCACTAGTTAGGTTCAGAGTTATCTATGGATTTTCTAAGAAACTGAAGCAATCTAAAGCTTGCTTTGTTGGAGGTCTGTAGATGCAAAGTAAGATAATTTTGAGTGTAATAAAATGAACGGCTGTTATTTCAAAAACATGTTCAACTGGATACAAATTGTATTCTGATAAGAAGGTAGAATCAATATCATTTCTTACGTAAATACAAGAGCCCTCATATGCAGGGTTCTTATTTGATTCCTTCGCTCTACAATAGGATACTGGAAGATAAAAAGTAGGAATTTGGAGTATGTTTAATTCATTATGAGGTAACCAATTATCTATAAAGCAAACTAGTGGTGCTACATCAGTACATACTTTCTCGCATTCTTTGCAACGGCTCGGCAATATTACACTACTATTTGAACCTGCAAAAGTGTTTTCAACGAAAATGGGACCTGTACTATTCTCTTACGATATCCGAGGACAATGTTTAATAAAAATATTGGAGTCATTTTTTAGACAATTTTGAAAATATTGTTGAGGTTTCATACTTTATATAAAGTACCCTCAGAAATCAAAATATCCGTTTCAAACTCGAAAAGCCTTGAGATTGTTCAGATGGAAAAAAATCAATTTTGAAAAAATCGACTCAACGGCTTAGGTGCTAGCGTTGATCACAGATAGACGATTAATTGATTGATTGATGATTCCGGGCACGTCAACTACCAGGGTCACTTGTCCTCTTAGTGTAGCGAATGTTTTGCTCGGGTGTTGGCGGTGATCTTTCCCCCGCTTTATGGCGTGATCCGGTGCCGACCTACCTTCGTCTAGCGGGGTTTTCCTCAACGAGGTATCTCCCACCAGTGGGGCACCGCCCCAGCCCGGACAAGCTGTCTGCTCCTGACGGGTCTCCCGACAAGTGTGGTAGTGTAGTGCGTGTTAGTGTAAGTGTGTGTGAAAGACGTGGGGACAGAACAAGGAAGAGGAGATCGCGCGCGGTCCGTAGTCCGTTTGTTAGGGTACTGCTCCAGCATTCGCCTGGTGTTGATCTATATGGTGTTGATTATATGTTTTATCTTTTAGTTTCAAGAATCGTACAGCTTCAACAAAGTTCAACTCTTGACAAAAAATGTTTTTTCTTTAGAGATGCATTGATTCCTAAATGAAGATTTATTTGATTTGTGGCCTACACTTCGTGATAGAGATGCACAAATTACGTTAAGTAACGACTATATAATCGAGAATATTAAAAATAAAGCAAATTAATTGAATTAATAGAAAATTTGGAACAAAATTTGCCATTTACACCAAAATGTTAGAAAAAATGTGGTATAAAGATAAACTTAATCTAAAATACTTTTTTAGGAAAAAGTTTTGGCCCAAGGCTAACTTCATAATCAAGATAAACCAATGCCATTATTGTCTTCATCTAAACAATATTTCCTTCTGATTTGCAAAAGTTCAAATAAAATAATAAGGCGGGAAGGTTTTCAGTGATCATACGAAAGGTGTGTGGTTTAATTGTGCAAGAGGCAAGTATTCAAGTACATTATAAAAAAATGAAAAGCAGTTGTTTTAATATACACTATAAACAGATAAAAAAGTGAGGAAACTGTGTTTCAAGTGTAAAAAATGATTTGTACATCCTTGAAGAAATGTTGGAGCTTGTTTTAGATAATTTAACTAATCGTCA
This sequence comes from Gryllus longicercus, assembly GCA_038098605.1. Lineage (NCBI taxonomy): Eukaryota > Metazoa > Arthropoda > Insecta > Orthoptera > Gryllidae > Gryllus > Gryllus longicercus. The sequence continues at coordinate 1,011,168 of JAZDUA010000507.1, read as the reverse complement.
ATATTTAAGTATAAGAAGTAAATTACTTTTGATACTAATTTAAAAAAGCAACAATATTTGGAACACAAACACAGTGTAGTGTCTATCCCGACTACAAGAAAATTTTGAATTTTAAGTACACTTGTCGTTACTCTACAGGTAGACCGATACTACAAGCGACATTAGGAACTTCCTTTTAAAAAATATTTTGGAACACACATCGAAACGAATATTGTTTTTACAAGAAGTCATTCAGTACATTGACTGTATACTAAATTTTAGCAATATTAACGAGGAAATTATTTCTGGCAATAGTTTGGAAGGGAATTTGGGCTTACCAATGTATTCGCAAAAATTCGATATTCCTGGCAATCATTCTAATGCTTCGTTTGCATCCCCTCTGATACCATTCCGTTTGCAGGCAAAAGATGATGCCATTTAAGATAACCATAAGGTTATTTTGGAGAAGCAGTGTCATAAGAAAGAAATAAGATATAAAAATATGACCGATAGCATCGGGAAAGAAAGAGCAACAATTTGGAATACATTTACAAAATCGCAATCGACTCTTAAGTTACAGTGTTTTGCAGCATTAATTCAGAAAATAGGATTAGACGCCGAACCAAATTATTAATAGTCTTTCTGAAATAATAGCTATGCTGACAAAGAACAAAGCTGAAGTGACAGAGAAATAGTAGTAGTAGTAGTAGTAGTAGTAGTAGTGGTAGTGGTAGTGGTAGTGGTAGTGGTAGTGGTAGTGGTAGTGGTAGTGGTAGTGGTAGTGGTAGTGGTAGTGGTAGTGGTAGTGGTAGTGGTAGTGGTAGTGGTAGTGGTAGTGGTAGTGGTAGTGGTAGTGGTAGTGGTAGTGGTAGTGGTAGTGGTAGTGGTAGTGGTAGTGGTAGTGGTAGTGGTAGTGGTAGTGGTAGTGGTAGTGGTAGTGGTAGTGGTAGTGGTAGTGGTAGTGGTAGTGGTAGTGGTAGTGGTAGTGGTAGTGGTAGTGGTAGTGGTAGTGGTAGTGGTAGTGGTAGTGGTAGTGGTAGTGGTAGTGGTAGTGGTAGTGGTAGTGGTAGTGGTAGTGGTAGTGGTAGTGGTAGTGGTAGTGGTAGTGGTAGTGGTAGTGGTAGTGGTAGTGGTAGTGGTAGTGGTAGTGGTAGTGGTAGTGGTAGTGGTAGTGGTAGTGGTAGTGGTAGTGGTAGTGGTAGTAGTGGTAGTGGTAGTAGTGGTAGTGGTAGTAGTAGTGGTAGTAGTAGTAGTGGTAGTAGTAGTAGTAGTGGTAGTAGTAGTAGTAGTAGTGGTGGTAGTGGTAGTAGTAGTAGTAGTAGTAGTAGTGGTAGTAGTAGTAGTAGTAGTGGTAGTAGTAGTAGTAGTAGTAGTAGTAGTAGTGGTAGTAGTAGTAGTAGTAGTAGTAGTAGTAGTAGTGGAAAGAAGAAGAAGAAGAAGAAGAAGAAGAAGAAGAAGAAGAAGAAGAAGAAGAAATGTCCAAAATGGGGAATAAGATTTGAAGAATCACAAAAGTGTTTTGAATGTTTCCAGTAGATTTTTGGATGCAGTATAATTAGATAATGAATAGTATGTGTTAAGCCGGCAGGTATTAATTCAACATATTAGTTAAAAAATATATTTTGTGAATTTTAAACTTTTTCTACAGTGTTATGTGCGGTTTCACTGTTTTAATGCGAGAGATAATTAACACTTAATACATTCTTAACAATTTACAGTTATTAATTTTGGCCACAAAAATGGGAATCCATAGTGTTATAATTTGAAAATGTGCCGATTATGCGACTGCACAGATACATCCATGCCCGAGGCGGGTTTCGAACCCGAAGCGCTTCCAGTAAAGACTGCTAAAGCCCTGAGCAATCTCGACTATCAAGGGTGATCGGATAACGTGAACATAAACCGGTTAATTCGGGAATTAGCCAGATTCGGAGAGCAGAAACACGTAGTACATTATGTGAAAGCAATTTGCGTTTTCTTTCTCACTGAGTTACACTCACGTTTCCAGTCCTTTCTTTATATTCCCTCGAGGCCAACGTTTTTACACTCAGCATTTACGTTATTTTCAACACATTACTTAACTACGTCATTATTTTCAATAACTGACGAAGTTTAAGTGGCGAGTGCATGTGAATAAGTGCTTTGCTGACACAGTCAGGAAGGTTCATTGTGTCAAAGTAACAACTGGTGCGTGTGCGTGAGCATGGATGGCTCACGTCGCGATCGATACATCGACGACAAAGCGTCTCGTGAATGGATGCGCCACGCAACTAATTTAGAGCATTTCACCACGAGAGCAAACTGCCTTTATTCAAATATCCATTTATGCTTTTCCATTTTCCGTTCTTTACCTATCTTATATCCTTTTTTCAGTATCACATTTGTTCGTTCAGTTATAATTACAGTATTCAACAGTTCATTTATCTTCTATCATTGGTCAGTTTTGTTAATTTTCACATATTCTGTAGTTTCTATATTGTTTTCAATTAGGAAAATAATTGACAAGAGAATGCTAGGATTGGTTTCGATTGATTGATATCAACTTTCAATTTATTTCTGCACGAGCCAATTTGTTCACTTCTAAATAGTTGCGACATTTCATTTCTGTTTTAATCTTGACGAAAAATGTAATTTTGTAACTATCCCTTCCTTTTTCTCTTTCAGCCTGTTCGACCTTTCCAACAATAGTAGTGAGAAATATATCCATTTGCATGGATTGCAAACAACACATTCTTTCTCTTCCTTACACAAAACACCTCTTTTTGCAATACAATGATTTGCTAAACTTCCGTTGTAATTATTGTATACTTTGTATTGATCTCTTCACCAGTGTTTTGGTGTTGATCGTCTGGTTCTCAGTTTGCGTCGAAGGTGACGTCCCTATATAGTGGTATATTTTAAAAACCCCATTTGAGATAGCTCCGAAAAGAAAGTTAACATCAATATCGACAAAACGTGACATCATACATCAAATTGAAAATAATAAAATTGGGAGATAAATTTACGTGAATATAGGGGTATGATTAACTACCTTTACATTTTCCACTTGTAAGAGTTCCCGCCAATAACACAGGTCAACAGAGGTTTTGCCACAGACATACTTTTGCATGATTCTATAGTATTTTCACATGAGAACTCCATTCCTGCTATCAACATTTAGCTATCACGAATCGTTTTGGAGATATTAGTATATTATTATCAACCTTTGTGTCCAATTGGTTATTTTTGCAATTATTGCCTTTAATCTTTTATTATTGCTTATGTATATGGAAAATATAAATAATGGGTGCTGGTGGCATACATATGTGTTTTATGCTCACGTTTTATCAGAGGATGAGGGGAGCATAGTTCTGTTGGGACTAGTAGACATTACGCGACCTGCCGATCACCTGGCCGATTTGCTGGACGATCACTGCACTGCGTCATTTCTTCGAAGACTCCTGTAGGGTTTGCATTGCAATCTTTCTTTAGTGGTAACTTTGATTTGTGTATGAGAACTTAAATATACCACAAAAGTACCAAAACCAATCGGATAGTTTCTTCTATGTGTGTGGTGAGATAACATTTCAACAACAAAGGATTAACTTCATTACTTTTGTCTGAAAGTATTATCATAATAATTTTGGTTGCAAAGTAGGGGCTCAGGACAAGTTTTGGGCCCCTCACGTCTATTGTGTTGCATGTCTAAGGCATTTCACAGGGTGGGCAAATGGTTCTAGTCATATGCCATTGGCTGTTTGCATGGTGTGGAGAGAGCCAATCATTCTTCGAACTGTTATTTTTAATTAACTATTTGTACATCGGGAATCTCAAAAAAAGTCAAAGCATTCTTTAAAGTATCCTGATACATCTTCCGTAATTCGACATGTACTCCACAGTGAAGATGTCTCAACACCACCTTACCCAGAATCTATCGATGAAATTGAAAATTCCAGTTCAGAAGAGAATCAGAATCTAGATCACGATGATCAGCACGATCCAAGTTTTGAGGTTTCTAATAAGCCTAATTTATGAACACAAGGAAATCTGAATGGCGTGATATGAATATACCGAAGAAGCAGACAAATGTTCGGGGCCAGGACTAAAAGTGTAGAACCTTCTACAGTCCGAAATTAGGGGAAGGTATTTTATAAATCGTCAAGAGGCATTTAAGAATTTTTTCTCAAGAAGGTGATGTCGTGTACTGTAAAAATATTTCATCAGTGCTAGAAACGCTAGGACAACCTCATAATCTAGAGGAATGGCATTTATTTATTGTTTCGTCAAAAGTTAGTTCCAAAGCTGTCTTCCTTCGCAATGGGAATATATTGCCATCAGTTCCACTTGCCCTTGCTATTATTGTGAAATAAACCAATGAAAATATGAAGATAATTCTAGAGAATATATAAAATGAAAAATTTATCTGCAACATGTGGAGATCTTGACGTGACTGCTCAGCTTTTAGGTTTACACATTGGATGCACAATTTTGCTTCTTTTGTGTATGTGTGTGTGAATGGGACCGTAGGAATTGTAAAAGCAACTTCAAAACCAAACCAGCCTTCACGTAGATCTTTCTCACTAGGTGTAAAAGTGTTATAAATATTCCCTTAGTTGATAGAAAAAAAATGTTTTTCCGTCTCTTTATATCAAATTAGGTTTGATAAAGAATTTCGTGAAAGCCAAGGAAACAAATAAAATGGGATTTTTGTATTTGAAGTTTCCGAAAATTAGTGAAGCGAAAATTAAAGATTGAATATTCTCCGGATAACAAATAAGACCTAGTAAATGACGCAATTTTCAAGGAAGGTTAAATGATTTAGAAAAATGTACATGAATTTCCTTCAAGAATTGGGTTGAACACTTTTTAGGCAACAAGAAATCTTACAATTATAGGGAACTAGTTAGGAAGTTACTTAAATTAAATGATGATTTGCGCTGCTATAAGTATCTTAAAATTCACTCTAACTTTGATTTCTTTCCCGAAAATCTGTGAGCTGTGAGGGAAGAAGATGTGTTTTGCAACTATGGAAAAAGGTGTCAAGGACAGTGGAGTTCATGTATGGCAGATTACATCGTGACTCCGAAAAGGGCTCCTGATGTAAAACACTCAAGAGCATCGAACACCTTTTAGGTTTGTTAAACATTTCTTTTGTGTAAATGCAATGTCTGTAAAACATTACTGAATTATCACAAAAAAACTTACGTGATATACATAAAACTATATTATATTTTTCCCGCGTGTAGCATACTGGTCAGCGTGCTTGCTTTACATGATGCGACCCCGGGTTCGATTCCCGGCCGGGGCAGATTATAGTGAGCGCTTCTCTTGCAATGTATGTTGCTGTGTGACGATGAGAAAGCACACTTCTCAGGTTGAGAAGACCAGAATGCGGCGTAGGGATGTCTACGTGTTAACCACACGTATCCGTTAACCTATGGCCGCAAGACGGGGACGCCGCTGGTAGTCCTTGTCCCCGTCAGAGGCGGTTGTGCTAGCACAGACATGGAGTAATATCATTTGGGTTGTGTCTCTGTTTCTGCGCCGGTGTGTGTTATGTCGGTCTTGAGTAGGTCACCATCATTACTGTGAAGAGTATCAAACATCTTACATCTGTACGGTGTCAGGGAAAGTTGGATAAGAGGTGAAGAGAAAGAAAAATTATGTTTGCAAAATCATCGAAAGGAGTTTTCCTATAAGGGCACGCAAATGACCTGAAAGTTTTTCAGTCCGTTTCAATCGAACGCTTACTGCGCATTCCAGCTTCCCAGCACTCCGACGAATACATGGCACGGTCATTCGTGCAGAATTAGTCGACTTGACCTTTGATAAGGCGCGTTTTCCTCGGTCATGGCATTTGGCTTGGGCGGGCGAAAGGGCGCGGGAGGACGTCAGGGAGGGGTGCCGTCACCTGCGCGGGGGTGGGGTGCGTGGGGGAGTGGGGAGGGCTTTGTAGTCGAGCGCACCCCAAGAAATCTGGGAGATGTTTATCGGGTCAGGCCTCTGCCCCCTCACCTCTGTTCATCATAGGCGTTTCTTCCAGCGAGGACAGTCATCTAAAAGCCGATCTCTCGACGTTTTAGAAGTGAAGGCCGTCCATTTGTGTCAGCTGAAAAACCTCGAAAGATGAAAAGCTCGTCACAGAATGACAACACTCAAGCGCAATGTTCTTAAAGCCGAAGAAAATCGAAGTAGTAGGAAATCGACTTATTTTCTATTTTGTGTTATTATATTTTACACCCCACCTTGTATGTTATGAGTCACACTTTCCTTCTTTTGGCCCACTTTTAGTTGTTTTTTCCTTCGTTAGTGAATGACATAAGCAATAAATTATATTGAAGCACAATGGAGTACGTTTTTTATCAAATCATGCACACAAGAACAGTCAATTTTATCAAAGTTTATACTACCACGCTTTTATTCTGTAAAAACCATTGTAAGTCCTAAGTTATAAATATGTTTTCACAAGATATTAACGTATTGGAAGCGATTACAAATGTATAGGGACACACACATACACTGTGTATATAGATATATCATCATCAACAGCAGCAGCAGGACGAGTTAGACTGGTCTAGCGTGTTCCGGGAAAGTTGTCTAGAGAATACCATCTCTTCTTTGGTTTTCCTACTTCTCTTTTTCCTTTTGGGAGATAGTATTAGGCCTGTTTGGGCAATCTCTCATTGTTCAATCTTTGTAAACGGTCTTTCCAGTTTTTTCAGTATGTATATTCTAGATGTAGCCAGTACGTCTTGGGGAGAAAATCCGAAAGAAATCGTACAGGCCGGAGGCAGCAAGGTTGGCAGCCCCAACCACCGTGCTAACTCTGGGCAGCGCCCGTAACGCAGCCAGGGGACATATTAACTTACTGACAAACAACGTTGTAATAAGCCTGTAATAATGATTAACTTTTTCATTCCGACTGAATTGCCGTCATGAATGTCTCCAGGTTAGCGTTAGAATTGTAATGTAAAGGAGAGAGAGGGGCGGCGAAGGGCGGCGAAGAGAGGCGAAGGGGCGCGAAGGAGCGGGCTGAAGCGAGGCGGGGAGAGGAGGGAGAGTGAATGGCGCGTGTCCTTGCGGGGGCGGAGCCTGTTTAACTAGCCCTGCGGGCAGTTCGATCGCAGTGGCGGGCGGCGCGGTGCGCCAGCCCCGGGAGGATCAGTCGATACACCTGCTCACCGGGCACGCTGACGTCACGCACGCCCTCCCCTCCCCTCCCCCTCCCCTCACACCGCCTTCTCCTTCCCTTCCTCACCGTGGCCACACTTCTCTCGCCGCACGGCAGCCGATTTGGCTGAAGGTGGCGCCCACAGCGTATCCTCGTATTCAAATTCCACAGTTGTCGTACAGACAAACATTCACTCACGCACTTTCAATTCGAGTTTGAAAACGGTATATTTGAGCAAATGTGTGGGTAAGAAAACAATTATTTCCCATGTACTGTGCATGGTTCAGCACTTAAATTTTTTTCAAATATTCTTCTCCAATTTCAAAATAAAACCTCCTGTCCTACTTCCTGTATTGGAGAGTTCGAAAGGAGAGTTCGTTGCATTCGTCACCGTTCACACACTGCTATATCAGGAGACACAAACATAACAGTCACAAAGACAAACGGACGGACAGGGACGGATAGACAGGCAGAGACAGAGACAAACGGACTGACGGACGAGACGGACAGGAAGAGACTGACGGTCTGGCAGGCGGACTGACGGGCAGACGGACAGGGAGTTATCCAACAAAAAAGGACTTCACGTTATAGCAAGCTCCTTGAGTGAAGGAAGAAGTGTGGAGGGAGTTTTTTTACCAACTAAGCTGTGGATTAGCATCTCCTTCATTTTCTACAGGATATAGATTCATTCTAGCAACGTTACAACTGTCTATACATTCTCCAATTATTTTTAACTTTTGAAATTTTCATAATTTTAGAGAGTTGAATGAAAACGAGACCTTTACCAATTTTAAGCAAGGAAACTTGCAAAAATAAAAAAAATAAATTTGGAGTTGTTTTGAGATTTTTGTATAAATTAAATTAACTTCAAGCAAATTAAGCGAAATCTATCGTTTTTTCGAAACATTGCACATGACCTTTTTTGAAGTTTTAAGTTTTTATAACCCGTTTCAATTAAGACAACAAACCTCTATATTGAATATTGCACTTTTGAAATGTTAATTTTTTTTGGAATTTTCGAATACAGTGTTCATCGAAAAAGAAACTAGCGCCATTTTTACATTTGTTTGATACATACACTTCTTTGATACATATGAGGTGAAAACTTCAAGAAAAATTTAAAGACGTTTTTGATAGAATAATGTTTTTTAATTGTCCATATTTCACCCAAAATATCAGGAAAACTACTCACATTCATGACTATATTTTAAGAACTATCTTTTAACAAACGATTTTATTAAGAAAAAATCTCAATCTTGAATATTGTAGTTGTAGGATGACACCAAAAATTAAAAAAACATGTGCATTTTTTGAATAATCGGTGATTTCAACGAAAATGAGACTGGGGCCTTTTTAAACGTTCTTTATGATATTCCAAAACAGTGTGAAGTTAAAAAATGGAGCCATGCTCGGGAAAATATTATTCAGGTTTAATATAAAATACCCATCAAAATCAACATATCCGTTTCAACAAATCCGTTTCGCAGGGCCTGGAGTTCCTTCAGATCCATCAGTGATCTTATATCATGTTTGGAGAAAATCGATTGAAATGTTTAGGCACTAGCGTTGACCACAGTCAAACGTTTTGCCGTCAATCAGTGTTTCGATATCAAGGCTTTCACAAAACGTGGATTTTGATTATACAAATTGTTAGAGGAAGTAATTTACTACGTATATAACCAAGATTTATTCACTTTTTTGTGACCAGGACTCGGCAATAAGAGTTTTTCTGTCAAAAAATCGCTGATTTCTTGTGCAAGGTTACAATACTTTCTCTTCCAACGAAGTGAGACGAGAAAGTAAAAGTAATACACTTGTGTGCATTTATTTGTGACAGATCAATACAATCCGTTTTGACATTGATTTATTACTCTTTACATCCTTGGAAGTAGTGTGCCAATCCCCTGACACAGTAGTGTCAACCTACCCCAAGGCCCGTGATAACCAACCCCACTTGTGGGGTTGTTTCAAATATTTGACTAAATGAATTATATCGACTCTAAAGGGCCATTCCCAACGCAAACGTCAACATAAGCATAGTGCATAGACGTATACATTAACATACGTGATAGACTAAAGTATTCACAATATCTAAAATAAACGTAAGCAAAATAATTGGCTGTGATTCATTCTAATTTACTATTGTTGGGATGTGAGAATCGATTTTGAGGTATCGACTGTGCCCATGGCCCATATGGCGTTAGTTCGTCTATCGGCTTCGATAATATTTCGATTCTTGTTTTGAGTTAACGTACTGTGATTGGTTCATTTCTTATCTCTTACTTAAGCATAAGCACAGAAGCTTGAAGCTCGCAAGTCAACGTCGTACGTGTTATGCTTATGCGAACGCATTGGGAATGAGTCCGCTTGAAGACGTAGTCCTAACTTTTATGTTAACACCATGCTGATGTTTATGTTTACATTGTGAATTGGCCTCGACAGTTAATTACAAATAAAAATATGTGTTGTTACATCCGCACGAACTTTCTGACATTATTTGGAGCGGATGCGCAATATTATAATATATGAACCTGAAAAAGAATTTCCAACCAGCAGAAACTAGTTCTCTGCTCTGGAATGCGAACTTGCGTTCTTTGAAGTCAGCTAGTTATTTACGTTACCCCTTCTCCACCAGCCTCATGGTTAAACTGGTTTTTCCTATTTTTTGCAGAAAGTTCAACATTTGCGTTTGCAATTTTCCACCTAAGCCGGTATTTTCGAACAATACAAAAGATAGAAATATTGGGAAAATGTATATTTTTTGTAGCACCACTAGTTTATTTTGTTAACGCTACGTTAATTTTTTGTTGTCGCGTGCGAAATTCCGTTAACCAACCTGATATTTTGAATTTTTGGTTCATTAATAGAACAAATAGTGTTTTTCTGTGGCTACAAGGAATGTTGTTAAGAGTAATAGAAACAATAAAAAATAATTAATTATCAATAATTTACAAAATGTAATTCAGTGGGAAAAAAGTTGATTGATGTATTTTTTGTTGCTTCCAGGCACGTCAACTGCTATGGTCGTTAGTGTTGCTTGTGTATGGAATGTTGTATCCCATGAGATGGTGGTGATTCTGTCTCGACTGGATTCTGATTTCCGGAGCCGAGTTTCACGTTATGTTGTGAGGGATAACCGCCTCCAGATATCTCCCTCAACGGGAAATCGTCTCAGGAATGAACTCTTCGCTCCCTACTGATCCCCCGATAAGTGTGGTGGTGTAGTGCGTGTACGTGTAGGCGTATGTGTGTAAATGGAGGGATTAGGGCGAGGTAATGGAAGGAAAGATGACGGACTGTCCGTGGCCCGTTGATAGGATGCTGCTCTGGCAACTCCTGGCATTCATCAGAGAAACGACAGAAAACTACCAATCGGAACAACCGTCCGCTAAAATTCTCCTCCAAACAGCAGTTTAATTCTACCTAGCTAAACATAGTTTGTCTAAAATACGCCACCGCCAGGCATCAAACCCCAGGAACCCGCTGGTTTTGAGCTAAACTCTGTCGCTCAAATAAGGCGTGAAGTGAGACTTCAGAATAAAATGATTATGGGAAATCGCTAACAAACTTCTTCTGGATAGATAACCACTTCATTTTCATACTTTATAAATTATCACATTATGTGAATGTAGTTTACACACAAAATTGAAACATATTAGTCTACCCTTCACAGTCGTCACTTGCTTTCCCATTCGTGGACAATGTATGCAACGCGCAGACAATTTTCTCCACTACATAAAACCAAAGTGTTATAAAAACTGCTAAAGTTGTCCCTCACTAGGAAAATATGTATGAGAACAAAGAGTAGTTCCACATAAAGATTTTACTTACAATACTAGGCGCATGATGAATTGTATGCACACAATGTAGTATTTCAGAAAATAAAAATTAGTAAGAAGACCCCTGTAACTTTAAACGTTACAAAAACACCATTGGGATGACGCTGATAGAAAGATATTACACGTGACGTTGGGTACAGTTGAATTTTTCAAAACAGTAGGCGTGTTACGAGAAAAATAAATGTTGCCGTATCAAATATACAATAAATTAAAAAAATACAATAGCTCCAGACCATTGCTATATTTCAAGACACAAAGAAAATAGTTTTAGCTTACGAGATTTACTAGTATTACTCGGCGGCAGTTAGTTTTACATCATCATCAAAGTGGAGCGGTACATTTCCAAATTGAAGTGAATGCAGAAGTTAGTATATCCAAATTCTTATGCTCGTGATACGCGCAAAGGCTGAAAACTTACATAACAGCAGCTTTCATTACAATCCTCGTAGTTGTAATAACTATGTAAATTACATTGCAACTTAACTAACTGGTGCAATGCATTACGATTGCCATCGACTGGCGTGGCGGCCACATCCGACCATCTCCAAGGCTGCCGCGCAAGCGAGCGATACGAGCGATGTCCGCTGTGGCCGGAAACAGTTCTTTTGCATGCTGTGCAAGAAACTCCCGGCCTAAATTATAATCCTATGGACTATGGCAATAATCGGAATAATTTTGTCTCTTGTTATGCAAGAAATTTAATAGTGAATATGCTCTCTGTCAAGTAATTTTAAGGATCAAAAGTGTCCAGTGTTGTCTCCTCGTGTGCAGCGCCGTCGTCGCGGGTATCCACCAAGTGGTGAGCTAGGTGGACAGAGTTGGTACATGTTGATTTATACGAAACGGATCCAGGTAAAATACATGCTCTCACATGACAGCACTGATCAGTCCAATTCTATGAAACTTAAAAGGATGTAAACGGATTGATTTCACGAGGCAACAACAATATACCAAGTTTAAAAACACAGTGTGAACTGTAAAATTGCTTGTTCACATTGTTGGATTCAATATAAATTATCATGCTCGAAGAGTATCTTAAACGTCGAACTCACCATGTAGAAATATCGAACCGTATGCAAGGACATTATTTACTCATCTTTCCGATTGTTTGTCAAGCATGGGATTGCATAGGTTTCGATTTTAGTCTCTATTCTCTTTCTTCTATATGTAAATGATACAAAAGAAAGATCTTTTCTGATAATACTAATTGCGCTTAAAAAACATAAACAAGAAGTACTATCATGTCAGATGTTACATATTTAATATGTGATAACAAATTATGGTAAAAGAAGAAAAATCGGTTACAATGCAGTTTTGCAATGCCAATAGGCATTTCTATGTGCCATTGACAATGAACAGTATGCAGACGGACGGACAGACGGATGGTCAGACGGGCGGACGGACGTTTTGCCCTTAGTCGGTTTCTCGGTATCAAAGAACCACAAAACATAGATTCATGGATTCTGACATATACCTCTAACACGTATTAGAGGAAGTAATTTACTATATACAGGGCCGGATTTACCTACAAGCAAAACAAGCAGTTGCTTGGGGGCCCCCATTCACCAGGGGTCCCGCGTTTCGGAAATATACGCATACCATATTTTTTTGTCTGTGAAATAATTGTAAATCAAGTAGTCTACTGTGTAACAAAACGTACAATTTCTAAACATTTTTTAAGAATATTTATTACATGTTAAATTAGTCTAATTTTAACTATTACTCTCTCGATTTTGTTTGCTAGAAAAATAGAAACAGTCTTTCTTCCTAGAAAACAATTTACTTTTTATTGGAAGTACAGTTTTTTCAATTTGTTATATAATTTGATTATAATAATTTATAGAATAATTAAATTTATTATTTTAAACAAATAATTTCATGAAATTGCATAATGTGTATTAATTGAAAATGTAAATGTAGACAACATTATCGAAAGATTTGCGAAATAGAAGGCGAGAAGACTAAACTTCATCATTTGATTACAATTAGTAAGTTTTTGCCGTAATATTTGCCATATTATTAAGATTTTTGTCTTAATTTTTCAGAAATTTGACTATATTAGGAGTCATCCGGATTCTCATCTTCAATCAAAATGTAATTATTTTATTTTTTATACAGTGGTATATAACTTGCGATTTTCTAGAAGCAAATCGTTTTATTTAAATAAATACATGTATTAGTAAACTTATAATTATTATACAATTATTAAACATTTATGAAACAAACGTTTTAAATATCTAATTCAAAAACTATATTCATTAATACATTTTAAAATTGTTGAGACTTGTTTATTCATGTAGAATAACGCTTTACAAATATTTTGGATATATTTAAGCATTATTCGTTTGTTTAATTTTTAAATTCTTCTACATTTAAAATTGTTTCTACCATAGCTAAACATTTTGCTTAGGGAATGATTATTTTAAGAATGCAATATTTTGATAATTGGCTAATTTTATAGAAATAATAACTAAAATATTTTAATTATCGCGTTATCTTATATTTTATTATTATAGATAAAATGAAGAAGTCTTATGCTAGTGGAAGTGAAAAGCGTAAAAAAAAAAGATGAAGAAGAACGAACGAAGAAACTTCCAAAAATGACGAGTTTTTTTCTCGGGAGAAAAACCAACTGAAGAGATGAACGTTGAGATTGGCTATCCTTGTTCTTCAGAACGAATATCTCTAATAATGATTTCGAATCTTCGTGTCATATGACATTAAACAATGATTTCAAAGGAATTGAAAATGTCCAAGTTCCGACTCCCATTGATTCAGAAAATACGAAGTTTGCATCCAACATCGATAAACAATACTGCAACATTACGTGTAACGATATTGGTCTTTGGACTGAACTGTCTGTGGCTGATATTAAGTATTGGATAGAAAAAGGTTCAGCAGATTGTTCGCATTCGGAAGGACTATTTGAGAATTCTGAACGAGTTTATCAAAATACTAAACGGTATTGTACAAAGAGTATGTTCGTCAGTACGAAGGCAAATGGAGAAACTGTCAAAAGAACATGGCTTGCATATTCTCCAACAACTGGTCGCGTGTACTGCTTTGTATGCAAGATATTCTTTCCAAACACCAATATATTATTAGGGTGTGGATTCAACGATTGGCGGTATAATACAGGCATTAAATCTCATGAAAATTCGGAGCAACATAGAAGAGCCTTATTGTCATTTTTACATCGACATCGAAAAGCAAACTTGGATTCTCACCTTTCTTCACAGATTGAATCAGAAAAAAATTACTGGAGACAAGTTTTGCTTAGAGTAATAGCCGTTATTTGTACATTATCGGAGAGAGGTTTAGCTTTTCGTGGCAGTACTGAAACATTTGGCTCACCAGATAATGGCAACTATCTTGGATTGCTGGAGTTAATAGCAAATTTTGATCCTTTTCTAAAACATCATATCGAGCAGTACCGCGATTGCGGATCGGGATACACGTCTTATTTATCCAAAAATATTTGCAATGAGATTATCCATCTAATGGCTCAAAAACTTCGACAATCAATGTTTGAAGATATTAAGCTAGCACGGTACTTTAGTCTGTCAGTTGATTCGACGCCAGACTTGTCGCATGCTGATCAACTTACGGTTATTATTCGATATGTGTCACTTGAAAACGGAAAACCGGTTGAGAGGTTTTTAACATTTTTAGAATTACAAGGACATACGGGGATGTTTTAGCGAATAGAACATTAAATTATTTAGAAAAATGTGGAATCAATTTTAAGAATTGTAGAGGACAGTCATATGACAACGCAACGAACATGTCATGACGATACAAAGGTATGCAGGCAAAACTTTGCGAAATAAACAAGTATGCCATTTACATTCCCTGCTCGGCTCATTCGCTAAATTTGGTTGGGCGTGCTGCAGTTGATTCATACTTGGAAGCAGTGAATTTTTTCTCTACCGTTCAAGAAGCTTACACATTCCTTTCGGCATCTACACATGGGCACTTCTTGAGGAATCTATAGGAGCAAAGGTGTTAAAGCTGAAACGTCTGTCTGACACTAGATGGAATTGCCATTCGGAAGCTGTATCAGCTATTGACAAGAGTTTCGATGATATTGTCGATACGTTACACAGTATTTTTGAAAATAAAGAAGAGAAAAGAGACACGAGACTTGCAGCTTCTTCTATTGCTGGTAAAATGGAATCTTTGGAATTTGTTTTTATGATGAAGCCCTGGAAATACATTTTAAATGAATTCCATTAGGTATCTAAAACTCTTCAAGACCCGATGACGTCCATCACTACATGTTCGCATCTGTACTCCACACTTATAACATTCGTACAAGACACTCGAAACCAATTTAAGTACATCGACCAAAAAGCAGTAGAAACCTTACCGAATGTAGACTACAAAGATGCAACAAGTAGAAAAAAAACAAGGAAGAGACAAGTGAATGATGGCAATGCATCTGATGCAATTGAAAATCTAACACCTAAAGAAAACTTTCGAATCACATCTTTCATTCCGATCTTAGATTCGCTATTGGTAAACTTGGAAACGCGATCTGCAGGCTATAGCAGTATTTCGGAAAAGTTTTTCTTTTTGACAGACTTGAAAGCAGAAGAATCTGTTGTGAGAAGCAACGTAAATCAGCTACTCAGTACATATCCGGAAGATCTGAATGAAGTTTTTACTGCTGAGCTTTTAAATTTCTTTACGTACGTGAAGGACACGCATCCGAATACGTTTCAATCACAAAGAACTACACCACTTAATATTGGAAGAAAACCTTTCCGAAGCATTTCCTAACGTGGAAACGACGTTACGAATGTACTTGTGCTTAATGATATCAAACTGTACTGGAGAACGGTCATTCAGTAAACTGAAGCGGATAAAAAACTATTTACGTACGACTATGTCTCAAGAAAATTTAGTAACATGATAAGCTGAGAAATCGTCGTTTTGAAGACATCATCGACCAATTTTCTGCAGTGAAGAGCAGAAAAAAAATATGTAAAATGTATTTAATGTAAAAAAATGTAACACAAGTAAAAATGTCTATAAAAAATTATCAGTTTTCATTTGTATCTGTTCAGAAAGTACTTGTACTATAATACATTTTTTATTTAATAAAAATGGAGCTATTTTTTCTGGGGGAGGGGGGCAACACAATTTTGTGCTTGGGGCCCCGCACTACTTAAATCCGGCCCTGACTATATACTAGTATAAGAACGAGATTTATCCACCCAGTCGACGGCGGACCGCGGTTCAAGCAACATCGTATGCTCCGTTCGCGTGTGCTTTCGATAGTGTTTCTAATACCTTATTTGGAGTACATATAAACAAAACTGTGATATAGTTTCTTCTTCAAGTGTATTCTGTGTGTAGCTGTTACTCGAAAGAGTGGCAACTAGCGTCGATATGGATACACTGAACAACAAAGAAAAAATAATCTCAAACGCCCAACAACAACAACATGGATCAAACTTGAAATCTCATGCTGTAGCTGCGACAATGGACATTTTCCCGTCAAAGGACCAAGCAATTATTATAGAATCTCACGAAGGACTTGCAATAACAGATTATGTGAGTAATATATCAACTTTTATCAACCCAAGTGATATTAGATGTGTGTGCATAGCGAATAATAGGATTTGTGTGTTGGTAAGTGCCAAGAAAATTGCTATCTACCTAACAGATAAACATCAAACTTTCACTATTAATGACATTGAAGTGAGTGTTAGACCCCTATTAAGCAAACCTGTAAGAGTTATAATGTCTGTCCAGTTATCCAACATGAGGTGAAAAAAATGCTCTTCAACACTCGAATATTCAAATTTCTTCTAACATTACATTTATCAGAGCAGATCTACCTGATCCAGGTATGTCTCATATTATGAGCTTCAGGCGACAAGTCTTTGTTCACCCAGATAAAGTACATAAATTACCACAGCCACATCTAATTGTGTATGAAGATACAATATATAGACTATTTTTCACAACTGAGAATGTCACCTGTTTCAAATGCAAAACTGAAGGCCATATTGTCAGCAAGTGTCCAATTAATAACATTAGCCTTTCACCAATTATAAATAGAGCAACAGATAACAATAAAGATAATATTTTAATAGAGATCCCCCTCCAGAACAACCTGATGATAATCCTTTTGGCTCGAAGCTTTTGGCTACAGATTATACTATCTTCGCTCCTATCAACAAAAGAAGCCTTCCATCTGAATCATCCTCTACACCTGAGAATATATCAACTAGTGATGTAAAATGTAAAGACAAAGGCTGTAAACCCTCAAAGAAAAGAGAGCAAAAAATGCAAATGAAGAACTTGCCTCTCAAGGCAATTTAGCTAACAAGTCAATAGAAGATCTTCTGCTCCCAACGAAAACCTATATTGACTCCAACCAAGACACACTTCTTCTCTCATACACCCAATTCAAATCATTCCTTGAAAACTGTTTTGGAGCACCTGTCCCCATTCCCCATGAAAGATCATTCAACTGATTTTAATGCAATAATCGGTATGCTGAAAGAAGCATAAACTATTGAATGAAAGATCTATAAAGGGCAGTTTTACAAGAATTATCAAAAAATTAGAAAAAAATATTCCCAGCAGAGAGAACTCAGACTCAGAATTCATTTTAGACGGCACCTAAATACTTTATGCACTGATTCATATCATTCCATAGAATTTAAATCATGCTGATACAACTGAAAGTAGAATACAATAAAAGAAGAAGTTATGATAGTTCTGCAATGGAATATTACTGGCTTTTACAGCAGGTTAGAAAACTTACAATATTTATGCAAACTACATAACCCTAATATAATCTGTATACAAAAAAACTTTAAACGAAAAACATATGGGAATATAACTGGATATGCTTGCACCTTTAAAAATAGAAGCAATTCTGAATATGCATGTAGTGGCGCGGCAATATATTCCAAAACATCGATTCCCATTGAAATTCTGAAAATTCAAACTGACATGGAATTTGTGGCAATTCAAATTAATTCAACTAACCCCTTATGTATTGAAAAATGTTTATATCTCTAATAGGTTCCCACTACAAAAAATCGAAATGCATGATATTATAAACCAGATAAAAGTGCATTTCATAATTCTTGGGGATTTTAACTGCCATCGCTCTTTATGGGGATCGTACAAGATTGATAAAAGAGGCAGACTAATGGAAAAAGTAATTGACGACCATGACAGCATTTTCCTATTCTGTAGATCCCACACATATTAATATCAGTAACAGCACACTAAGTGCGATTGATCTTTCAATAGCTTCTCCCACAATAGCACAGAAATGTACCTGTAATGTAGTGGATTTACCCTATGATAGTGATCATTTTCCAATACTGATTAATATCCTTGAACCAAATGTGTCCATTAATCATGAATGGTCCAATCCAATCCCTAATTATAAGAATATTAATTGGCAGAACTATCAGGAAAAAATCGATGAGCACCTCAATGAAGAAGAAATTTTCAAGGACGATAATAATATTGACCAGATATAAAAATCATTCTGTAATATTATATCCGTCTGCTTACTCAATAACACAAACGCACCATGTCCCTTTTAAGTTCAAAAGCGTTCCCTGGTGGAATACTGAATGCAAAGTCGCTATTAGAAACGCTAAACAAGCATTTAACCGGTATAAAAAAGAAGGGATAATGATATACCAATTACGTATAAGAGAACTAGAGCTACTGCCCACAGAACTGTAAAAATAAACAAAGCTAGATCATGGACTGAATGTATTTCCTCAATCAACATCAAATCGAACTCAACTGAAAGTGGGAAAAAAATTAAATCCATACGTGGTATGAAGACGAACAATACTATACATTTCTTGCGTTGCAATGAGCAGATAATTAGCGACCCCAAAATTATTGCTGAGGAATTTGCCGACACCTTCATGAACAATTCCAGCACTTCCAATTACCATACGGAATTCGTCACATATAAAAAAGCTAAAACTGAATCAAATATGACACCTATTGATGTCATCAACTGTGATAATGACTTGAATTCTCCAATTTTCATGCACGAACTACTAAGTTTTACAAAAGATCAACAACTCAGATCCTGGCCCAGACAATATTCCAAACTGCCTAATTAAAAATCTCCCAAAGAGTGGTATTAACATTTTGTTACAATATATAACCATATATGGCTAAATAATGTATTTCCTCAACTCTGGAAAACTGCCACATTCATTCTGATTCCCAAGCCTGCCGAAAACCAGTCAAATAGCTATAATTACCGCCCATACTCACTGACTTGCAACATATGCAAAATATTAGAAAAAATCATTAACAAAAGAATAAGGTAGTTCCTCAAATCACAACATTTAATAAAAGACAACCAATTTGGATTCAGAACTGTACACTCCACCACCTCTGATCTTGTCAGCATGGCGACGATAATTCAAGAAGCCTTTCTTCACGGGCAGCATGTTATCTTACTAAATCTAGATATCGAAAAAGCATACTATATGGTATCGACACACCGTATAGCTTCTAAATTACTTAGTATTGGTTTCAAGGGCAATATGTTTAAGTTTCGTACTAACTTTTTTAGCAACAGAAGTATTCAAGTACGTATAAATAACAATTTATCAACAATTGAGAAACTTAATAATGGGCTACCGCAAGGATCAGTGCTCAGTGTGACTCTATTTTTAATCTCCATAAATGACGCTGATGATGATATTGAAAGCCCAGTTGTCGTACGGAAATACGCCGATGATATGGTGTTAAGGAAGGAACGCAAAGGAAGGAACTTCTATTCAACCAATGAATTGATGCAAACTGCTGTAAACTGTATTTACAAATGGTCCATGAAAACTGGTTTCAAATTCTCGTCAGATAAATCTGAATGTATGAGTTTTTCTAAAAAATTGAGCCCGTTCTACCCTAAATTATTCCTGGGCAACAAAGTCATTAAGACTGTCACACATACAAAAATCTTGGACCTTATATTTGACCACAAGCTCACATGGCAAGAACATATTTCTAAAACATACGCTGAATGCAAAAACCGACTTAACATCCTGAAGTGTCTTAATCACAATGACTGGGGATCAGATAAAAATACTTTACTACTTACATACAAAGCTTTAAAAAGAAGTAAAATAGATTACGGATCGATTGTATATAATTCAGGGTGCAATTCAACTCTAAAGAAACTGGACACCGTGCACAAATTGTGGATTCAGAATAAGCGCTGGTTGCTTTCGCACAAGCCCAACTGGTAGTATCGTTATCGAAGCGGCTGAAACTAACCTCGCATTTCGAAGTCAAACCCTGTCAATTAAATACGCAATTGAAGCCAAAACATCTCTAAACATGATAATACGTAATGATGTATCTCCTGGAATTAGAACTGTAAATCCACAGTGTTATACACTTTTCTATAATAAAGTAGATACACCCTCAACATTTCGAGGCTCTCTATAGAAAGTCAAAGGATCCCCGCTGTAAATCCCTGGACCGTTAACATCATTGAAGTTGAAAAATCTCTGATTGAAGTTCAGCATAACAACTTTGACTCAGACGAATGGAAACTCAAATACCGCGAAACCTATGATAAATACTAAAATAACTAAAATATCTTCATTGACGGACGCTATAATACATTTTCCGAGACCATAGTGAAGGATCCCGAGTCTTTGGTGAAATTCCGGTTTATGAACATTGCTAGTCAAGAAAACATGTTCAACCATGCAATTTTGGAAGCGCTTAAAAAGATAATTCATAACTGAACCGATGCCATTATCATCACTAATAAAATTTCAAAAGATAACTTCAAAATATATGATGTTACACAATCCAAAACGACGGCTTGAATTAAAAACTACTTCGTATATTAAACTTCAAAGTTTATTAGTAATTTTCTTCTTTTACCTAATCAGCTGTATCCAATTATTATGACCGAAATACATTATAATGACACTAATACAAAGATAGTAATTGATTTCCAATGAAACAATGTAAGACGTAATCCTGGATATTCCAAGCAAGGTGTTATAAGATACATACATATGAAGATGATCCAGCAATGGGAACAGATATGGTGGTGCACTCGATACACATATAAGTAAATTCTCCTGAAGAACTGTTTCTACACAATTAGCGGCTACACTGAGCATTTCAAAGAAAAAATAATGATTTAAAATATTATTTTTAATGAATTAGTTAACATTTGTTCTGAATAATTTTACCTTTATCCTTCAAGAAGAAGCCAAATGAAGATAATTTTTGCGCGTCTAAAAATTATTGTGTGTCGTTTCTTGTGTGACTACAGCAAATGTGCAAATCCCTGATCTCATGCGGAATCTAGTTTCGTAATCCAAACAACGTAGCAGCGTGTACTAACAAATAATATACTCGTAATTTTTAGTTGTCCCCAAGTTTTAGCAGGAGTGTGTCAAACATTTTTTATGGTTAAATCTCCTGAGTTTCCCCTATTTTCATAATTTACGGCTCAATACTCAGATCAAATTTTTGATAGAAAATAATAATGGTCATAATAGAAAAATACTGTGTAAATCAAATTGTACTGTCACAAACAAACGATGCATTTTCATTTTTGTTTAAAGAAAATTCACCAATCGATCATTAGAGCACTGGTTGAATGGCTCACGGCGTCAGCTGATGTCACTGCAGTTCCTCTGTGCGGTTTGTTCTAGGGTTTGACCCCCCAAGTTGCAACAGGATTTTGGTACTAGGTCGGATTCAGCCGCTGTCTGGAGGACAATTCTAGCGGCCGGGTGCTCTGATCGGTAGTTTTTCTTGAATTATCCCAACAACCAGGCGAATGCCGGAGCAGTTCTCTAACAAAGGAACCGCGCAGGATCTTTCTTTCCTCTTACTTCACATATCCTCACCCTCACTTACATACAGACTTACAAGCACTACACTAACGTTCGTCAGGAGAACAGTTTGAAGCTTAGTGATTGTTCCGGTTGAGACGGTGCTTCGCTCGTGGGATCTCACCTTTCATCGGGGGAAGAACATCACCGCCACCTTCCGTGAGACAACATGCACTACACCAATGGAACGAATGACCTTAGCAGTTGATGCACCGGAAACACGAAATAATCAGTGACTCATTGAACTCAAATTAACGCTCGCAACTTTTGGGCGCCATCAAGTTTAGCATACAATGATATGCAAGACACCTGCCACGATAATTAAGAATAGTAAAGTGTTAATGGCAGTATTGAAAACAGTTTTCAACTGATCTTTATAATTAATTACAAAGTAGCAAGAATATAGTATAACAGGTACGAAATTGCCAATACGACATGCACTGTGTCGCGAGTTGCGCAGTTTGCTTTAAATGAGGTTTGCCGCCCCTGTGGGTTCTCGGTAAGCGTTCGGGGGCGTTCGGGCGAGGCGCGTGCATTAGCTCCGATTAAGAGGCTTCCATTTCATTGCCGGCGGGCGGCACAAGATGGAGGGGGCAGGGCGGCGCGCGAGGGGCGGGGAGGCTCGCTGCCTGGCAGCCGGGCTGGCCTGCGGTGGCTGCCCTCAGCGTCCCCGCCCCGTCCTCGCACCTTTAATCAGTCGCGCACGTCATCACATCGTACGCCCTCTTCCTCGCCTCCTTGCTTTTCCTGTGCCTCTTCCTCTTTGTGCCGCAGCGGCTGTCCGCGTGCGTGGCAGGAGGTCAGCCTGCCGCACACGCACGGCCCTTGCTTCCGGCCACGGCCTCGCTCTGCCACTGGCCTCCCCACGCAGCGCTGGCACACCTCTGCACACCGCGCACGCGCTTTGATATCTCACGACACACGCCCGTCTCGGCAACGATCCGCTCCATACCGAGGACGACTTCTCACGTGGAAAATGCGGGGCATTTAAGAAATGAGGTAGTTTTTAATTGAATTCATTTCAATTCTTTTTTTCATCAACATTTTTTTTTCGTTTCTTCACCAGAAGTGCGTTTTTTGATCGACACTATTTATTTCTTTATTTCATCTTCCATGTCTTGGTGATCGTTGTCCATAAATTCTATCTTCCTTCAGTTAGTAAATTCTGAAAATAAGTTTCCCCATTCTGTAAACCGACAGAGACAATTTGGAATTTTCTTTACTAATTAGATTTTAATGTATTGGTAGTATATTTGTTGTACATTGATATAAGTATGTATATTGATTTTCCAAACTTCTCTAGATCTGTTCTCCATTAAAACGATCTCGATTCGATTATATCTCACAGCGTCTACCAATGTTAGCTCTTATTATTTCTTACGGTCTTCACTGAATTATTACAGGGAATATTCTCCTTCATACTTTCTAGGCTTTTGGACCCAAACTATGTCCGTGAGGGCATAACGTATGTTCCATACGTTATGCCCTCACTAATTTCAATTTTTGATACAAGGAAAAACATGCAACTTTTCATCTTAATCAGCCTTTCCTCCGACACAATTTGCACTTCTGTTTATTAACATTTCGTGGCCTTTGAAAAAAATACTGTGGTGTTTTGTTCGCAAAATGGTATAAATCTGCTTCTTTTACCCCATACTTTCTGAAAAATGTCTTCCCCGAAAGTTTTCTTTCGGTTTTGATAAGTTGCTGTGTGCACAATCTGCACTGTAGTGTGAACAGTCCCAGTCCTTGAAGCCATACTCCTTCGCAACATTCTCTGCAATCTGGGCGGTAAGCACAGGAGCGTTGTTGTAAAGAATCAAAATCCCATGAGATTTCAGGCACCGCATCCAACTCAAGTTCCTCTCTCCTTGAAACTGAATGAGATGTTGGCTGTAAACTTACAGCATCAAAACAATTAGAGATAAGACTATATATTTTTTTTAAATTACAATTGAAGATAAGACTATACACTACTCAGAAGGATTTCCCATTCTGTTATCTTGACCGGAAACTTCAGGAACCGCCAATGTATTTTTGATAAGAAGCATTTTTTTCATATTATACCTTTTAATGATTATTATTGAGGATTTAAATCTACGAGGATTTTCTCGATCTAATTGCGATTCCTTCTTTCATTCTCATAGCTGCGGTTGCACCTTTTTGAAGAACATATTAGACGTAAAGTATCATGAATACTACTGAAAAATTCCGTTTTCTGCCATCTTATTACCTCTCTAAAATCATGCAAAAATACTGTGGAATCATCAACTAATGCATCCAGTTTACATTTAGTTTTGACTTGTCCGATTCCAATTGTTTCCGATCTTCCATAAAGTAACTCTGGTATTGGATTACCATTTCTGATCTTAATAAGTAATGATCGAATGCCTAATTTTCTTTATCTATTCACACGCACATCTGTGAGGTTTTATTCGATTTATATCGATGGTGTATTCAATATCTGAACGAAGACCTTGCTATGGTTGAACCGAACTAAAACGATGAACGTCCTGAAATGCTGAAACAATCAATTTGTTATGTTCAAGAATATCTGTTCGCAGAAATCGGTTAATTATCTTCCATTACCGTTAGTCATTCTCTTTTCATATCTTAGTAAGGGCTTATTATTTTATTTCCATCTCATTCTTCAGTTCAAATCTACCATCAGGATTATTTCTTTTCAGTTAAAAACATTTTATAGAAACATCAAATTATTTAAAAAATCGTCCTTAATGTTTTGGAATACCTTCAATAGGAGCATCCACACTTATAACACCATCGTTTTCAAAGAATGTAATTTCCCATTTCGTTTGTTTGTATACATTTATGAATAAATGACACAAACTTCCAAGGCATGAATCGGGCTCAAAGTTGATAAAATTTTCGCAAATGAACATATGCTGGGAAATTTCATCTGATATTTGTCCCAGATGAGTTGGCACCTTCCCATGCATTGATTTTTCACAGGTTACGTAGGTAACGCAGGTACGTTCTGGTTGGGGTATCTTTACCCACCAAGCACCAATGTATGATATGCCTAACTCAATTAAAAATGTCACATTAGTGATATAGTTACATAAAATTTCCTAGCATTAGAAAAGGTTTGCTTTTTTCAACCTTCTCTACATCCTATAGAAGTTTCTATGATTTATTCCAAGAAATCTGTGTATGTTACGGATAAAATGCGAATTGGCTTATTCACGAATTATTTGGTTAATGATCGCATTATCAAAGAAAGGTAGGAAAAGTTCGAAGAAGGAACAGTTTCGATGCATACTCCAATGTTTAGCCGGATGATGTTGATATTAGTCACCACGAGATGGCTACGAAAAATTACATTATGACGATGCGTGATAAACAGGGATCAGGCATGTAGTGAGAAATGTCAAAGGCTAATGAGAGACAAAATGTGCAGTTTTGAATAGCGTATGTAGTTTTTAATAGCATATCATGCAGAAAAGAGTCTTCGGGTTTCGCGATTTACATAAAATAACATTGGGTTTATGGAACGCCTATTTTCTAACGCATTTTTTCCCAAAATAAATCTTCTGAATGTAAGAGACGCCGCACTCTAACAATAACGTTTCTTATTCAGTAGGCTAGGGCTGATGACAACATTAGACGAATGACGTCTGAAATAATTCGTTCGTCGTCATAATTTTATCCCTTTTGGCTAATTTATTCCAAGTGGGTGATTTAACCAGACGCTCCTAATACTAGCCATTTTGCGGTCTTTGCCCGTAAAATATACACAGCTGAAGCAGACAAAGCTAATGATGAGCTCTGGGAGTTAAAGTAAAAGTAGCTTTGGGAGTTACTACCTTTGTCCTTTTGCTTGCTTCTGATACTGAAGCCCATGCAACCCTTTGTTTAGTTATTGCTAACTCTCTGAACTTTCCCTGTTCTAATGAGTCTGTTTTCCTCTCCGTTTCCGTCGTATATAAGCGATCCCTCATAGAGGCTGATAAGAATATCTATATTTTTTTCGAATAATTCGTATAAAGTTATGAAATGACACAGGAAAGAGGACTGTATTTTGAAAGAAACTCAACTAGTATTTGTCCCTGATATAAAGAAAGGTACATTTACTTTCTCACATATACGTAATACATTACTTTCTCGTATACGTAGTACAGGAAAAATTCACGTCTTTTTCACAAATCGTGTTACCATCTGACTCAAGGATACTATCGTTTAGATAGAATAACTTAATATCTCAAAAACCAAGTTTGTTATAGAAACAGAAAAACATTTCATTTTGTCGAAATCAATCTTTTTTAAATACGTGTGTATATCAGTATCTGTCAACGAACCGTAAGTATCAGACGCTTTGTTGGAATTAAATATAATTTTTGAAATAATTACAAGAATTTTTCCTTAGATGCAGGTTTTGGCGCAACAAAATCTGGACATATTTCTTGTTAAAGGCTTGTAAACTTGTAAAGGGAAACACTGGAAAAGAAGGGTATTTAAAGATCAAGAAAAAAATTGAGTGAATTGATACACTTTTATACTAATTAAAAATGAATTTTATTAAATTTATGATCAAAATAAAATACTGTAAAACTCAGATCTTAAGAAAATTTTGGAAAGGAATACCAATATTTTTCCAGACAAACTTAACTGAATGTACAAAGCATCGTAGGCTTTCACGG
This sequence comes from Gryllus longicercus, assembly GCA_038098605.1. Classification (NCBI taxonomy): domain Eukaryota; kingdom Metazoa; phylum Arthropoda; class Insecta; order Orthoptera; family Gryllidae; genus Gryllus; species Gryllus longicercus. The sequence goes on along the minus strand of JAZDUA010000507.1, from coordinate 984,668 downwards.
CCGGAGTCAATAGAACATAAATTTTCCGGGCTGGCAGGTCGTGGTCCAGTTGGCATTGAAGGGCCAACAATTACGACCACGGCCTACCAGCCCGCAAACTTTATGTTCTATTAACTGAATGTATCAAAAGAAAATGAATATAACAATTATCAAAGAAATATATTAAAACATATTGTAAACAATATGTAGAATGTATGTAAAAACAAATTGTAGAATAAAATAACAAAGTATAATAACTATTATGTAGGAACTCTTTATGTTCTAGAAATTATGAGAAGAAAACCTATTTTCCCATGTCGCTCTCTTCATGAAAAAGGTGCTCGTAAAATGCATGACAGCATTTAGGAATTATAGATTTCAGTGTTATCAATATTTCCGGAAGGGTATTGGAATATATAGAGTAGAGGTATAAAAAGGTATGTATGAAGAGATTACTTCTAACATTAGAACCTTAGAATATTTTGTTCATATTTTTGCCACAATATTCACTTTTGTATCACACGTTTGCGTCCACCAGGTTTTTACCATCGTGCCAAATGAAATCTACTATAAAATCCGAATAATATATGATCGTACACTTGTGGCCTGTGTATGTATTAATTGCGCTGCTTGAACGTGTATGGTACACAAAATTTTACTTCGTTGCCTTTTACTCTTTCGGGTTCGTTCATACTTACGTAGTAAAGAGAAAGTATTGTAAAGCTGCGGCAAAAATCGACGTATAACGACAGAAACTCTTTCATTGTGGGATACTCATACAAAAACTCTCAATGAATCTTATTCTTATATGTAATAAATTATTTCCTCTAACACATTGTGTAGTAAGAATCCACGTTTGGATTGTCCTTGAAATCGAGTAGTTGATTGATGGCATAACGTGTCAAACATGGCAAAGTCCATAACTCATTCAGACGATTTTCTCCATAATTGACATTCCCCAATCGATCTGAAACAACTCGAGGCCCTGCGAGTTTGAAACGGATATTTTGATTTTGGGAGCTACTTAAAATAAAGCCTCAACATTTACAAAATTTTCACTAAAGTGTCTTTGGTTAAAATCCCTGATTTTTCAAAATTTGCAAAAGTGAAATTTGTCAAACATTTTCGGCGTTTTCCTACAACTACAATATTGAAAATGGAAATTTTTCCTGAATTAAATCTATTGTTCAAAGATTTTTTAAAAATTCTTAAAAACGACTCAAATTGTTGTAATTTTTCCTTGGATAGTGCAAAGGGTGCTTAAAAATGGCGCTGGTCACATTTCAACGAACATTTTCGAAAATTGCAAAAAGTTAAGATACTGATTATAGGGATTTTTCTTAATAAAAGCTGTTCTAAAAAATCGATCTTTAAAAAAGGTTATATACAATTTTTTGAAAAAAAGCGAGTAGTTTTCGCATCATTTTTTTAATGTAAATACAATTTATAAAAAATATATTAAAAACGGCTTCAATTTTTTCTTACTTTAGACCTCGGAGAGTGCAAAGGACGCTTAAGAATTTGCATATTTTCGTTGCACACTATCAATTTACGATATTTGAATGGATGAAAACTAGAACGGTATATGTAACATTTTATAAATTCTGAGAAATCTGCTTTTATGTCTACATAACCATAAAATCATAGTGCTTTGTTTTATCATTAACACCACGGCATAACAATTGTTCATTGAAACCACAAAAATACATTACTACTGAAATGTAGCCTTAAATAAGAACGTTTTTCTCAGAATTTATAAAATGTCACTTGTATCGTTCTAGTTTTCACACATTCAATTGTAAAAGTTACAAATAATACGGTGTATGTGCTTGTAGCACCAATGTTACGTAAAAACGTTCAAAGTAAAAATAATCTCCATATCTCTTTCTTCAACATCTACATGCTACGGTTGAGATACTGGTTTCAACAAGCTGTCCCATTTGAACGTCATAGAAAAGTAGGTTCTGAACCTTCTCTTTTATTGTAATTATATGGCGATCGCCGCCAGCCTTTGAGATACAAATGTTCTCATGTCGAAGCGCGTATTACTTAAAATCTGAAAACATGCAACTCAAAATTGTCATTTTTGACGTACGAGCTTTTGTCATGTTAACGACGATATCAAAACCAGCAATTCTTCTATCAGAACACATATAATTTGGAGAATCATTGTTATTATCTTACTATTATTTGCTATTCCCAATTTAAGAAACTTGTTGGGAGGAAACCCACCTTGTCTAATTATTTATTTTCTACTGTCAAGACTGCTGCGTACTTTCGTAGTTAATAGAAAATATTGTAATGCTGCAGTGGAAAGCGGCGATTTCTCTTCCGAAAAAGTGGTTACTGTAAGGTACTGATATCGAAAAATACCATGTATCGTATTTCTATATGTAGGAACTTACTTCTGTAGACACATTGTGTAATCAGCATCGACCTTTTGTTGGTCCTTGGTTTATGCAAAATGTTTGCCTGTACGTCCGTCTTTCTCTCTGTCCAACAGTGATCAACATTAGCACCTATACTGTTCAAAATATTTTATTCAAAATTAATATTCCTCAACAGTTCTGACCTAACTCTGAGAATTTAAACGGATATTTTGATTTTCGGGGCTACTTTACATATAAGGCGTTCAGTAGCCAATCTGACAAACTCCAATTTAAAAAAAATGTGAATAATAACATGGTTGTGATCCACAAGTAAATATTTGTCAGTGGCCAAGACGAACTCCACATTTAAATAGTTTGCCGATAGAGTGTGCTAACTGCTGTAGCAAATGAACATTGTATCAGTTGTTGACCAGTGTGATTAACTTTATGGCTTAATGCCATTCGATGTTTACCCGAACTGTTTTGAACACAACTGAACTCTTTCGTGTTTTTCAACTTTACAGTGTTTGTGTATGTGATATTTCTTATGTTTACTTTCTTATTTCAATCAAGAAATAATGGCAAACATAAAGACATGTACCCTGACTCATGCGACAGTCAAAACCGCATCATCAAAGTTGTGCCCTCTCTTTTGAAATATCTGTTACTTTCCGAAAGATTCAGGTTTTTCCTTTATTGAAAAAAGAGCAAAAACTAGTTACTACATCTTTTCTCTCAGGAATTAGTATAATATGCTGTAGGAAAACAAAGCAAGTATTTCAAAGAAGTGAACCATTTATACTTCAAATCGCCAGAAAACTTAGAAAAATATATCACCAACAGGAAAAAAATGTCGAAGGTAAACTAGTTAATAGACTGATAATAAAATGTATCTGGATTGAGAAGGATCAACCATTTTCTACTTTCTTACCATTAATGACATTTGGAAAAATTAATATGCAAAAGAAAAATCGAAACAGACGTCCTTAGAAAGTCTAGCTAATGTCTTACAAGATATTCTTTATAGCACAGCAAGACCGCTCTCCATAGGAAACAAGAAGTATATTAGTAGGCCTCTTAAAATGCATACCTCATATTCATCACCACTATTATAAAAACATGAAGTCTGCAAGAGGTCCTTCCATTCTTCAAGAAGAACTTGCCAGTGATGACTGCATTACTTACGCAGAATAGAAGCAGTAAACACATTTTTTCGTTTAGTTAACTAAATGTGCTCATTAATTCCATGAAAAATCGTTGATTATCATTATGATCGACTGATTGAAATCGTTTAATTATGTATCTATAATACAGACGTTTTCAAACGCCAATGCAACATGAATAAAAATGTACATCACATATTATGTATATCAAAAACATATAATCAATGAGCGGATGAAATAAAATTATAAACGAATAATTATTACTACTTCTTAGACAATCACATTAACATTTGTAGTACAATAAGTTAAATTAAAAACTATTACCCTACTCATGTTTTGTTTTGAGCGAAGATTTTTTTTAATAAAATAACTTTTTGGAAACCTTTCAGAATATCATTTCAATGCCTTTGAGTTGCCATTGTAACTAACTCCATAAAAAGTGGCTTTTTATGGCAAAGAGAGTCATTGAGTTTATTAATTATATTTATAAAGTACTGAAAAGATACCTTTAATTGTAAAATTGAATGAGTTTATTCGAAATACGCTTAAAAATATACAATTTCTTAAAGATAAAACACTGCAACTGTTCATACTGAAAATCTTCGTCTGATGGAGTTAGACGATATGAATTCTGAACGCCTCAATTGTTAGAATATTTGTAAGTATATATTGTAAGAATATTTGTATAAATATACATACACGCTTTTCATTGAAACATTTAAATTTTCTAAAGTGGATCATTTGTATTTTGTATTGGATTAATTTAATTGTTTATATTTGTTAGAATATTTGTAAGTAACTTAATGTTATTCACTCTTGCTCCCCTCCCTCTTGTAGACACAAAATCTTCAAAAAATATTTTATTAAAGTTTTGAAATTTTCACATACTCCGGTCCCGGCACAAACATTTCTTAACATCGTTCAAAAGGGTAACACAAATGGTTTGTGGTACATGAGACGGATGAAGAATTAGTTGGATATATAATGTTACGTAACTGTTACAAAGAATAAGAGAGAGTATGTACTGTTTTAGAACACCTTGGTCTGAATCACAGTGAAGATTCGCTGAATAAGCGAATATTTATTTTGAGATTACTTATTCTATGGAAATTCATGTCAAACTTTTTATTTTCAAATGGTCCATCTTTGGAACTATGAACTGCTTTGTGAGGCAACCAAAAGCAACGGACAATTTTACGACTGCAAACATTTAGTGCGGTTGTTTCTGTTCAGCATACTTTTCTGCGCACCAGGTCGGCGTGGAGTCGAACCACATTTCTACCTACTACACACTCGCGCGGGCCGTGTATAACTCTTGTTTACAAAAAAGAAAAGGAAAGGCTTCGTTTCTGCGAGGTCCCTGCCGTCGCTACCGCCACGTTGCCACTAGCGCTACTGCTACCGCTGCCGCCATCGTCACTTCCTCTGCGGAACACTGCTGCTGGCCCCCTCTATCCGTTCGAATCGCAGACACCGGTGCAGAGGCAGCAATATTTGACTGCGTTTACCACATAGTAATAAGAAGTGAATGAAAATATATGAAATGACAGGAACATTTTGTAGTGTCATTGCATCTTTTAATAATATGTTTCTATTAATTTGCCAGATTAATGATATAAACATTAATATTTGATTCAATTTAGATATTGCATGTATCGTTGTGAAAGGTATACGTATTAATAGTGTGCTGGAAACATCTGAGTGTTGTGAGTAATTACGAAGATTTAAGTCACATTTTTAGAATACAAACAAATGCGTTCGTCAAGGTTATTCTGCTTGGTGCATTGATTGCTGAAAGTTCAACCACACAGAAATTACATATAAGTTCTTCGGAGTTCCATGGAAAACGTGTGCCTATTTTATCGCATTGCATGAAATTCTTAGCAGATAGAAGTGTGAAATATGTTTTCTTAATTCTTAAAATTGCTCACTCATAAAAACATTTCAGATAATTCTCTTATATTCCTCCTAAAATTAATCCACTTTTGTACTCCAGTAATAACAAAACTAACTTAAGAATCAAAATAATATTAATAATTCATTATCGTCAGCAAATAAAATAAGCTGTATTTTTCACTTGCGAAGAATGATGCCACATTGATGCGTGTTGCAAATTAAAATCTATCTGCAACCACAGTAGCATTTGAACATAAATTTGTCGAAACATAATAAAATGAGAAGACAATAATCAAGGAAAAACGAAGAATTCATACACATGTTTAAACGAAAGTTCACAATTAAACACTTACTATAATAAAAAAGTACGTTATTTAAAAAAAAGTACAAATCAAACACGCAAAAAGAGATAAACAAAAATATATTTAATACCACTTTCATCACTTTAATAGTGATACATTTTGCGTACGGCAATAAAGTATTATTCGGAAGACTCTACTTTAATGTCACTGGTAGACCTACTTCGTTGCATAAGAAAATACTTGAATTGCGGGAATCAGATAAAATCAGATGCTAATGCGGGAAATTCCATTGTTGCTACCAGAAGCACAACTGAGTACACAAACCTAAATTTGTTGAGAAATATTTGTTCATTTTAATAATAAAATTGAATTTGATGTTTTAAGCAAATTATTTTGGAATTCCATGATTAAAAAAATGTATAAAGGAACATCCACGACTTGCACGAAGGAACAACGCCCCTACAACGCCCCGACCGAAATTTCGGTATTGTCAGAATTGGTTACATGAAACTGTGCTAAATTATACTAATATTAAACACCAGTTTAATCTAAATTTGTGGGGTAATTTTATCAACAGTCGACGGTAGAAGTCAATTCATGTAATTTTCATGTATTAATATATGAATTTTTTTTATAAACAAACACCAAACATTTTTTAAATATTATTTTCACGTTAGAACAAATAAACACGAAACATTCTTAATAATAGTATAGCACATGTGATGTATCATAAAATGTTCACTTTTGGCAACGGACTTGTAGTGGAAAATTTTGTACAACGCAAATTACACGCCTGATATTTGCCCCTGATTGTTAGGCAACTCCTTCGCACAGATGTTCGCCGGGTCACGTTCTGACGCAGTCAAGGTTTATTGGGCAAAAAGTGAACATTTTCTAATCTTCTACATGCCTTAGAAATGTGTAACATTTATTCTGAGACAATTGTATATTTTTGATTCTATGATTAAAATGTCAGTAGATAACATTTTCATTTTGCAAACTTATCCAAATCATATCCGACCAGCTCCAGCTTGTCAATACATAGAAAAAATCTGACAATAGAAATCACGGCGCGAGAGCGGGCGCGTGGGGCAGGTTGAGGAGCCGGGTCAGGGTCCTCAAGCCCCCACCCCCACTCCCACGTTGCACGCGTGCATGCGGGGGCGCGCTCCTACACACCCGACCGGGTGGGTGCGATTGGCTGGAGGCGGAGGCGTAATGGAGGCGGAAGCGGAGCGGGGGTGGAGCGGCGGCGGAGCGAGCGGAGGTGGCGTCGCCAGACAGCGCGCCTTCCGATGAGCGCCGGCGCTCGATATCCGGCTCTATCACGGCCTGCGGCGCGCCTCGGCGCTGGCCTCTGCTTCCGCTGGCCAGCAGCGCCCCGACCTCTGCCGCGCCCGCGGCCCTCGCTGCCGCCGGCCATGCGCACGGGGAGGGCGGCGGGCGCAATTTGGAGCAACGGCCGTGCGGCGCATTGACGGGCGACTTATTGACCCGCGGAGTTCCAGAGGCAAGCGTGCCAGCGGGCCAGCGGGCCAGGGGCAAGGACACGCAGCAGGGATGCGATGCGTACACTAACAAAAAGAAAGTGGAAGGTGCGAAGGGGCGACGGTGGCGCTGAGGAAGCGGGATTGTTGCGGGGGAGCGCCTCCCCTACTGACCGCTGGCAGTTCTAGGCCATGGACAAAATAACACTGCATTGCCGCTGGGCGGGGGATGGGGCAAGGGCCAGTGAGGGCGTGGGGGAAGGCGGAGGGGAAAAAAGGCCGCCGCGCCGCAGGGCGCCGCTCTGCCGCCAGGGCGCATACCACTCTTCGCGTAGTTGCGGCGCGTGACGCCAGATGGCAGTAGGGCGCCGTGCCATGGCGGTGGGCTGCAACGGAGGCACGCGAAGAAGCCTCTGCAGCAGCGATTTTTCGCCCCCCCCCTTTGGGGGCGATGCGTTGGGTCATACATAACCTCTGTTTAACCATCCATCTGTTTTTTTGCCTCTGAACAACACTAGCTCCTAAATCGTACACAGAATTTAAAAAAAAAATATATTTATCATTAGATTTAGATGATGTCGCGGCCCCTTAAATTTGAAACTGATATTTTAATTTAGGGTATGGGTAACTCAGGAGGTTCGACACTCTTTTTGGTTAAATATGATTTCCTTCATTCCTTTTTATTGTAATTTTTTGGTGGGTATGTAAATGCCGATAATATAATAGTATATTATAAAAATATTTACCATTTAGTTTGTTACTTTAGTTGCTAGTTTGTTATGTCATGCATTGTAATTCATAAAAATGTAGAAGTGGGTCAAACATCCAAATGTGAGGGGTGCTTGACCTGAACTGTAGGCGGTTTAACATCCATGTAATAAATACAGATAATTTAATTCAATAATGAATGAGTAAAAATCACTTGCAAAGGCGGTTCATTAAGGAATAAAATTTACAATTATTAACTATAATACTGATAATGTAAGATCCGTGTTAATAATAACAAATATGTAATATCAACTATCTTGTTAATTGTTAAAGGTAGATTACATTTTCGTATTTATGAATATAATATTTTTTAAATTGCAATAAAACAAACAATAAAATTAAAATGAAAAAAACAACTATGCAATAACAGTTTCAATTCAATCACTAAAACAAGAAAGATTGTCTACAGAAAGACAGTACCACTATTATCTGTGATAACGAATATTCAATTGCAAAAAAATATCGAAATAAAATTTTAGTATGTTAATGTCCCATTGTAATGTCTTATTCTGTAATTTTACACACGGTAAATTTTCGTTGTTCTTTAATTATTCCTCTGCGATTTTGTTTTCAGAAAAGTGGCATGTATTCAAAAGAGTACGTTTTATGAACTCTATTGTTATATTTTATGTAACATTTCATCATATCATTGTGTTTTGCCGATAGTATGGCTAAATAATGGATCAAACGCCCTTCAACTTACTGGGTCAAACCTACTAACCACGTTTCATTTCTTATGTCTTGGCAAGCTAATTTATGATTTTATTACATTGCTTTGTTATCGATCTTACTAATATTCTCCTAAACTGAAGGAAAACTAGGCTGTCTCAGGACATGTGCGAGGGTTCAATGGATTTGTTAGACCCAGGGGCTAGGGATACTACAAAAACAATAAAATAGGTTCGATTTTGACTGAAAAATGCAAATATTTGATAATGTTAATCTGCAATTTTTCGTACTTGAGATTACGAAACTATTCTCGAACTCAGTGCGCCATTGCTTACGACCCCGCTGACTTTAAGTGTCGTGGAAGAAAGAAGCTTCAATATCCACGCGTGCCAATTTAGAACAGCCACTTTTTGCTTCTCCAGGACTCCAGTTTCTACACACTCGGCAGGAAAATATTTGCCGCTGCGTACCACCAGTTTCTATACTCTCTTTTGTAGTACCCTTTCCTTAATATAATTTCATTTTAATATTTCATATCATATATAATTGTGCTTCTTTATCCTTGCAGAAAAATAAACAAATGTACACATTTTTCGCACCAAACACTAAGATGATTTTGACTTTCCTTGCATGACTCCAGCAGGGGCACAAAATTACCGCTCGGGGCTTATTGTAGTTTCATTATTGATTGATTGTTTCAGTGATACCGGGCTCGTCAATTGACAGGGTCATTAGCCCCATAAGTGTAGTACATGTTTTCCTGGCGGTGGCTGTGGTCTTTCCCTCGCTGTATGGCGAGTCTGGCGTCTACCTACCGTCGGCTAGCGAGGTTTCCCCAACAAGGTATCTCCCACCAGCGGGGAACCGCCCCAGCCGGGACACGCTCTAAACTCTCGACCGGTATCCCGGCGTAGGTGTGTTTGTGTAGTGCGTGTTAGAATAAGTGTGAGTGTAAGGTGAAAGAATAGGTCAAGGAGGAGAGAGTAAAGATCCGTGGCCCGTTTGGTAGGGTACTGCTCTGGCATTCACCTGGTGTTGATCGGAGAAACCACGGAAAACTACCGATCAGAGCAGCCAGTCGCTAGAATTATCCTACAGACAGTGATTGAATTCGATGTAGCTGACAAGCTAGTGTCGAAAACCATGCCACCGTCGGGAATCGAACCTAGGATTATTCAGAGAGACTGCAGTGACATCAGTTGATGCCCTGAGCCATCTCTACCGATATTTTCATCATCTAATACCAATTGACAGCACATATAAACATATACAAGTAGTTTTAACAGGATTTACATGAAGATTTATTTAGTCAAAAAACAGCAAAAACTGTATGTGACATATGGGGGAGAAGATTCGCGCACGTTTTCTTGAGTTCCTGAATCTCTTCCAATCATTTTAACTATAATTTTCATTTCAAATATAAATAGTTGATAGATGAGTAATTTTTTTGAAGAGAACAAATAAAATAAATGAAAGTAAAATTTTAAAAACGTGCGAGTTTAGCAACATTTGTAGAACTAGACATTTTCGTCCCTGAGTTATAGAAAACGTATTTGCGACAGTAAACGAACTGCATTGCTAACAAAATATTTACTCACCCTTAGCTTTATCCCTACCACTACAAGCATAAGAGGTTTAACAAAACGTGCGCATAGTGAAGCTACATTTATGTCCAGCAGTAAAACAAAGGGCCATCTCAGTAATTGCTCAATGTATTTGGGAAACTGGACAAAAACCTGATCGAGGTGGAAGTCCTGGTTTCGGAAGGTGAAGCACATCATTTGTTACAAATATTTTAAGTATTTTTTTTAAAGTACGATACAAACATAAACTATTTCATTATATATCGTTGTTTTGTTAAAATAAACATTATTTTTCTTTTTGATGATCAGTATAGTCTCTAATTGTATAGAAACAGTTATGCAGCAGAAAATATTTTACTTTTAACTTAAATTTGCGTCACTACTTTAATTGTTTAATGTTATCTGGCAATGTGTTTTAAAGTAACATACTTGTGTTGTATGTGGATTTCTTGTAGTGAGCTGTTGATACTGACACTTGATTAACGTGATTTCTAAGACGTTTGTTGTAATTATAAATATCACTATTGCATGAAAATGTTCTCACCGTTAAGTAAGTCAGTTTTGACAAACATTACAGATTCGTAAATAAATAGGTAAGGAAGTGGTAAGATTCCAAGTTAAATAGGCTTGCAGATATCACGTAGATAGCATTTTTCATTATTCGCATAAATTTCTTTTGCAATCGAAAGGTCTGGGTACTACATGATAAGCTTCCCCAAAACCATACCATATGTCAGGGGTGGGTCAATCCTTCTCTAGACTCCCACATCCAGAGTTTCCCCTGGGTAATCCCTAACGACTACTAAATGTTATAAAAAATTTCTCTACTATTTTCCTCGAACTGAAGAAAGTAGTCTGATAAAAATATCACATGTTCAATATTGATTAGAAGCTCTGAATCTCATGCGTCGGAAGCGGCTATCGGCTGGTGTATTTGGTAAGTTTTTTCTTACGAAAGAGAACGCGGTTCGACGCACGACAGTACAACAGCACGAGCAAACATTTTTATGCACATCGGAAACACTACTGCAGTTTCATGTCGTATTGTGTTATTACGAAACCACAGTAAATAATGCGACGATATATTTGATGTTGTAGGATCACATTTTATTCATTCAGTCAGAACATTCTGGTTTAACTGATCCAGCAACGTGCAATAAATGTACGATAAAATGTAATACGGTATACAACAAATGTAGTACGAGATATGAGATCAAGAGCATATCTCGGCCCCTTTTCCGTTGATTGTCAATCGTCAACATGCTTTTCCACTGTACCTCGTCAAAAGATGCTTTGCTTCAAACACGTCATCCCAACCTTCAATGTGTCAAGTCACACGTCCTCCTACACATCTATTTCCGTTCTGTTTCAATTTATTGTTAGATTTTCCCACTCTTCTTCCTCCGAACGTATTTCTTCAATATAGTTCACCTCTACTCCTTTCTCTTTAGAGACCCCAATAATTGACAGAAGTTAATAAACCAAGAGGTAAGAAATGTTTGATAATTAAAAAGAATAAAATATACAGATGATAAAAATTGAACTTGAAATTATGTAAGTCTCAACAATGCGTGGCCAAAATTGAATCTCGTATCTCGGTTGTGTGTGGTCCTCCACACCTTAGAAAGCTTTCTAGAACCCTTCGATACTGCAATGCATCACTAATCATGGAAACAAAGCAACGCGGACACGCTTTCACCAGCTGCCCTTACCCCCAAATTATAGTGCGGCTTTTCTATCTCTGCCTCTCAAGGCTCTACTTCACGGTTGCATTACGTCAATGTATTTCGCGACTCCCTCGGTATTGCAGCTAGATGTCGCATGATCGGGATCGTATCCAGCACTGCTAAACAGTCGCGACCGTACGACACCTAGCGGCACGACCGAGAAAGACGCGAAATACAGTGACATAATGCCATTGTGAAGTAGGGTCTTGTCGGGCAGTGTTAGAAATACCGCACTATAATGCGCACCGTGTAGCTTAAGAAAACCCTTAGAACCTAGACATGCCCCCTTATCATCCCGAGCCCAGGAGAATTCCTTTTTCGACTCACGTCGTAAATCCGCTCGCACGTGTCCCCTCCCGCCGCCCATCCACTTCCCAATAGCCCAATGCCACCCTCGCTGAACGAAAGTTGACCTGAGCAGCAGTCATATCTACCGAGTTCAATATTTCAGGACAATTTGTAACGCGCAAGTCTCCAATTCCGAGTAACCCCATGCTCCAATGAGCAGAAATAGACTAAGGCACAATCAAAAACACAACGACATGCCCTTCTATCCGGGTCAATAGCAGTGAGGTATACATATATCCAATGATCCCACGTGTTTCGCAGAATGTTTTCGGACAAAGTTAAAAAAGCGAATGCGAACACGGATCGCGTTCACGTGACGTCCGGAAATAGGAAGGGAGAGGAAGATAGTGACTTGATACGAGAAAAAAGATGCTGACTTTAAAGAGTACAGATTGAGACTTCAGAGAGAAAGATTCTGGGAGACGTAGAGAGAGTTCATCTGCTGTGCTATCTATTGCAAGCACGTTTCACAATTAGCGACACTTGTCGCATATACGCCCCGGTGTCGTGCGACTGCCGTATAAGAGGCACTCGAGACACGTATAAGCCAAACACCGTATCGAGCGTGGTCATCATCCGCTTTACCGCTCGTACCTGGTCCCTGCTGGCTGACTGCTGGACGGACGTCCAGTTTGTACACACGGCGAACTCGCCCGTCATTAATTGCTACGGAGAATCAACCAAGAGGTTGCCTGCAATGCGCCAGCGAAGTGGTTTGCTTAAAAGATGGCCCCAAATTGGCACGTCGCGAGAAAAACGACATTGAACAGATTGAGTAACAAACTCAAAGAAATGATCGAATAAATTAAAAATGAATCCATTAACGTTTTCCTCCAAAATATGGCTGCGGAAAGAGATACAGACTATTCACCCAGAAAAGATACAAAGGAACACAAAGGGTCTAAAGTACAATCTCCTCAAATACTAAAAGAAATTAATTTGTGTAGAAGAAATGCTAAGAAAAAGGCCTTCTTTTTGCAATGATTTTCGAACAAACCCATCAACCTTTAACCCAACTTTTAAGAATGATGATAAAGGTATCAAGCAAGTACCATTAAAATACCTCAAACAAAAGATTAAAAGCAACGCAAACTCTAAAAAAGCACTGGGTTATGACTTAAATTAGAGGTAATATGTTTGAAGAATTATCTCATAAATGCGCTCGAAAAATTATTACAGCAAATTAAAAACGTTTAATAGGTATTAGATTAAAATGCATTTCATGATATTTGAAAGTTTCCGAGGTCTTCTAAACTAGAAAAATTTCAGAATAAAAATGAATAATATCATCACATCATTCATTGAGAACTCTAATATCAGAGATATTTGAAAACCCTATCGTGAAGCGCTTAATACAATTTAGAGTAAATTTTGAACAAAAAATACTCAGAAAGTTGTGTGATCTGATGCATGTGTTACACAGAATCGAAATTTTGATTAGCCCATTGCTTCGATTGAAATCCAGGAGACAGGTGCAATCACGATGTACTCGTAAAAATGACTGCATAAACAGGGCTCCTGGGATTAGACCACGGCAAGCCACTGGTGAAATTGTTTAATGCAATACAGGGATTTGTAGAGAATCTTTAAAAGCAATAAGCAGCTTTTATGTTTATCATCTGATTTACAGAATATCTGATTTGCCTCTTCTGTAAAAGTCACAACTAATTCCGAGCACCTTAAATATCAAGAAGTCGACTATAGAGCTGTTTGAAAAGCAGACTCAAGGAATGAAGTTTTCAAAAGGCACATTGCAAACGCTGAAATTCATAGCCGTGTTCCTTTTAAAGTTATTTAGGATTCAAGACAAAAGACAGCTACTGGTGCTACAATACCACATATTTTCTCGTTTTCTTTGAAACCGATACGTATAACACTAGTTGAATCCTCAAAAGTGTTTCCAACCCATAAAAGCATTTGCGGAGGCTGGGAGGAATTTGAGCACAGCCACCAATGCCCTTTTCCATTACACATCAGCTCAGGTTGGTTATCACAGTTCCCACGACGCAGAAAAAACCAAGTTTAATTGAGAATTTAATCAAAATCAGGCATTAAGCGAATGTTGTTCTATTTGATAAAAAAATAAGGATTGGGAACGAGTCTTGAAAAATATTTGATTTACGTAGTTTTAAAAATTGTTAGTTATTCAGTTTAAAAAAGTATTATAAAAAAGTTATTCAAAATTACATTAAAACTATTCATAGTATAAAAATTTCACTTTATTTTATTTGAAGGCTTAACTTTTCAGTACACTTTAGTAAGAAACTAGTGATACTACTAAAGTATAGTAGCTGTTTAAAAAAATAATTTATACTAGATCACTCTTCAACTGAATGGTCATAAGCGATCAAAATCTCATTTACAACTTTACATTATACGTTATATGTTAGTAGTTATGTATATGTTAGTAGTTGTAACTACACATTATATGTTAGTAGTTACATTATATGTAACACTATTATATATATATATATATATATATATATATATATATATATATATATATATATCAGAGCGAAGCGCGCTGTCTCGCAATCGGGAGGTCCGCGTTCGATCCCCGGGCCGGCCGTCCTGACCGGGGATTTTCGTGGTTTCCCTCTATCATAAGCGAATGTGCGTATGGCGAATGCCACCAGCATCCTATTTTTTTAATTGTTGCGTCTGTTTTGAGGCAAAGCGTCTCCTAGCACTTTTAGGAGCGTCGCTGTCAGTTGTCAAGAGGGCCGCTAGGTAGCATCTCTGCGTACGCGCTTCCTACCACGCACTTCTGCGTCACTACCCAACGGCCAGAATTGGAAGGAATAAGGATTGGTATAGGGTTTAGGACACTTCACAGGGATTGGACTAGCCCTTGGGAAGAAGCCTTGAAAGAAGCAGGTTTGTTTTGTTGCAACAAATTTCACATGAGATTGTCCGGGATTCGACGGGAACTGAACCATGGGTCTCCGCGTAGAGGGGCGAGCGACTTTTCTCAGAACCACCACATGACCTGGCCCTTTCACCCCTAATCATTACCATATCACTTCATTTAGCATTACCTGCAAAAAGGCAGGAAGCCCTTCCCTTTAATGGGATCATAGTTGGCTAAAAACCAGATTTACATATTCCATTACATTTCATATCATTGTCATTTAACAATTTACAACATTCAACAAAGTTATAAATACTTTCTTTTTATCTGTAACGGCTCCGCAATATATTACTACTGCAGGAACATGCAAAACTGTTCCAACCAGCAAAAATGTTTCCCCCGTGGAGAGATTCGACATCAGAACCGCAGAGTTAACAAACCTGTCACATTACCCATATACGTCCAACCACAGTAGCGCGCTCAACGTTCTCGACGCTAATAAAATACTTGAACATTTGGATTTTCGTTTTCATTCAGAAAAACGCCCTGTATCATCTGTATTTCAGTTTGACAATATTCATTTTTTGTTTTCAATTTTCGAAATTTGCTGAATTTGGAACCTGCGATCTTGTTTAAGTGATCTTTGCTCTACTCAAGGAAACAGTTTAAAGAAAAAATTACATCCACTTTTCAATTTTTTTTATAAATTCCAATTGCTTAATTAAAAAAGTACTAGTTTTTTAAGTGAAACCGTGTAATTACCGTCTTTAAAGATATAATTTTATAGAACAGATTTTCGGAAGGAAAGAAATGTATATTATCAGTCTTCTTCCAGCAGTGGTCGAGTGCGGACGTGTCGCTGTCTGTATCCGAGTTCGTGGTGAGAATTTACTCATCTGTGTGAAACAATGTGAAATACATATGACTTACTGGAGAGTATGAAATAGTGATAACGAGTGCAGGGCCATTTAAAAATGATGAGCAAGCAGTTGAAATTTTTTAGCTTTACTCTAGGACAGATAATTAACGACTTGATCGTGTTCGAAAGATAAGCTGGCGAAGAATATTCATTGCAATCACCATAGACGTTGGTCTGCGAATAATAATCAACAACAACAGCTGCGGTGAAACTTCGCTAAACGGTGCACGATTGCCCTGAGCTGCATATTGAATTCAGAGCCGTGATTGTGAGAAATATTATGATGTATCGTGTTTGATACACTACCACGGAACTGTAAGTAAAAAGAGCACAAACTGCAAGAAATAATAATAACTATAGAGCATTATCACTGCAGCGTGCAGCATTCTCTAGGTGTTGCACAGAACCGGTCACCAAAGTATTTTGGAAAATAAGGTTAAAGGTCATAAATCTACACTGAGTTATTCTACCGAAATTGGAATTGCATCAAATATTCAATTATGTCGATTATATGTACTGAGTGCAATGATGAAATCCTAATTCGGAATAAATCAGGTGATCCGGATTTCGTTTCTTGTGATTTATGTAAGTGCAAAATCCATTCTAGTTGCACGACTCTTTCATCATCTGAAATCAAAGTTTTCGCATTGAAGAAAACTAAAAGGCAGATGAGATATTTCTGCAAGAAATGCGAGACATGTGAGAGACCTTCGGATCTAAAGTTGCTGTTGTTGAGACTCAATGACAGAATTGATGAACTACAAACATCTAATAATCAACTTCTGCTAAAATTTGATCATATGAATAATGGTTCTGATAATATGTCTCTGAAATTGACTTCAAAATTTGAAGATGTTTATGCCGAGTTTATTGACCGTGAACGCCGATCCAAGAATGTTATTATTTACGGTATTGAGGAAACAAAAGGTATGTCAACACAACAGCGATTGACTAGTGATAGAGAGGCCGTCATTGCTATACTTTCAGAAGTAACAACTATTAACCTTGTTGATGTTCCAATTATGAGGCTTGGAAAAACTAATGAAAATGTTAAATCTACTTCAAATGACTCAGAAGGAAGACCATCTAATATTAGACCAATTAAAGTAACTTTTGGTAATGCTTCTGATGCTCTGCTGGTCTTGAAAAATAAAAGGAAATATTTGGGAAATGCTCGTATTGGCCCAGATCGTACTCCTCAACAACGAGTACACATCAAGAACCTAATTTCTCAATTGTATAATGAAGATGCTACAAGTGGTGCCAAAAAAAGGATTAAATACATCAATGGAGTTCCTAAACTTGTTGATATTACTGTGCCGAACTCTAAATCATCTGGCATTACGCGTCAGGAAAACTATAAAACAGGCAATCGTCTACAAAAATTACTGCATATTACCAAAATGTTCGAGGATTACGCACAAAACTACCGACCTTCAGAAAATCTGCGGCTGCATTTGAGGATACTGATAGTTTGATACTTACAGAAACCTGGCTGCATGCTGGTATCTCAGACGCGGAACTCAACCTGCCAAATCATATAGTCTACAGAACTGATAGGAGTTCCGCGACAAGTCAATTTGAGAGAGGTGGAGGTGTTTTAATCGCAGTTCATTGTAAATACAGTAGTATATTGTTAGACTCTTCAAATTCTCTAGTCGAACAATTATTTGTTCTAATTAAAGTGAATTCGGTTAAATTGATTATAGGTACCGTATATTTCCCTCCGAAGTCAAATTTTGATGCGTATCTGCAGTACACTGAGAATCTTGAACACATTTTTGACCACAATCCTACTTCTATATTTTTTGTTGATTGGAGATTTTAATTTGTCAAAATCTATTTGAATAAATGACGAATTTGGAATTCACTGTGAGTTTGATAATGCTCTCAATAATGAAGTTAATTCATGTAATCTGTTACAAAATTCAATTAATTATCTCAATCTTTGTCAAAAGAATACTGTATATAATTTTAATGATAAAAAGGTAGACTTAATTTTTACTGATGATAAATCGTGTGTAGTTCAAGATTCTCAGTGTCAAATAGTACCCTGTGATAATTATCATCCAGCCTTAGATGTGATCTACTCTGTGAATGAAGATTTGTTTTTTGTTGATGCTCATGAGGTTAGTTATAATTTTGCCCGGGCTGATTTCGCAAATATAAATAATGAACTAATTGCTTTTGAATGGTTACAGTATTTTATAAATCATTCACTTGAACAATCAACTTATTACTTTTATGCTAAAATGAATTATTTAATTGAAAAATATGTTCCGAAAGATTGTTAAATTCATCTTCATATCCCATATGGTATTCCCCTCAATTAAAACAATTACTTAAATTGAAGTCCGTTGCTCATAATCACTATAAATTAATGCTCTCTGATAACCTCTACTTAGAATTTTCAAATCTTCGAAAACATTGTAAAAATAAAGCGCGTGAAGATTATGCTAATTTCATTAGTAAAAATATACTCAATTTACCATAATGTTAATTCGTTTTGAAAATTTACTAATTCAATGCGAGGCCTGAATGGATTACCAAATGTTATGTTCATGGACGATAGAACAGCTGAATCTGGTCAAACGATCTTTGATTTATTTGCTGATTATTTTTCATCGGTTTATTCAACAGAATCTTCCATAATGAGTTTTGATGATAATTATGCGAATTGTTTTACTGATGGTTTGACTAATATAGGATATATTTCAATATCCCAGTGCGATGTGTTTAATGCATTAAGTAAACTTGATAATAGTTATACCTCAGGACCAGACGGTATTCCACCCCTCTTTTTGAAAAATTGTAAATCGAATATAACACCTATTCTTCATTTTTTATTTGTTAAATCTATGCAAGAAGGTTCTATTCCGGACATTTGGAAAAGAAGTTTTGTAACTCCCGTATTTAAATCCGATAATCGCTCCAATATTAAAAACTATAGGTCCATATCTAAACCTTGTGTTATAGCTAAGTTACTAGATTATATAATCACGGATAAACTCAAATTGAAAATTGAAAATTTGCTCATTGATGAACAACATGGCTTCAGATCAAGAAGATCTACTGTAAAAAATCTACTTATTTTTCAACATTTTATTATTGATAAATTGGAAGCAAATTCTCAGGTCGATGTGGTTTACGCTGATTTTACTAAAGCATTTGATAAAATAAATCATGGTATTTTATTTCATAAACTTAAAAATATAGGCATACATGGAACCTTCTTGAAATGGATTGAATGTTTTTTAGTTGGGCGAATTCAAAACGTTAAATATAAATCTTTTTTATCTAAAAATATTTCAGTTACTTCAGGGGTACCTCAAGGTTTCCATCTAGGCCCGTTATTATTCTTACTATTTATAAATGATTTAAAGATTATGATTCCAAAATGTTTATTTTTGCTATATGCGGGTGATCTGAAGTTATTTATCGAAATTAATTCAATTGAGGACTGTAGAATTCTACAAATGTATCTTGATATACTGTATTATTGGTGTAATTTGAATCAATTACCATTAAATATAATGAAATGTAAAAGCATGAGTTACTCCAGATTGAAAAATCCAGTTTTGTTTTCATATAATATAAATAGTATAATATTATTATTATAATATTGTACTTTTGCAAAGCTAATTTTTTGCAACTTTTAATACGGTGAGGTTACTAAAAGAAGCACCAGCGCCATGTTTATAACCGTCTACTGATCTATCCCCCCAAAAAAAAATCGAGCCGATTTTGAGAAAATTATTGTTTAAAAATTGCAAGCAAAAATTAGGAAAAGTCTAGATGGCAATGAAGGTTGCAGTGGGACAATTATCTCAACGTCATGATTGCAATTTGCCTTTAAAAAAAATTATATAACTATGTTTGTATGTGAAATATCCCATAAACTGTTTCTTTAATAGGAGTGACTGTCTTTAATCAACACGTGATCTCTAATACATACTTTAAAAAACCAAGGGACAGTTAATATAAATATAATTATGAAGAACTACTCATTGTTTCGTAAACGTGTACAATACCATACTTAAAGACCAATCTTTGAAGAACAGATTTAATTAAGGAACAATATCTCCCATCAATATTGTAGTAGTAGGAAAACGCCAAAACATTTTAAAATTTTCAATTTTCGAAAACTCAGAGATTTCAAGTGACCTGTATTACATTTTAAGCGTTCTGAATATTATCCGCCGAAAAAGTTTAATTAAACAATTTGGATCCATTTTGAGAAACGTTTGAAAATGTTGAGGCTTCATATAAAGAACTTATTAACTGAGAATATAAATTGAAAACTCTGATGATCTCGAGTTCATTCATATCGATCAGGAAATATCATCATTGGAGAACATTTTTTGAACGGTTTAGGCAGTAGCGTTGTTCAGTGACAGACGGAGAGACAGGCCGTTCTGTCGTCAGCTATTCTTCGGTCTCAAGGACCCACGAAACGTGAATTCTGGCTACACAACGCGTTTGAGTGAGTAGTTAACTATTTAGGAACTAGATTTACCCAATTTTTATGCGAGGGTTCTACATTACGAGATTTTTCGAAATATCGCCTATTTCAGCCGCAGCATTTCGATACTTTCTCTTTACTACGTACATAGAGAGGCTAGAAAGAAACAGTTTGAGAATTTTTGTAGAAAAGTTTGAAAATGTTTCAGGGACGTCACGTAATGTACCTCCTAAAACTAATGGATTCTTTTGAAATGCACAAGACCTTGAGTCCGACCTGATCGATACGGGAATATTCATGTTGGAAAAATCGTGTTCCGAACTAATTGGAGGTATGGTTTGTTTGGATTCGGAAATGTTCGAGTTATCCGAAACATATATCGTACAAATACAGCTATAGGATTACCAAACACAATGCAACGTAGCGTGCGATGTGAGAAAATGGCAACATAGCGTAGCGACATGGAGTGGCAATGTTGCGGACAATGGGGTACAGTACGTCGCTGCTGTTAACAGGTATTCTAAATATAGTATTCAGAATAAATCAGGTTGACTTACACTGCTTCATGCTTTTTGTTCATACTTTTTCGTTCATAAATTATGTTAATAGAAATCAGGTGTTACACCGTACAGTACAACGTCAAGCAAACATAGTTCCTGTACATTAAAAGAAAAACAGGAAGTACTTAAACGGCTTGACAATGGGGATATTACAACAAAACTGGCTATTTAATTCGGTGTCGGAGTGGTGAACCCGCAGCGATCAGTGCGATAACACTCAGTGCCAGTGTCGTTCGTGTGAGCGGTGCGAACAGTGCCACGTTCAGAAAAAGTGTTATTTTAGTTGTAGTAAAAACCAATAAATCATTTTTAGACTAGTGAATGGCCACAAGTAGTTGCTCCGTTACGGGGCAACTAATTCGAAGCGCAATGGACGCTACCTATAGTGAAAATGGTGGTGAAAACTCGTTTAACAGTGAATCTGTGCAACCCATCCCAGATCAAGCAATACTTCAACAGCAAGAACTTCTTCAGCAACAACTACAACACCTCAAACATCAGCAACAAGTGGTAGAAATACAACTCTCTCAACTTCTAACTCAATATCATGTGCCTCCACAACCGCCTCTGCAACTAGATCAACTACAGCAACTTCTGACGCAGCAACCACAGTTACCGCTATCAACAAGCAGTGCAGATACGGATTGTCAGAAGACCGATAGATTAGCACAACAAAGCAGTAGTACAACAGACGTATCGACAATGTCATCAGTTGAAGGTACGTGCGATAACACTCTGGAGTGGCAAGAAGTCGTCCCGAGACGGCGGAAACGAAAAAATAGTGAACCTTCACAAGGAGCTCTAAAGAAAATGCCAGCTACAGAAAGTATTACAAATTACAACAAATTTGAACTTCTTTCTTCTACAGAACCAGAAAACAACACAATAGAAAAATCTGAATCCAACGAACGAACCAATGGTAATAAAATTCCACCCATTTTTCTACCAGGAATAAAAGATGTGAATATCTTAAAAAAATGCATTGAAGAAGTATTAAAAAAAGAGGAATACAGCTATAAATTACTGAACAGTGACAGTGTCAAAGTCATATTAAGTACAGTTGAAGCATATAGAAAGCTCATAAAACATTTTGAAAATAAAAAATTGCAATTTCATACATATCAGCTCAAAGACGAGCGTTCTTTTAGAGTTGTGCTTAAACAAATTCACGCAAATGCAGATGTTAAGGAACTGCAAGAGGAAATTGAAAGATACGGCCACAAGGTTCGCCAAATTTATAATATCCAACACAGACAAACAAAAGCGCCACTCCCTCTCTTCTTCATAGATCTACAACCTAGCAAAAATAATAAAGATATTTATAACATAGATAGTTTACTGAACTGCAAAATCAAAATAGAAGCACCTCGAAAGAAGAAAGAAATCGTACAATGCAAAAGATGTCAAAAATATGGACATACAAGGACATACTGCCATCGAAAACATAGCTGTGTGAAATGTGGAGAAAATCATCCGACCGAAGTCTGTAAAAAGCGAAAAGAAGACCCACCTAAATGTGCTCTATGTGAGCAAAACCACCCAGCAAACTACAAAGGATGCGAAGTCTACCAAGAAATAAGACAAAGTAAATATCCCCAGAATACACAAAATTCGTATCTTTCTCACTCACACCATCGAAGCAACAAACTTTTAAGTAGTAACGTACCTAGCGAAACGCAACACCGCACTTGGGCCTACGTAGCCAAGTACCCTCCATCACATCAAGTCATAAATGATAATAGTAATACTGAAATTGCACAACTAATATCAACTGTTCAAGAAACTTTTCAAAAATTTGAAAATGATTACCTGCAAGCCACATCTGTACTAGTTTATGACAGTTTCGGTTCATTGACAGTGTCAGCTGTCTATAGCCCTCCAAAGCATAAAATAACGGAAGAAATGTATAGAGAATATTTCGATACGTTGGGTGCAAGGTTCATCTCTGGAGGTGACTACAACGCAAAACATTCGCAGTGGGGGTCAAGACTGTCGACTTTACGAGGAAAAACACTACTCAACGTAGTCACGTCACTCAACGCAGAACCGCTATCGACAGGAGAGCCAACGTACTGGCCAACCGACTGTAATAAGCTGCCGGACTTACTTGATTTCTTTATCATGAAAGGAACAAATCAGAGCTTTACATCAATTGAAAATTCTCTCGAATTGTCCTCCGATCACTCTCCAGTAATATTAACTATTAGCTCTCATATAATAGAAAATAATTTTAAACCTAGTATTTCCAATAAAAAACGAATTGGAGTGACTTTCAAACATGGCTTAATGTAAATATTACTGCAAACGTTCCTCTAAAAAGTGAATTCGATATAGATGAAGCAGTTGAATTTTTAACTACTAGTATCCAACAAGCAGCATGGTACGCTACACCAGAAACGTACGGAACAGCTTCTCACAAATACCCCAAAATAGTTGATGAAATGAAAAGAAATAAGAGGAGACTTAAGAAAGTTTGGCAAACCACGCATGATCCAAATGATAAACGAAACTTCAACAGGGCAGCGCAGGATCTTAAAAGATTTCTTCAAGACCTACATGAAAATAAAACCAAGGAGTATCTTGAAAGACTATCACCAACCAAAGACAACGACTACTCCTTATGGAAAGCCACCAAATGCATTAAACGACCAATCAAACCTGTGCCGCCTATACGTGATAAACATGGAAAATGGGCTAGAACCAACCACGAAAAAGCAACAGTATTTGCGGAACATTTTGCAAAAGTTTTCCAACCATTCCCATCAGATGAAGAAGAACAAGAAAGAAATATTATTCAGTTCATTAATGCACCATATCAAATGTCTTTACCAATAAAGCATTTCAAGACAACCGAAGTTTCATATGCAATAAAACAAATTAATCCTCATAAAGCACCTGGCTACGATCTCATCACCGGCGTTGTTCTAAGAAACCTGCCAAAAAAAGCACTAGCATTGGTAGCCTCAATTTTCAACGCCATCATCAGAATTGGACATTTTCCCTCTCAATTGAAATACAGTCAAATTATTGTCATACCAAAACCGGGGAAACCTATTTCCGAAGTATCCTCGTATAGACCGATAAGCTTATTACCAATCTTGTCAAAAATCTTTGAAAAGCTTCTCCTCAAGCGGATACTTCCAATCATAGCAGAAAACAACATCATTCCAGACTACCAATTCGGCTTTAGGTTGAAACATGCCCCTACCGAACAAATCCACAGAATAGTAAAAGTCATTAATGAAGCGCTGGAGAAGAAACGTTATTGTTCTGGTGTCTTTTTGGATGTAGTCCAAGCTTTTGACAAGGTGTGGCACTCAGGACTCTTATATAAAATCAAAAATATGTTACCCCACCCGTTTTTTGCACTACTTCGCTCCTATCTTACTGAAAGATGTTTTCAAATAAAATTTAAGGAAGAAACATCATCATTCTATCCTGTCGCAGCTGGAGTACCGCAAGGAAGTGTTCTCGGTCCACTACTGTATCTACTATACACGGCCGACCTTCCTGTTTCAACGGACATCACGTCAGCCATGTTTGCTGACGACACAGCGTTTTTAACTTCCCATGAAAATGCCATCGAAGCATCAGAAAATCTTCAAGAATACCTCACTGTGCTGCAGGAATGGTTCACAAAGTGGCGAATAAAAACTAATGAAAGTAAATCTGTCCATGTAACGTTTGCACTCAGACCAAATAGATGTCCTCCAATTAAAATCAGCAACAAGGATATACCACAGGCAGATTGTGTAAAATATCTTGGTCTACATCTAGATAGAAAAATGACTTGGAAGACACACATCAGAAAGAAAAGAACAGCTCTCGAAATCAAAATTAAGCAATATTATTGGCTTCTAGGCAAAAAATCGTCTCTTTCATTGGCTAATAAAGTACTGATTTATAAATCAACAATAAAACCTGTTTGGACCTACGGAATAGAACTTTGGGGCACTGCGGCTAACTCAAACCTAGAAATACTGCAACGATTCCAATCAAAAACTCTAAGATTGCTTGCCAATGCCCCGTGGTTTGTTTCGAATACAACATTGCACAATGACTTACACATACCTACAATAAACCAAGAAGTCCAATTCAGATTCCAAAAATATTATAAGCGCTTAGAAAACCATCCAAATTACCTTGCATTAAACTTACTTGACAATAGCCAAGAATTAAGAAGATTGTGCAGATTTCATCCCCTGGACCTCTTAAATAGGTTCGATCATTAATAAACAAAATGTATATTGTACTGTTATAGTAATTGCACTGTAACTAAGTAAAACAGCTTAAATTTGTATATATATATATATATACAAACATAATTATACTAATATAATATATATATATATATATATATATATAAACATAATTACGTTCATGATTGCCAGTGTATTTATATATTGTCTGTTGTTTTTCTGTCTTGATCATATTTGTCCTATGTTATATTTGTGATTTATACCATTTATTTGATCATTACTGAAAATGTATTTACGAAGGACTGAGAATGCCCAGTTCCTTCACATGCCAATGTAACTTTGCTAAAAGATTTGCCTATTGTTCAGATGAACAAATTGCAAATAAAAATAAATAAATAAAAAAAATCGGTGTCGGGAAAGCCATTATCAGTGATTGGAAGAAAAATCGGAGGAAAGTTGAAAGCTTCTACAACACAACACAACAAGTGCACCTAGCAACTAGTGCAGAGCAACTAAAGCAACACAACTAGTGAAAACACAGTGGAACAACGCCACAATTCCATCGTGTCGTCCTATGATAAAATTGACTAAGTGACTTTCTTGTAATTTACTCAGGAAAGACAAGGCGCTTATATGTTGATTCAAGAAAAAAGCATTGCAACTGAACAAAATTATGGTGATCCAAAATTTACTGCCTCCATTGTTTGGTTAGATCATTGGAAGAAGAGACTTGGGATACGACAGTTTACAATAACGGTGGAAATTATCAGCTGATTTTGCCGCCACAGATGCGTTCTTAAATGACTTTAAAGACGTGGTATCGCCAGAACACTACTCACCCCAGCTTTATAACTCTGGCCAAAATGGAATGAATTTCAAAGCACTCCTTTCAAAAAGTCTTGTTTCGAAAGAAGAGTCGTCTGCACTAGTTTTAAAAATGAAGATAACCGCTGATGGTAATTGGGAAGTCTACGAAACCACGGGCTCTAAAAAGACATGAATATAAACTCTCTCTCTCTCTCTCTCTCTCTCTCTCTCTCTCTCTCTCTCTCTTACAGAAATCAAAGTAAAGCATGGATTACCGCTGTTCTGTTTTGTGAGTGGTTTGGGAAACAATTTGTTCCCTCTGCAAGAAGATTCAATAGAAAAAATGAACGGCCACCTCCAACTCCACTGTTGATTTATAATGCTCAATCTCATCTTGTAGAAATGCAGATAGTTAATGGAGATATCAAAGAAACTTTTGCCACAAAATGTAACCGTTATCTTGCAACCAATGGATCAAGATATGTTACGAAACCTAAAGTAGCCTAAACCTAAACCTACTGCTACAGAAACATGTGATACACACGCTAGTTACCAGTGCAGTAAAGGTTGATTTCGACAACTTGTGTTTCAGCAATCAATTGTTCAGTTCTATATTAATTATAAAATCCTTTCTTTACACTACAAATAAGCATTTTATTCAGTTTATTTTTTCTTCATCCCGAATTTTGTTCCGATTATCCGAAAAATTCGTATTTGTGGGGTTATGATTAGCAGTGTTCTACTGCATTTTGGAACTAGTGTTGCTACCTCGGCACATACTTTCTCGCATTATTTGTAACGTCAACATTGTAGTTTTGCGATGTTAAGTTTGTGTTTGTAATATTCGAAAATTAAGAGAGTTTGTCGAAAATGGGATCTGCGCCTTCTTTTTGAACGTCATTTGCTATATCCCAGGGAAACATTTAAAGAAATAATTTGGAGGCTTTTTTGCGATTTTTTAACAAATTGCATTAATTTCTCGCAAAAACTACTTGACTTTTAAAAAAAATGTATATGACCTTATTTAAAGATACAACTATTGAACATATTTAATTTAAGAAAAAATTACACATTTAAAGATTTCGCAAAAACGACTATTTTTTAAAATGTACATGACTTTAACTAAACAACTAATTGGAGAAAACACAGTTTATTCGAAAGAAATATAACTATTCTGAAGTTGCCCGCCGGGGTCTCACAAATTCAAACTTTTTCGATTTTGGAAAATTCATATTTGCCACTAAAATCGGACCTACCTTATCTTTAAAAGGATTCTTCACTCTATTCGTATAAGAAACTTTTAAAAACGGTGCAATCTATGAGAAAATTTTCAAACTATACCACGTGTTTTATATTTAAAATAAAAATAATTCGTTTCTATTTCCAGGGCTTCGATTGGTCCAGATAGAACATGGATTATACACTGTGGCAAATATTCAAAATATTGTTTAGGTACTAATGTTCGTCACAGACGGATGGACTTATTAAAAAACAATTTTGGGGTATTAGGGTGTTTTTCCGGTGAAACGGTTTTCCGTCGAAATATCGACAACAATTTCCCGCAGCACTACATAATTTTGTCTATGGTACATATATTACTCCGTATAGTCACATACGAATACGAGAAAAATTCACAAATATCTAAGATATAGTTTTCAAGTCTTCCTATTAAACTTAGAACTTCTAATACAAAATAGCATTCTCTATATTTCTGGCAAACTTTCCACGTAACAAGATATTAACTATCTGGTCAGGTTAAACCAAAAAGAGCAGAAATTGAAGCTTTGGGACTGATTTCGTAGGAGATATTGATGTGTATACCACAAATACTAACACTATGAAAAATACAACAGAAAAATTTGTATCAATAAAGTACTCGCTGATGTTCCTTGGATCGCTTCTTTCACAATAAAAAGGAGCTTCCAATTTTTCGTTAGATAAAATATTGTATGTTTGCTTAGTTTACAACTTCGCCAATACTAATATCCAGAAAATATTTGGTCCAATAAACTTTTCTGAAGCCATTGATTTGCGGTGCTTTCAAAATTTTCAGAATAGTTAGTTGTGTGTAAAGTTCGAAAGTGAGCCTGGAAATGGAAATAAATTAAATTTTATTTTTCACTCAATAGAATTATTCCTATTTTCTGTGAAATAAATGATAGTTACATACAACGTGTCACTCTTGAACCTCAAGTTCCGTCCTTATTTCCCTTTCCTTATGTTGTGAGAGCCACCGTACACACACATGCGCGTTGTAGGTCCTGATGGGCGGCAGCGACAGCGCCCCCGAAGTGTAGCCTGGCTTTCTTCCTCAAAACCAGTATACTAAGCGCAATGTATACGTAAATTTGTTAAGAAACATTAACATTTTTTGAAGTATTTTTCTCCTTACTTAGTCATGTAACTTAATATGCCTAGGGATGAACGAGGCAAGAAAATTTATTGTTAAAAAAATATTATGAACTTTTCTTCTGCACAAGGGAAAAATAGCAAGAAATTAACCAACATGCTGAGCTTCTGTTATGAGTTATGACAATGTGGATGTGATAGGAAATGCAATTAAATTACATTTCAAAAGAAAACAAAGACAGCCAACTCACTTTATTAAGAAACGATTAAGAGACCTTGCCCTGTTTATCTTTTCTTGAAGTTCTTTATTAAGTACTCATTTTAAGACGATTTATATTGCATTGTCGTGAGTCGGTGATGTAATCGAAATTCTAATTTTATATTCTTTAATTTAGTGTTATCAGTACTACTAGCAAATGAAATGGAACGAAGTGGCTGAGTGCGTAGCGCGCTGATTTCACAATCGGGAGGTTTGGGTTCGATCCCCGGGTCGGCCATCCTGCATGGAGTTTTCGTGGTTTCCGTCGATCACAAGGCGAATGCTGGGATGTTTCCAAGAAAGTGAGGGACATTTGCCACCTCTCCCTACCCACCAAACACCGCCTTCCGTCATTCTAGTTCTTTCATCCTACATTATCACCCAATAATAATAATAATAATAATAATAATAATAATAATAATAATAATAATAATAATAATAAGCAGCCGAATGGCTGATCCCCATAAATCTACTCGTAGATCCCTTTAGGGTGGAATAAAACTGGGCCTCTGTGTGAGAAATGTGTTGCGTGGTCAGTAGTGGTTCATACGATAATAATAATAAATTAATAATGTATAAATTAATTTAAGTGTTCATACTTGTAGAATTAGCTCTTAAAATTAATTCGCTTGTAAAACTATTGTATTATGGAGATCATGCTTTGGTAGAAATACCTGTTTGACTCCTGAAACATGTACCTCCTGTGTGACTCCTGTGAAAATAAATAATAACAACAACAATAATAATAATAATAATAATAATAATAATAATAATAATAATAATAATAATAATAATAATAATGATGATGAAGTTTCTCTTTCTAGAAAACA
The DNA here is from genome assembly GCA_038098605.1 of Gryllus longicercus. NCBI lineage: Eukaryota > Metazoa > Arthropoda > Insecta > Orthoptera > Gryllidae > Gryllus > Gryllus longicercus. The sequence continues at coordinate 955,141 of JAZDUA010000507.1, read as the reverse complement.
ATTCAGTTTGATTTTCGTTTTATTGTTAATCAAGTTTGACATGGTAAATCTACATCGTCATCATCATCATCATCATCATCCTCATCCTCATCCTCATCCGCATCATCACCATCATCATCCTACAGCTACAAAGTGTCTTGTCGCTGCCGCTATGACATTCTCTCCTCCGCTGTCGTCTTCAGCTCTGTATAGCCGTGTACTTCATTTTGAAGTTGTTCTAAACTTTCCGTTTTAGGCCTCCCTCTTCCTCTTTTTCCAACTGTTTTGCAGTCCGAAATTGTACTTAAGAATTGGTTATGCCTGAAAATGTGTCCAAAGAATTTTGCTTTCCTCTTCCAAAGTTTTTTTTAACAGGGATCTCTTCTCCTTCACTTTTTCTAAAACTACATCATTAGACATTTTTTCTATCCAGGAAACCAGCAGTATTTTTCACCAAAACCACATCTCACAAGCTTCAAAACGACTCCTATTCCTTTCTTAAAGTGTCGATCCTTCACAGTCGTACAATAGTACACCCCAGATATCACTTTTCAGAAATTTTTTTCTAATGTCCAAATTTAAGCTGGTATTTGTGATCAAATTTCTTTTATTTAAGAACGAATTCTTTCCTAGAGTAATTCGCCCACAACGAACAATTACTGTTACAACACTTTCAATTATAACTAACAATAGTGTTACAACAGAACATAACACTAAACATTTTTTCTAAATTGTGCAATTTAAAAAAATTAAGGAAAATAAGCGATAATGAGACTCGCGCCATTCTTTTATACGTCCATCAGAAACCTTCAGAGACCAATCAGTGGCTTGGAACTTGCGCCGGCTGGGGCAGTGCCTGGCTAGGGGGATATTCTGAAGGAGGAAATACACCGCAAGCCGACGTGTAGGTCGGTGCCAGATCTTGGCATTCAGGGGGTGAGAACACCGCCATCTCCAGGCACAATCCCATTCATTACATTAACGGGGCTAATGTGTACTAACGTCCATAGCAGTTGACTTGCCCGGCAACATCAATCAATGCAGCGACGCGTGGGCGCGTGACGCGCGTGTGGCCCGGCGCAGCATCAGGCGCCACCTGTTGCTGGCGCGGGGGCGGGCGAGACGGCCCACCTGTGGCGCTCGGCGAGCGCGGCGCGGAGCCAGGAAGCTGCGCCGCGGCGGCAGGCGCGACTATTTTCGCTCAGGCAGTATTTTGGCCGCGCCGAGTGGCAAGATGCGAGGCGAAAGGGAACGCGAGCGGACGGCGACTGAGGCGAACGCTGACGCGGCGCAGGCGACGGCCGAGTGCAAGGGACTCGGAAGGGAAGGAGGCAGAGCGGGTTGACGGCGGGCGGGAACGCGCGCCTCGAACATTCAGATGCGCAGGAAAAATCGATTTGGAAAAATGGCGGGTTAGGCCTCTGCAATAGTAGTAATAAATGATAAAAATGTCTGCTTTGGGTAAACGTATCAAAGTATACTCGCGCAACCACGCATTCTTAAAAAAAAATATTCGTATTGACAAGAATAAGGCATACGCAGAATCTTTTCGTTTCCCTCCTTCAACTATCCTTTTCCCTTTTTACTCTACACTTCCGTGAATTTTCTTGCTTAGACTTATAGCACGCATCTAGTTCGAAAGATAGGATCGCAAAACGTCGGTCATTCCTCCTTGTTTGCGGTATACATGATGTTTAGGAATAAATGTTACGAACTTGTAGGATGAGTAGGCGAGTGATAAGATTTTAAAAAACAAACATGTGGTGTGAAATTTCATAAATTGAAGTTACACACCGTGGTGACTCAGGGCATTGATGTCACTTGCAGTGCCTCCGGCTGGAAGGTCCTAGTGTTCGAAATCAGACGTTGGCAAGATTTTCGACACTAACTACATAGCTAGGTCGAATTAACTTTCTATCTGGAGAACAATTCTAGCGGCAGGCTTCATTGATGGTAGTTTTCCTTGGTTTCTCTTACCAGCACCAGGTGAATGCTGAATCAGTGCCGGAACAAACAGGCCCCGTATCGCGCGCGGTCTTTCCTTCCTCCTCTTCTCCCCATTCTTACCCCTTACTCACACGCACACTTGCATGCACTACACTACCGCTCCCATAGCGATAACACATGCCCTGCACTTTCGGGAAAAACTACATTAGCACTTGAAGTGTCCGAAAGCACTAATCAACCAAACAATCAACGATGTTTCACATGTGACATGTGCACATCATTGGAAGGCTCTGCTGTTTGGCAGGCCACGGTCTGACGCAATCAATGCGATTTCGTGTACCCGCCAAACAGCAAAGAATGATCAGTTGCCTACCAATAAGGGGTAAATACCACATTTGTAACTTTCGTATAACACGTTTCTCACCACATGCTAATGGCAAAAAGTTATCACTTCCACCCCCTGCCTGTCTTTGAAATTTGCCACGATTATTCTGACATTCTTTATAGTGTTTAATAAACCTGCCACGTCGTCTTTTCTGCCACACCAGCGACGCATTTGACAGTCCCAAGTAGACTGAGTATCCTAGTAACATCGGGAGTCAGTTTTGGCCAGTGGCAGACATTTTTGCTTACTTTGTTTATTATTCTTTTAGATCATCGCAATTTATACAATTCGCTTACAATATTTATGTAATATGAATGCTACAAGAACGGAAAAGCACCGACAAACGGTACACTTGGTCTAAAGATCAGGGCTGCTTGAAAGCCAAACTTCGGACCAGACTGATCGCAGTGATTCCCTGTAATTACCTGCGTGCCACTCTTCTTTCTAGACTAGACCCCCAACGCGACTCTTCCGCCCCTGGTCGGGCGGCTGCCCTTGACCAGCAGCGGGGCACTCCGGTGGCCCACATACATGTGCTGCGCCAAGGCACTCATGTGGGTGGGCCCACATGCGCATGAGTGCTATTCCGTGTACGAATTGTGAAACGTGGCAGAATATACCTTTTTATGATCCATACTCTCAGGCTATATGGACCCGAAGTCCTGCGTTAAACTGCTATGAACCGTAGGAATGAGCATTCTAGAGCCTTTTTATCACCGATTATCTTGGTTTATTTCAAGTAATTTTTATTCTGAAGGATTCAAAATAAATGGGACTCCTTACGTGCACCATAAGTATTTTCTCCTCTCTCAGCTTTCCTAAAAATGGCGCTTAAAAAGGGCGCGTATATCATTTTAAGTAAGAAAGATGGGAATTTTTGAAAATTTTAGAAGTTCAATCTTCCCACAATTACAATATTGGACATAAAGATGTTTTTTTAATAAAATATGTTCTCTAAAAGCTGCTCTAGAAATAAAGTAATGTACGTTTTTAGGGAAGTATGAGTATTTTTCGTGAAACTTTGCGTGAAATGTAGACATTTTTTTAAACAATTATATAATTAAAAACGACTTCAATATTTTCTTTATTTTTTTCTCCGATAGAGTGTTAGAGGGTGAAAAATTGCACAGGGCCCATTTTTGGCGAACTCTCTATGTTGTTTAAAATTGGCAACAACGGACATTCAAAAAATCAATTTGTACAATGTTGATGATAGTTTTTTCTCTTAATGACATCTTTAATTAAAAGTAGATCTTGAAAGGATGTAAATAAAAACATCTGAATTTTCGAAAATTGCGTATGCAAATATTAAGTTCTTAAAAAAATTATTACGATACCATTGTTAATAAGATACTTTCAGCTTTTTCTTTAAATTTAAAAGTAATAACTTTTAAAAGTAATAGCTGTAATCGTCACCTCCTGACATTATCTTTACGTACAGGACGTTTGAAGCCAATGGTATGCATCTAATTCTAGTTTTTTGTCTTTCAATTTTGTACGTTATGTCATTATTGACGCAGTGGCCATTGCTGGTGTCTTTACTACCTTCTTTTCAGATAAAAGAAAAGCTTGTGTCATTTCTGTCATATTTCATATTTTCAAAAGCAGAAACATATCGTTTCAAAAAGTAGCAACTTTTTCACGGTATTTATTGTTAGATGCTGTGCTGAGAGCGCGAGCTTCGGCCCGCTGCAAGCAATGCAGTGCACTGGCTCTGTGGGCTCGTGAGATGATACGAGCAAGCGGCTCTTATGAGGCCGACTGCACATTGTGTGTAGTAGCCGCAACCACGCGCCATCTGTCAAGGCGACGGTGCTTAGAGAGTCCTTCTCAGGGCAAAGGCTCCTGTTGTTTCTTTTATGATGAGGGGCTTGTTTTTAGCGGACATGAAATAACTCTTAGATTCTTTTCAACTGATAGTGTTGGTTTTCTAAAGAGTTATCATTTTTTTTAAGGTTTATTTTTCCATTTTTGAAACTTAACATTTAGCACTGCATTGCGCGTCAATTGTAAGCTTAAGTTCGCTTTAGCACGGAACTTGAAACAGTTAAAAGGTTTTTGCAAGACCAAACGGTGGAAAGTATATTTGCATTCAAATGCATAATAAACATTGCAAAATAATTAATTTATACATTGATTTATTACTCTACACTTACACGGAAATACTGTGCTAATATCAACCTACGCAAAGGTCTGCGACAACTAACCCCATAAAATTGGAGAACATATTTTTTAAATTGTCTTCGAGAAAAGTTACTAGAAAATTACGAGATATTGAGAGAAAATTTCAGAAAAATTACGCAAAAACAAGTCAAATTCGATAAAAAGTGTACATGAATTTATTTAAAGATCTGTTACGATTTAAAAAAACAGAATAGATTTTGCGAAGGAAAAAAAGTTTCCTCTTCAATACAATATTTGAAGGACGACGCTAGGAAAATGTGCTTTTTCTATTTTCGAAAGTTCATAGTTCAACATAAATGAAACCTGCGCTACTTTTTAAGCCTAACCGGCTCCATCCAAGGAAATAATTTAATCCAAAATTTTGAGCACAAAACATTTGGGGGTTACGAAAACCATATTTTGATGTAAAGTTTTACTTTTTCAAAATTTTCACAATTTTCACTTTTTAAGTAGTATTTTTTTTTAAAAACTGTTGCGCCGTCGTTAACGCAACGCGTCGTTGTTGGGCATTGAACGCTTACATGGAGTAATGCTTATTTACTATCTTTGACACGTTTCGTCGTTGCAGTCAGTCAGTGCCTTTTATTCTTTCGGCCAGGAGCCAGGGTGCCTAGGCGGTCACCCAACCAGGAACCCAGGAGTCTCGAATTCGCTTAACTTCCGTGACTTTTCCGTGACTTTACCGTGACTTCACGTAGCGTAGGCTAGCGAATTCGCCGTAATAGTACTATAAGTATTCAAGTAGTATTATAATATGACGAAATCATTAAAAAAATGCAAGTAAGTACTTATAGCAGTAACACTAATTTTACGTTCTCGCGTTCACAGTACTCACTTTCATAGTAAAAACGTATTATAATGGTGCAGCGTTAAGTTGATAAATCTTGTTTCTATACGTAGTAAATTACTTCTAATACGACGATTTTATCCAAAATTAACCTTCATGAATACATCTGACATACTCGAAATCCTCTGCGCAAAAAATGCGCTGCTATTTTTGTTCAAATGTCTAAATGTTTGAAAATTTAATTATTGAAAATTATTTTGGTGTTTCCTATAATTACAATATTGAAGTTAGTGATTTTCCTCAATGATGTCTCTTTTTCAAAAACAGATCTCTAAATAATGTCATATCAACAATTTTTTGGAAATATGGGTAGTTCTCATGTAATTTTGCGTGAAATATATATAATTTTTAAATAATAATTTTCTCAGAAACGACTCAATTATTTCTTTAAATAATTTCTTAAATTGTTTAGTACACGTATAATATTCACGGAGGTCTAATTTTTAGTGAATTCTGTCGTATGTTTGAAAATTGCAAATAATTAATAATGCTGTGCTTCAATAGTGATTACATCGATTTTTCTTTTGTGAAATATGTTCTAAAGAAGTAATATTGAAATAAGAATGTCGAATGTAGAATTTGAAAAAAAATTGAAATCTTTAAATAATAACGTATTTTTTTGAAACTACACGTATTTATATCTAATTATTTATTGAAGTAGAGGTAATTACACAATACAAAAATGCTTCATATTTTTCTATGTATTTTCTCAAATAAATCTAAGAACTATAATTGTAAAAACTGCACATATCACATTTTCGTTGGACGGTGAAATTTCGAATTTTGCACGTTCCAAATATTGTGAGAAAGTTGGTGCTGTTATAGCTCCACGAGATTCCGGGATCAAGAGCAAAGGGAGGTATCATTTGATATGAACATAAATAAACCATTCATTGGTCTGTGATAGTAGCGGTATGAAAATGAATTCAAGTGAGATAAATATAAAATCAACACGTTTGTTATTAGTAGGATTTACGTGCACAATGACCTTGCAGATGTCATCCAGAACTCGTGAGTCTGTTTAAAAGCGAAAAACAATATTTATAAATAGAGCATTCACTGTAATAATGCTTAAGGCTAAATTGTGTGAAAATAGGGGGATATTTCCCTACCAGGGGATTGCCATGGGACTTCATATAACGAATGTTATTCACCTGAAAAGTCTGGACAAATAAAGCGACAATAAAACATTTTTGTAGGTAAGTGGAATTGGTCATACACATATTCTAATGGCACAAGCTTCGTAAATTGTAAATATTTACATTATTTACATTATTCACATTATTCACATTATTCACATTATTCACATTATTTCTATCCCGCTTGTCCATGTCTGTTTATCAAAGAAAAAAATGGTTGCCTTGCGAAGTGGATAATTTAAACGCTGTCAACTTAATATTACGTGACTAGCGCGAGACATTGTTGTGCACACGTCGCCGACCAAAACAATACAGTTCGAGCGAAGTCAATAAAAAAAGTTTTAAAAAACTTTAAAGAGGTCATTTTTTCGGTATTCTTGCTTAAAGCAAAAATCTCTACCATTTCACAAGCCTAAACATTATTATGACAAGTTGCAATTCAATGTATTTGAATGTTAATAAAATATGAATGTCAACAACTTTACTCCGACATTGAAATAAATATTTTGTTTTCCTATCTTTAAAAAATGGTAAAGATACTATATAAAAATGTATCTTTAAATATAAAATGAAAGAGACCAGTAATCGTATTTGGAGAATTTGTGATATTAAATATTTATAAAACACATGCCATTACCTACTTACGTGCACCAAAGGATACATATGTTGTTTTGTAATTAAAAGCAATATAAAAGGAATATTTTTTATCAAAATGACATTACAAAATAAAAATGTAATTTATGAATTGTTTTTCGTAGTTAAAATTTGCAATAAAGTAAATTTGTGAAGAAGAAAAACGTTTAGGAAATAATGTATAAATGTTAAATACCAGGAAAATAATAACAATAAGCTCTCAAAATGGTAACATGGGAACAAGAGTGAAATAATATTTTCCTTTGCTTCTCTTTTACGCCCATCCCCACATTCCTTGCTAACCCTTGGGCTACTGGGTATGTTTACCGGATATCCTCCCCCGCCCCAGAATGCTGGACAAGTAAACCGGGTTTCCCGTCACCCGAAAAAGCCACAACTATCTGCTGGAGAAGTTAACAGCGATCTATTTTGTTGCATTCAGTCTCGTGCCACCAGCAACTGCAGAAAAATTATTGTTTGGTTGTATTGGACTGAATGCACGGGGATATGTGTAGGGAAGTGGGTGAGCAAATTTACGCGTAAACACCCCTTGCAGAGATCGTTGACTGGTAGGTGTCTGAGAGAAGATAAAAATCTTTATCCCAGGCGATTTGAGGGACCGTGGGACGTGATTGTGCGGGCAGGCGTTTTAGCGTTGTGACGAAGGGAAGTCAAACCGTCGAGGGGTTTTCAACCTTACGCTTAACTTCATCAGGGAGCCTGACTATTATCACGTTAATTGAAGGTAAAGCTAAGGTCGTTGTCACCAGATTTCCGTAAACAACGTGAAAGCTATAACACATTACTGTAAACTGAGCTTATAAATATATGTAATATTTTTTGGATTGTATCAATTGACTTAATAACAAAAATACCCCCGGACGCTAGAACCAAGATGACCTGCAAACAAATTTTGTATATAGCTTAACTTCCCCAATATTGCACGAAGGGAAATAAATATATAGTGTTATTTTGTAATCTGAGTATGCGTTTGTAGTTAAATATAAATACCACGTTTACGTTAGATCTAAACACTATATCATTCCCTGAGCCGCCCACATCCAGCGTATATGTCGTGATTCGCACGACTCACGCAAGTATAAATTTTCCGATGTGTCTCTCTGTGGCCTCCCGCGTTTCGCTTCGCCGCGATTAGGTGTGACAGAGAGAGAGGGAGGGAGGTGATAAATAACAACTTAGAGAACACTTAGTGTGGCACCACAATATTAATAAAATGCACTGTTAAAATTAAAAAAAGAGGCCCATTTAAAAGAACCTTAAGCATATATTCTTGGGGTAGCAACTTACAAAAATTCCAGTTGTTTATTTGCAATGAAAAATAGCATGGGCAGTGAAATTTGGCAGAAGTAGGAGCTCAAATTTATTTTAAAAAATCTATCCCCTGGATATTTTACAATCAAGTCTGCGCACGCCTCTTGTCACAGGCGTTCCTGAAGAAAGTCTAGAACTGTACTTTCTTAAAATTACAACACAAATTTCTCCCTGGAACTTTTGATCCTTATTCAGTTGGTTTGGTATTTTTATTTTCTCATTTCATAACATCATTTTGAAACTTGTTTGTCGTTAAGAACCATACATTAAAGTAAAAATAAGTAAATAAGTAGTTAGCTTAATAGCATAGCATTATATAATATAATATAATATAATATAACATAATATAATATAATATAATATAATATAATATAATATAATATAATATAATATAATATAATATAATATAATATAATATAATATAATATAATATAATATAATATAATATAATATAATATAATATAATATAATATAATATAATATAATATAATATAATATAATATAATATAATATAATATAATAATGATACCCCTCCTAAAACGTGAACAACAGCGAACACAAATATTGTGAAATGTATACTGCTCATCGTCCTGTTGTTGTCTTCAAATATACATGCTATATAGCTTTCCTCGTGTACATCTTATTCGTGAGGTAATATTTTAACTGAACAGTAATGAATGTTTAAAAAGTTTTTTTATAGGGAATGTTTATAACGTTTTTATAGAGAACCGATGATATTTAGAAGTGACTCGTTTTGTATGTAATGGAAGTATCGTTTATGATAGATATAATATATAGTATAACTATAAAATATAAAGGAAAATGTCCAAGGTAACGACACCAGTAATGGCCTCTGTGCTAAAAGTACCCACTTCAAGAAAAAAAGAATTGGCAGCTTCCCATTTGTTTCAAACTTGCAGAATTCTTTTGCCTATTAGTGATGAGAATGAGATCGAAGATATTTTAATTATTTTTCCTTATTTTTAATTAAAGAATAATCGGAAAATATCTTAGTAATATTGGCAATGCAATAATCTAACATTTTGAGATGTTTTCCTTTCTCGACTACCACGTACATGCAGAATAAAGAGAACGTACTGTAATGCTGTAGAGGAAATGTGCAATTTTTCTTCAGAAAAACTCATGTTGTCGTAACCTGACACGAAAAAGTGGGTACATATCTAATAAATTACTTTCTACGGCATGTTCTGTAGTCAGGAGCTATATTTTGTGGGTTCTAGTTATCGAAAAATTGGCTAACGCCTGAACGTCCGTCTGTGGTCAATGCATGCGCCTTCGCAGTTAAGATGATTTGCTCCAAAATTGATATTCGCCATTATTCTGGTCGTACTAGTGGCCCTGCGAATTGGAAACTTGTATTTTGATATTTAGACTAATTTACAGGAAGTCTTATCAACACTTCCGAAATATTCTAAAAAAAAATTGGCTTCAAATATTTGTATTTTTTTCTTGGACTCTTTTGGATTTTTTCTCGCTAAGACCACTTAAACAATTGCGCAGATCTTATTTTTGCTGATCTTTGAATTTTCGAAAACGGTAAAAGTTACAAATCATGTGGCAATGTTTGTGGTGATTTAGCCACTCGGTGACGTTTCAAATATGTTCATTGGGTAGAATATTATCTAGTTGAATATCCGACCACTGTAAAATTTTGCATTTCCTAGTGGTCAGTACTGTAACAAAATTGGGGTTTGAAAAGCTAAAATAAAACGAATTAAGATTTTGTGATTATTTGACAAGGGAAGAATTCAGAAAGAAGTATCCCAATAGCTCATTATGTTTCACAAAATCATCTTAGTACTTTGGCAGAAAATGTACCGAAAACTACAAAAACATTTTCTATTGCCGGCATCACCGCTGTTGTAAAATATTATTAGATCTCCATTTATATTGGACGGCTTGAACGACGGACATGTTTCAAACTTTTTCAGATTTACACACCTGAAAATGCGTAAGATGCATTATTTTTTTCTTTGCTCCGTATAAATCGTACCTTTACAATACAAACATTATTAAGTAAACGTGATGAGAATGATTAACATCTTTGTGCCATTCAGAGTTTACTGGCGCCAGTTTGTATTGCAAGCGAGTAATCACGATCAGGTGTAGGATGTAATCATTCACGGAACTACTCATTTTCTTCCATACTTCGACAAATTCTGTTGCTGGTAAAAGTTTGCAAATGCGTTCACACTCTACTGCTATCTCCAATTCTGAATTTGTGCAGTTTTGAGTCTAATACGACCATCATTTTTATAGTAGGGTCATTAGGTCACTCGCATAGGGTAAAATTGAATTGTTACAGGTAATTAATATATTTCGAAGAATGTGCCAAATAAAACTAAGATGCGTCTTTCCTGTTTTATAGTTTTTTGAGTACAAACCAATACAGTAAAGATGGTGTGCAAATGTTCTGATTCTAAAAAAAGGCACATTGGCCATTGGAATGTCTATTGGGCGACAGGTGGGGAGAGGGAGAGCGTGGGTAGGAGCAACTCCATTCGTTCAATCTCGTTATTTAAAAAAAAGAAATTTTGAATGCGGAGAAGATAATTATTAGAATGGAATCGTTGAGAGGAGTAATCGTGGAATGCTAGGCAGAGTGATCGAAAGATTACCGAGCCAACCTCTTCCGAATCTCGTCATCCCATAACACATTCATTATTATAGGAAGTGCGGGTTCTGAGCCTCGAAACCTAGTGCGGGTAGCTATTACTGTGCTTTGAACCGCCACCTGCTGAAGAAGAGAGAAGGCAGCGCTTTAGGAAGCGGGCGATTTGCCACATTCACATATCATGTGTAAGTCCTCGGCGGGCAGAAACGCTCTCTCCCTCATTGGTATCTTCTGAAGTAGACCTTGTCTATTCGTGTTCATTGTCTCAACGTTTTACTTGAGACATTTGGTAGTCACTGCTGTCACTGATAAGTAGAGGATAAGATTATATAATTAAACGCGTGCGGACGGCACTGAAGGGAACGAGCACCCCTCCCTCGCTCTGCTAGGAGCGGAGGGCCAGCGGTGCGGGTGGCCGCGGCCACCTCCTGACCCACTGTAAGCGGCGCTCTTGCGATCGTTGGCACAAAACCTGCGCCACCCCCACCAGCCCCACCAGCCCGGCCCACCCCCCGCCCCCGCCGACCCCGTTCCATCGCGCCAACACGCCGGCATTATTGACCCAGAGGCGCCTGGGAACGTTCTGCGAGCCACCAGGTGCTCCGCCCGCCTTGCAGCCAGACCCCACTGCCCCCCAGCCCGCCCACCTGCGCCGCGTTTTCCAGAAGGCGTGGACGGCAGATCATTGGGTGAAGCGAGGTGCCGCCCCCCCCCGCCCCGCCCTGCCCTGCGCAACCCCCCGCGCCGGCCTGACATGACCCCAACCTCTCCACCTCCATTTGTGTTCGCGGTGGCCGAGTCCCTGATTTAATGTCGACCGCACTCGCAGACCTATTCACCGGTGTACCATTGTGTAAAATTGCTTGTAAAACTGCGCCCTATTATACCACCACTCCTATAACGATGGCTCACAACGGACTACGTTGCAAGAAACAAAGGACTGCTCGTTTGTATTACAGGATTGAATAACTCTTTTTTTTTGTGAGACCGTATGAGGAGACACAACAGGTATTTTTCCACCAGTGAGGTCATACCGGTCTCCGCAAGGAATTTAAAATATCAATAGAGAAGTAGACTACAAATGCAATTTTCGTGAGTGTTTTGAAATCCAAGTTGATGCTATCTAAAACAATTTTCCGCGCGAGGCTTCTGCTGTATCTGTTGAAGTGTTTGATGGGAATGAAACTATAATTAGTAGACTGAAATATTTCTGTATTTATTGAACCACCCCCAAAACCTTATTCTCATCTACATTATTCCAAGTAGACATTTATTTATTTATTTATTTATTTATTTATTTATTTATTTATTTATTTATTTATTTATTTATTTATTTATTTATTTATTTATTTATTTATTTATTTATTTATTTATTTATTTATTTATTTATTTATTTATTTATTTATTTTATATTGAATTCTACAATAATATATTATAAATAAAATACTTAAACTCAGTATTGAACCGAATAATATGTCGAAATTTTAATACATTAACCTACAAAATTGAAATATAACCTATTTCAAAATGTCATTGATATATTTTTACTAACTTTGAAGTAAACACGTGCATCGAAGAGCATGTGTATGTATTTCATCACTATTTATTGTTATATTGTACTTTGTCTTCTGTTCAGTAGTGGGTTGATGCTTTCCATTCACTTTACGCTTTTCACTTTCTGCAAAGAAAAGCTCTATCGCAGAATGAGTCCGGTCTGTGAAATTTATAAATGTTCCTCTTGAGATTTGTTCATTTTTACGCGTAGTTATATCATGGATTGATTGATTATTGGTGCCGGGCGCTTTAACTGCTAAGATCATTAGTCCCGTAAGTTGATAGATTGTCAGTGATTCCCGCCGCGTCAACTAATATAGTCATTTGTCCCGTAAGAGTAGTGCATGTTTTTGCTCGAGAAGTGGCAGTGGTCTTACTCTGCAGTATGGCGAGATCGGGCGCCGAACTACTGGCGGCTAGAGAGGTTTTCCCAACCAGGTATCTGCCACCAGCCGTGACAAACTGTAAGCTCTCTGCAGATCTCCTGGCATGTGTGGTAGTGTAGAGCCTGTAGGTGTAAGTCTGAGTCACGGGTTAGGATAGGGCAAGGAGCAAGTAGGAAAGATCGCAGACGGTCCAATGCCGGTTTGTTAGGGCACTGTTCCGGCATTCACCTGGTGTCGATCAGAGTTACCACGTAAAACTACCCCTGCGAGCAGCCGGCCGCCAGAATTCTTCTTCAGACAGCGACTGAACTCGACACACTATGTGGTCAAAAGTATCCGGACACGTCCCAAATGGTTGTCAAATCCGGACACGTCCCAAAACCCCTTGTTTTTTTGTGTGGCACTATCACGACACATGCTTACGTTCATGTTTTAAACACCTTCTTGCTTCCCACTGATGAAGAGCGATTCGAGGATGGCGATTGCATCTTTCAACACGATCGAGCACCTGTTCAAACTGTGCGGGCGGAGTGGTTACACGACAATAACATTCCTGTAATAGTCTGGCCTGCACAGAGGCCTGACTTGAATCCTATCGAACACCTTTGGGATGTTTTGGAACGCCGACTTCGTGCCAGGCCTCACCGACCTACATTAATACCTCTCTTCAGTGCAGCACTCCGTGACAAATGGGCTGCCATTCTCCAAGAATTTTTTCAACACCTTATTGAAAGTATGCCTGTGAGAGTGGAAGCTGTCACCAAGCCTAAGGGTGGACCAACCACCTATTGAATTTCAGCATTACCGATGGAGGGCACTGCGAACTGGTAAGTCATATTCAGCCACGTGTCAGGATACTTTTGATCACTTAGTGTAGCTGACAAACTGGTGTCGATAATCCTGCCACCGTCGGGACTCGAAACTAGGACCTCCCGGCCAGAGGGACTGCAGTGACCTCAGTTGATGTGCTGAACAGTCTCTCCGTATTCCTGTATGTGTAGTACATCTTTTCCTCTGGAGGTGATTTTACTCCTGGATGATGAGATCCGGCGCCGACCTACCTGTCAGCTAGCGAGGTTATGCCTAACCAGGCATCTCTCACCCTCCAGCCGGGAGAAGCTGTAAGCTCCCGACCGGTCTCGCTGCTCCACTTACATGCACCACACCACCGTGTGGTAGTGTGGTGCTTGTAAGTCTGTGTAAGCAAGGGGTGAGAATGGGACAAGAAAGGAAAAGGAATGAGAGTGCGCGATCCGTGCCCGTTTGTTAAGGAGCTGCTCCGGCATTCGACTGGTACTGATTGGAGAAACCACGGAAAACTACCGAAAACAGCAGCCGGCCGCTAAAATTCTTCTCCATGCAGCGACTGAATTAAATCTAGTCGAGTCGAGTCATGTCGAGTTATATCATGGAATTATAGCTGAATCTGCGAGAAGTGGAGAACAGAAGTTCGTTTTTCTCCACATTTACATGACGCGCATATACTCAATGCATTGGCTAGGAGTTACTTCTATAACGGAGCTCTCATGATTTTGATGAAAACATTGAATCCCCTTTCATTTACAATGTCCCCTTATTTATTCCTGCGGAGACGAAGTGTCCGGTAAGAAAAAGATTTTTTGCAACTCGATTAAAAGGATATTCCCACCAGGATAACACTCCACCATCCAGAGTCACGCAGCGCTCTCCCGGCTAACTCGCGCTCGGGGCGTTACAATATCCCCTTAAACACGAGCCGCAAAAATCAAAATTACTCAAAAAAATGCTTGTCTAACATATGACAATATGTACACATTAGATTCGTCATTTTACACTCATAATAAACTAAAAAATATGTATAGTTTCATTTGGAAAAACAAAGTTACCTCAATGTCTCGTAAAATGCAAATGACAAAATGGAACTAAATACTCGGATAGTGTGTAGAAAGTAGTCGATTCACTCACGCACTTCTGTGGAACCTGCATTGAAATAACTTGAACCGTTCAAAAATTACAGGAGGTGCTAAAGTAACGTGACTCAGCCTGTATACAGAGTGTCCGAGTGGGAAACAACGAAACTTGGAAAATAAGCTCTTCAGTCAATTTTAAACATTTTGTCTAATAAACTCCTTCAAGATTTCTAATGGCTGAGCCGCAATAAGCAATCAAAAGTTAATTTGACAAACAGATTTCCATGCAAAAATTTCAGAAACATATAAACACTCCAGAAACATGTAAATTGTTTATTATTTACAAAATAAAGGAATATGTGTGTACTCAAAGAAAAATAACACAAATAAAAAGCGCCAAATTTTTTTCCAGTCCACATTATGTATGATGAATTGTAGTCCTTTCAATTAATCATACATACCACAATCTCTATCTATACGCACTATATTCTCCACAAAACATTCATATAATGAGATATTGTTTATATGTTGAGGTTACCCCTCAAGGAGCAGATTAATGAAATAGAAATTTATGAAAAGACTTAGCAGGAGATGTTGATATAGGTGTATACCGCACTAACACTACCGAAAAATACAACAGGCGAATGAATATCAATTAAGTACTGAGGCATTTAAGACTAACCTAACTCCCTCCAAAACAGTATGCCTACCTATTTTTTAAGAGGCGTCAAGATTTTATAAAGTATTTCTGTCGATACATTATCCCGTAACTATAGATGCTCTGGAATGAATGCGCCAGGAAACTATAGTATTATGCAGAAAACCAAAATTATTAAGAACGTGCATCACACAAAAGAAAATATAGGGAAAAATTTGTAGACATAAGATAGTATAATGTTTTGTCACAACAGTGTGTGCTGGGAAGCGTATTTGAAGAGCAATAAAAAGAAAACTCAGTCATTTTATTCGGAATCCTAGTGCTACATAGGCATGCATAAATATGAAATGTGACAAAAGTGAAAACCACTCCTATTCAGAAGATGTAATACCGAGAGTATCAGCCAATTTCTCTTCCGGTTTAGCCCATAGCTGACGGAGAGGTACGAGACATCGCATCTGCAAAAGAATGTGAGAAATAAATATTAATTTATAAATAAATATGAAAATGAAAGTTCGTAAGTTTAAATTTAATTATTGTAGGTTGAGAATTAGAGGTGTTTGATGACAGTAATTTTCCACAATGTGAGCACCAAATAATAATAATAATAATAATAATAATAATAATAATAATAATATAGAATTTCAAATTTAGACCAAATGTCCTTAACAGGGCATTTTACTGGAAACTTGAAGTAACTAAGAAAAAAGTATTCACACAGTTATGTATGTTAGGAAGTGAAGGAAAGTTAAAAAAAGAAGGTCAAATGTACAGAGGTATCGCGTATTTTTGCGTGAATTCCGAAAATTTTTAATTTTGTCAACAATTTTTAGATAAAAAACAACATCAATTTCTTAAAAAAATTCTTCAAGAATATATTAAATAATAAAAAAAATAGTTGTCTCATTTCCGGCAAACTCTCTGTATTTATGATAATTGCAAAAATTAACATTAAGAAATTGCAAAGTTGAAGATGCAACTGTTTCCTTTAAAATATGTTTTAAAAAGGCAGCTCTTTAAAAACAGCATGTGCAATTTTTTGAAAAATAAAACAATTAGTTTTATGTGTTATTTCTTCTTGCAATTAATACAATTAATTGCAAGCAAATTTTGTTTAAAAATTCTCAAAATTGCTCTACATTTTTCCTTCATTTTTTCGTAATAGAAAGAGCATTTAAAAAATGGCACAGATCTAGTTTTCGTTCAAAATTCTGAATTTTGCCAAATAATGCGACAAACGATGTGCTGGTGTAACGCCCATAGTTGAAGCTATTGTCTTTCAATAATCGATATTCAAAATTGTTTCTATCCTCATTATCGTCTTGTTTATTTATCACACAGTTTTTATGCACGAGAGAACGGGGCACTGTCGGACGCCGGCATGAATTCGGAGAAAAGGTTTAAAAATATGTGACAAAGAAGTAGTGGTCTGTTAGGTAATTTTGAATGACAGAGTAAATATGGGTCGGGGTGTATGAAACAGGTTTCATTCAGAGTATACAATGGGAAAGGGTGTCGAAAGCTTGGGTGAGGTCGGTAAAGATGCAGGGGATTTCTTTTTTTCGTAAAGAGGTGTAGCTATTGAAAGAGCCATGCTTAACGTTTGGAGGGCCTCAGAGCGAATTTGTCCTACTGTACAGGGCAGCTGATTGGATATAGAAGGGGTGACGAAGACATTTTTTTCAAATAGATTGCTGAAAACCGGGAGTAAGCTAATTAGGAGGTAATTGGAAGGAAATTAATGATCTTTGCCGAGTTTCGGGATCATTGTTACGCGACCGGTTTTCCAAGAGGTGGAGAATAAGGTAGCAAGAAGCAAGAATTTAGAATTTTGTTTAAAAGATCTAAGGCGTTTCTTGGAAGGTTGTGTAGTTGGGCAGCAAGGATTCTGTCGGGACTGGGTCTTGTATATGCCTCTTGGTTAATACTCATTATAGAACAGAACTCTTGCCCAGAACATGTGATTATGCTAAAGTAACCTCACTAAACAAAAACAATTTTCTCAATACGAAATTCAGGATACGAGTCAGTTCTATGCGGCCAAGATGCATGAACCTTACCGAAAACTTTTTTGCCAGATATTGACATGTGGCCATTCTAAAATGACTGATTCATTTGATGTTTAAGATTAGAAAAAATCATGAAGTGAATTAAGGAGTTACGAGGAGACTTCATCGACACCAAAGTCACGAATTCGATTTCCCTCTCCTCTCACTGAATGAAATACAAAGAATGGCATCGAACATCGAAAAATAATTGACATACATTCAAATAAATTCCTGTAAGTATTTCAGTAGAAATCAGTCTTTTTGACCGTATAAAAAATAAAACTCTTCAATTCTTTCCCTACTTCTTATTTTGACCGCGGAAAAAAATATTGAAGCAACGAATGTTTTTTTATTAATTACTACGTTATAAAACACGCCTTTATTTATAATCGGATACAATAAAATATAATGAAAAGGAATTTATTTTTTGAGTAACAAAATCAATGTAATACTTTATTCGCAAATTTGTTATTCTTGAACGCTTTGTGATGTCAGACAATCAAAATTAAGGAAAATATGTATTTCAGTTTAATATGTCAAGCAAAACTCGAATCACAGACAAACGAAACTCAATTTCAATTGTTCTCTAAAAATGGAAATCTCATTTATTAGTAATGGTGGAAACATTGTATTTAGTAGGAAGTATTTTGTAGGAAGCAAGAATAGTGTATAATGAAAAGGAATTTATTTTTTGAGTAACAAAGTCATTGTAATACTTTATTCGCAAATTTGTTATTCTTGAACGCTTTGTGATGTCAGACAATCATAATTAAGGAATATATGTATTTCAGTTTAATATGTCAAGCAAAACTCGAATCACAGACAAACGAAACTCAATTTCTATTGTTCTCTAAAAATGGAAATCTCATTTATTAGTAATGGTGGAAACATTGTATTTAATAGGAAGTATTTTGTAGGAAGCAAGAATAGTGTATAATGAAAAGGAACTATTTTTTGAGTAACAAAGTCATTGTAATACTTTATTCGCAAATTAGTAATTCTTGAACGCTTTGTGATGTCAGACAATCATAATTAAGGAAAATATGTTTTTCAGTTTAATGTGTCAAGCAAAACTCGAATCACAGACAAACGAAACTCAATTTCAATTGTTTTCTAAAAATGGGAATCACATTAATTAGTAATGGTGATAACATTGTATTTAGTTAATTGAAACCTATAATTTCGTTTACAGCAGTAACTAATTACTATGCGATATTAATCATCTGAAATGGGGTACTTGAATCAATTCACGAAAAGACCATCGGAGCCAAGGACAAGACTGGCACTGTTGTTTGTCGCGACCACGAAGCAACACTTTACTACGTTTACACAGTTTCGATGATGACGTTTTTAGTACTTTTCTTGTGTGCGTTTTTCATCGCTGTACTTAACTTTGAAGTAGAGGGATGTTTCTGCCGTGTTCCCGACCGACAAAAACCATTAGTTGATGGTAATGGAGGTATTTAGAAAAGATATTGAACAATTTTAACGGTCCAACGGAAAGTTTGTAGAATTCCATGTTTTGGATGATAAGGGTTATGAAAAAATATTCAACAATGTAGATATTAAATTATAATATGTACAAGATATAATATACAAGATGACGTTCACGCATAATCACTTCCTAACACACATTTTCTTAATACGTATTTTTGTCTTAGTTACTTCAAGTGTGTAGTAAAACTTTTGCAGTAATATGTCGTGTTCAGGACAAATAATTTGGTCGAGATTTGAATTTTGATATTGTTATTGTTATTGTTATGGTTATTATTATTATTATTATTATTATTATTATTATTACTATTTAGGGTTCACATTGTGTAAAATTACAGTTATTAAACAAATCTAATTTTAACCATACAATAATTGAATTAAACTTAAGAACTTTCACTTCTATATTTGTTATAAATTTATATTTATTTCTAATATTTCTTTTGCAGAGTCTCACAACTCTCCGTAATCTATGGAATAGACCGGAAGAGAAATTGACTGAGACTGTGGGCATTACATCTTATGATTAGGTGTGACTTTCACTCTTTATTACGTATGCATGTCTATGTAGCAGTGGAAGTCTGAATAAAAAAAATTAGCTGTCTTTCTTTTGTATTGCTATTCAAATGCGCTTCCCAACATACACTGATTGTGATTATACATTATACTAGCTTCCTACGTCGGGTAATTTCTTTCAATTCTTTCCTTTGTGTGATGCGTTCTTAATAAAAATATTGTTTCTGCGCAATTCTATAGTTTCCTGGCGCATCCACTTTTGAGCATCTTTCTGCTGCACAACTATTTCTATACAATTAGAGACTATACCGAGCATCCAAAAGGAAAGTAATATTAATTTTAGCAATGACATTTATTGTATTATATACCATTTGGATTGTATAATTCTAAAGAACCTGTAATAAGTATTGTACTTCAGCTTCTGGATCAATGACCCCGTCTCGATCAGGTTTTCGTCCAGTTTCCCTGATCCTCGAGCAAATGCTGAGATGAACCTTTATTTTGCTTCTGGACATAAATGTAACTTCAAATAACTTCTCGCCATAGCACTTCACACACAGTTTTTAAATGTTTTTGACGTAAATAAATAAATAAGTAAATAAATAAATACAGTTACAGAATAATGTATCGACAGAAATACTTTATAAAATCTGGACGCCTCTCAAAAACTCAGGTAAGATCTGTTTTAGAGTGAGTCATGTTAGTCCTAAATAGCTCTGCCACTTCCGTCTGTAAGCCCTTACAACGCGCACCTGCTTTAAGGCTCCCAAAGACCGGCGCGGAAGACCCGCAGCTGGTGCGGCGCGGAAAGTTCCCCGCTGACGCGGAGACGAAATCGGTGGTGTCCATTCACACAGCATGACTCGGCGTTCGATGACTCTTTGCTCATCCAATACTTAAAGGCAAGGGAGTTCGATGCAAAAAGGAGTGAAGTCTCCCGAACGCGAGCTGACTTCCACGAAACTCGAGCGGCAGCGGAAAGGAACGCGTGCGGCTGCGTTAAATTCCCCACGGATTAATCGCTGCCAATTTACTGCCGTGACTATCGCCTGACGCGCACATCTGAACGTGCTCATAAGGAATCACGTGCCGCGAAACTTCCGCTGCGGCCATTCCGCGGAGGCTGCGGACTATCCGCACCAGTCTGCGGAAGCCTTTAATGTCTGCTCGCACAATTTAAGGTGACCGGAAAAGTAAATAAGGAACTCAACGTATATATAATGATTTCGTGAAAGTTGGGGCAAGTATATTGTAGGAAGCAAGTATAGTGTATAATGAAAAGGAATTTATTTTTTGAGTAACAAAGTCATTGTAATACTTTATTCGCAAATTTGTTATTCTTGGACGCTTTGTGATGTGAGACAATCGTAATTAAGGAAAATATGTATTTCAGTTTAATATGTCAAGCAAAACTCGAATCACAGACAAACAAAACTCAATTTCAATTGTTCACTAAAAATGGAAATCTCATTTATTAGTAATGGTGGAAACATTGTATTTAGTAGGAAGTATTTTGTAGGAAGCAAGTAATAGGATTTGTAGGAAGCAAGTGTAATGAATAGGAATTTATTTTTTGAGTAACAAAGTCATTGTAATACTTTATTCGCAAATTTGTAATTATTGAACGCTTTGTGATGTCAGACAATCATAATTAAGGAAAATATGTTTTTCAGTTTAATATGTCAAGCAAAACTTGAATCACAGACAAACGAAACTCAATTTCAATTGTTTTCTAAAAATGGGAATCTCATTAATTAGTAATGGTGAAAACATTGTATTTAGTTAATTGCAACCTATAATTTCGTTTACAGCAGTTACTAATTACTATGCGATATTAATAATCTGAAATGGGGTACTTGAATCAATTCACGAAAAGACCATCGGAGCCAAGGACAAGACTGGCACTGTTGTTTGTCGCGACCACGAAGCAACACTTTACTACGTTTACACAGTTTCGATGATGACGTTTTTAGTACTTTTCTTGTGTGCGTTTTTCATCGCTGTACTTAACTTTGAAGTAGAGGGATGTCTCTGCCGTTGTCCCGACCGACAAAAACCATTAGTCGATGGTAATGGAGGTATTTAGAAAAGATATTGAACAATTTTAACGGTCCAACGGAAAGTTTGTAGAATTCCATGTTTTGGATGATAAGGGTTATGAAGAAATATTCAACAATGTAGATATTAAATTATAATATGTACAAGATATAATATACAAGATGACGTTCACGCATAATCACTTCCTAATACACATTTTCTTAATACGTATTTTTGTCTTAGTTACTTCAAGTGTGTAGTAAAACTTTTGCAGTAATATGTCGTGTTCAGGACAAATAATTTGGTCGAGATTTGAATTTTGATATTGTTATTGTTATTGTTATGGTTATTATTATTATTATTATTATTACTAATTAGGGTTCACATTGTGTAAAATTACAGTTATTAAACAAATCTAATTTTAACCATACAATAATTGAATTAAACTTAAGAACTTTCACTTCTATATTTGTTATAAATTTATATTTTTTTCTAATATTTCTTTTGCAGAGTCTCACAACTCTCCGTAATCTATGGAATAGACCGGAAGAGAAATTGACTGAGACTGTGGGCATTACATCTTATGATTAGGAGTGACTTTCACTCTTTATTACGTATGCATGTCTATGTAGCAGTGGAAGTCTGAATAAAAAAAATTAGCTGTCTTTCTTTTGTATTGCTATTCAAATGCGCTTCCCAGCATACACTGATTTTGATTTTACATTATACTAGCTTCCTACGTCGGGTAATTTCTTTCAATTCTTTCCTTTGTGTGATGCGTTCTTAATAAAAATATTGTTTCTGCGCAATTCTATAGTTTCCTGGCGCATCCACTTTTGAGCATCTTTCTGCTGCACAACTGTTTCTATACAATTAGAGACTATACCGAGCATCCAAAAGGAAAGTAATATTAATTTTAACAATGACATTTATTGTATTATATACCATTTGGATTGTATAATTCTAAGGAACCTGTAATAAGTATTGTACTTCAGCTTCTGGATCAATGACCCCGTCTCGATCAGGTTTTCGTCCAGTTTCCCTGATCCTCGAGCAAATGCTGAGATGAACCCTTATTTTGCTTCTGGACATAAATGTAACTTCAAATAACTTCTCGCCATAGCACTTCACACACAGTTTTTAAATGTTTTTAGCGTAAATAAATAAATAAGTAAATAAATAAATACAGTTACAGAATAATGTATCGACAGAAATATTTTATAAAATCTGGACGCCTCTCAAAAACTCAGGTAAGATCTGTTTTAGAGTGAGTCATGTTAGTCCTAAATAGCTCTGCCACTTCCGTCCGTAAACCCTTACAACGCGCACCTGCTTTAAGGCTCCCAAAGACCGGCGCGGAAGACCCGCAGCTGGTGCGGCGCGGAAAGTTCCCCGCTGACGCGGAGACGAAATCGGTGGTGTCCATTCACACAGCATGACTCGGCGTTCGATGACTCTTTGCTCATCCAATACTTAAAGGCAAGGGAGTTCGATGCAAAAAGGAGTGAAGTCTCCCGGACGCGAGCTGACTTCCACGAAACTCGAGCGGCAGCGGAAAGGAACGCGTGCGGCTGCGTTAAATTCCCCACGGATTAATCGCTGCCAATTTGCTGCCGTGACTATCGCCTGACGCGCACATCTGAACGTGCTCATAAGGAATCACGTGCCGCGAAACTTCCGCTGCGGCCATTCCGCTGAGGCTGCGGACTATCCGCACCAGTCTGGTGAAGCCTTTAATGTCTGCTCGCACAATTTAAGGTGACCGGAAAAGTAAATAAGGAACTCAACGTATATATAATGATTTCATGGAAGTTGGGGCAAGTATATTGTAGGAAGCAAGTATAGTGTATAATGAAAAGGAATTTATTTTTTGAGTAACAAAGTCATTGTAATACTTTATTCGCAAATTTGTTTTTCTTGAACGCTTTGTGATGTCAGATAATCATAATTAAGGAAAATATGTATTTCAGTTTAATATGTCAAGCAAAACTCGAATCACAGACAAACGAAACTCAATTTCAATTGTTCTTTAAAAATGGAAATCTCATTTATTAGTAATGGTGGAAACATTGTATTTAGTAGGAAGTATTTTGTAGGAAGCAAGTAATAGGATTTGTAGGAAGCAAGTATAATGAATAGGAATTTATTTTTTGAGAAACAAAGTCATTGTAATACTTTGTTCGCAAATTTGTAATTATTGAACGCTTTGTGATGTCAGACAATCATAATTAAGGAAAATATGTTTTTCAGTTTAATATGTCAAGCAAAACTCGAATCACAGACAAACGAAACTCAATTTCAATTGTTTTCTAAAAATGGTAATCTCATTAATTAGTAATGGTGATAACATTGTATTTAGTTAAATGCAACCTTTAATTTCGTTTACAGCAGTAACTAATTACTATGCGATATTAATCATCTGAAATGGGGTACTTGACACAATTCACGAAAAGACCATCGGAGCCAAGGACAAGACTGGCACTGTTGTTTGTCGCGACCACGAAGCAACACTTCACTACGTTTACACAGTTTCGATGATGACGTTTTTAGTACTTTTCTTGTGTGCGTTTTTCATCGCTGTACTTAACTTTGAAGTAGAGGGATGTTTCTGCCGTGTTCCCGACCGACAAAAACCATTAGTTGATGGTAATGGAGGTATTTAGAAAAGATATTGAACAATTTTAACGGTCCAACGGAAAGTTTGTAGAATTCCATGTTTTGGATGATAAGGGTTATGAAAAAATATTCAACAATGTAGATATTAAATTATAATATGTACAAGATATAATATACAAGATGACGTTCACGCATAATCACTTCCTAACACACATTTTCTTAATACGTATTTTTGTCTTAGTTACTTCAAGTGTGTAGTAAAACTTTTGCAGTAATATGTCGTGTTCAGGACAAATAATTTGGTCGAGATTTGAATTTTGATATTGTTATTGTTATTGTTATGGTTATTATTATTATTATTATTATTACTATTTAGGGTTCACATTGTGTAAAATTACAGTTATTAAACAAATCTAATTTTAACCATACAATAATTGAATTAAACTTAAGAACTTTCACTTCTATATTTGTTATAAATTTATATTTATTTCTAATATTTCTTTTGCAGAGTCTCACAACTCTCCGTAATCTATGGAATAGACCGGAAGAGAAATTGACTGAGACTGTGGGCATTACATCTTATGATTAGGAGTGACTTTCACTCTTTATTACGTATGCATGTCTATGTAGCAGTGGAAGTCTGAATAAAAAAAATTAGCTGTCTTTCTTTTGTATTGCTATTCAAATGCGCTTCCCAGCATACACTGATTGTGATTATACATTATACTAGCTTCCTACGTCGGGTAATTTCTTTCAATTCTTTCCTTTGTGTGATGCGTTCTTAATAAAAATATTGTTTCTGCGCAATTCTATAGTTTCCTGGCGCATCCACTTTTGAGCATCTTTCTGCTGCACAACTGTTTCTATACAATTAGAGACTATACCGAGCATCCAAAAGGAAAGTAATATTAATATTAACAATGACATTTATTGTATTATATACCATTTGGATTGTATAATTCTAAAGAACCTGTAATAAGTATTGTACTTCAGCTTCTGGATCAATGACCCCGTCTCGATCAGGTTTTCGTCCAGTTTCCCTGATCCTCGAGCAAATGCTGAGATGAACCCTTATTTTGCTTCTGGACATAAATGTAACTTCAAATTAACTTCTCGCCATAGCACTTCACACACAGTTTTTAAATGTTTTTGACGTAAATAAATAAATAAGTAAATAAATAAATACAGTTACAGAATAATGTATCGACAGAAATACTTTATAAAATCTGGACGCCTCTCAAAAACTCAGGTAAGATCTGTTTTAGAGTGAGTCATGTTAGTCCTAAATAGCTCTGCCACTTCCGTCCGTAAGCCCTTACAACGCGCACCTGCTTTAAGGCTCCCAAAGACCGGCGCGGAAGACCCGCAGCTGGTGCGGCGCGGAAAGTTCCCCGCTGACGCGGAGACGAAATCGGTGGTGTCCATTCACACAGCATGACTCGGCGTTCGATGACTCTTTGCTCATCCAATACTTAAAGGCAAGGGAGTTCGATGCAAAAAGGAGTGAAGTCTCCCGGACGCGAGCTGACTTCCACGAAACTCGAGCGGCAGCGGAAAGGAACGCGTGCGGTTGCGTTAAATTCCCCACGGATTAATCGCTGCCAATTTGCTGCCGTGACTATCGCCTGACGCGCACATCTGAACGTGCTCATAAGGAATCACGTGCCGCGAAACTTCCGCTGCGGCCATTCCGCGGAGGCTGCGGACTATCCGCACCAGTCTGCGGAAGCCTTTAATGTCTGCTCGCACAATTTAAGGTGACCGGAAAAGTAAATAAGGAACTCAACGTATATATAATGATTTCATGGAAGTTGGGGCAAGTATATTGTAGGAAGCAAGAATAGTGTATAATGAAAAGTAATTTATTTTTTGAGTAACAAAATCATTGTAATACTTTATTCGCAAATTTGTTATTCTTGAACGCTTTGTGATGTCAGACAATCATAATTAAGGAAAATATGTATTTCAGTTTAATATGTCAAGCAAAACTCGAATCACAGACAAACGAAACTCAATTTCAATTGTTCTCTAAAAATGGAAATCTCATTTATTAGTAATGGTGGAAACATTGTATTTAGTAGGAAGTATTTTGTAGGAAGCAAGTATAGTGTATAATGAATAGGAATTTATTTTTTGAGTAACAAAGTCAATGTAATACTTTATTCGCAAATTTGTAATTCTTGAACGCTTTGTGATGTCAGACAATCATAATTAAGGAAAATATGTATTTCAGTTTAATATGTCAAGCAAAACTCGAATCACAGACAAACGAAACTCAATTTCAATTGTTCTCTAAAAATTGAAATCTCATTTATTAGTAATGGTGGAAACATTGTATTTAGTAGGAAGTATTTTGTAGGAAGCAAGTATAGTGTATAATGAATAGGAATTTATTTTTTGAGTAACAAAGTCATTGTAATACTTTATTTGCAAATTTGTTATTCTTGAACGCTTTGTGATGTCAGACAATCATAATTAAGGAAAATATTAATTTCAGTTTAATATGTCAAGCAAAGCTCGAATCACAGCCAAACGTAACTCAATTTCAATTGTTCTCTAAAAATGGAAATCTCATTTATTAGTAGTGGTGATAACATTCTATTTAGTAAATGTAAACCTATAATTTCGTTTACAGCAGTAACTAATTACTATGCGATATTAATCATCTGAAATGGGGTACTTGAATCAATTCACGAAAAGACCATCGGAGCCAAGACAAGACTAGCAGTGTTGTTTGTCGCGACCACGAAGCAACACGACGTTTACACAGTTTCGATGATGACGTTTTTAGTACTTTTCTTGTGTGCGTTTAACCTCAACGTATAAATAATCATTTCACGGAAGTTGGGGCAGGTGTAGTGCGTATAGATCCTACTCCTAAATTAAATAAATGTGTGTTAAATGTAAGGACAGCAATTCAGCATATATAGAACAGACTGGGAGGACATTGGTATTCTGGGTTATTTGCAAAGCAGTCTGGAATCCCTGCTCGTGCAGTATGCAGAGTGCGTTTCTGTTTCAGTTAGAAGCAGATGAATTGCACATGTTTATTCACCTTAAGATGTGATGATTAACATAACACACAATTACAGTTTTGACATTTCACTTTCAACTACACACTTTAGCTTGTATATAACTTCAGCTACATACCTTTCACAGTTCAAAATACTTATAATATAAATTTTAACACTTCTTATTTGAGTTATTCATTCTGAACATCAAACAAAGAACCTCCTCAAGGGATATTTTTTCTACATAATGGAATCTGAGACAGCACACGCGAAACTTATTCTGTATTCAAATCAGTAAACTGTATTCAAATCAGAGCGAATATACAGAAAACTTTACGTGAGGGAATAAATACGATCTCAGGGAATCTGAGGCAACATGCGCGGAACACGTCCAAATGCAACCTGTATTCTGCCAAGACTGAAGATACGTCCCCTGGCAGCGACGCAGGGAGGAACGTTGCGCGTTCTTCGCGCGTTGACTGCGGGCAAGGGATCACGGATTAGTATTTGAAATATGTTTAGAAGCTTCTAGGAGCTTTGGGCAGTTTAATCTTTGTTAGGCCGGTTGCAACGGCGAAGCGTGATGCAACACCCCAGATTTCGGGGAAGCACCGTGAGGCAACCACTCGCCGGCCGGGCCGGGAAGGAATTTCTCGATCTTTCTGTTATTCTTTTGTATTTTTTGTTATTATTCTACTTGACAGATAGTATTATTATGACACTTCTTATTATGGAAATGCAAAAAGACATGAAACAAGCTGTGTGGGCCATGTGGTTTTACAAGAGCTCAACAGATGAGAAATCAATGCA
Source organism: Gryllus longicercus (assembly GCA_038098605.1). Classification (NCBI taxonomy): domain Eukaryota; kingdom Metazoa; phylum Arthropoda; class Insecta; order Orthoptera; family Gryllidae; genus Gryllus; species Gryllus longicercus. The sequence continues at coordinate 927,044 of JAZDUA010000507.1, read as the reverse complement.
TTCTCTTTGCCTTAAAGGACCAGATACCTGGCTCTCTCACCAAAAAGAACTGCTAGGAAAATCAGTTGACAAATTCCGACACAAAAACAGCATACGAGGGGCAATCGTGGAAGATATAACCTTTCTTCCAAGATTTAAGTGACCCAAGTATCCTAAAAAGAGTTTGGTGTTATGACACGAAATGTAAATACCAATGCAAAATGCAAATTGGAAATTATTTTCCAAAATATAATTGAAATTCAAAAGTGTGTCCAAAGACTGAAATTTTTGGAAAAACAATTGTTGAAATTCCCATAAAAATTATTATATCACTTTTAATTGATTGGTCTAGTGATTTCAGGCACCTTAAGCATAAGGGTCATTAGTTCAGTAAGTGTAGTGCATGTTTTTGCTCAGGAGATGGCGGTGATATAATCCTCGCTGTATGGCGAGATCCGGCGCTGACCTACCGTCGGCCTGCAAGGTGTCTCCCACCAACGGGATACCGCCCCAACCGGGACAAGATTTACTCTCCCGACCGGTCTCCCGGCATGTGTGTTGGTGCGTGTCAGTGTAAGAGTGTGTAAGGCGAGAGGATGGGACAATGAAGAGGTAGGACAGATTGCGGGCGGTCCATGGCCCGTTTGTTAAAATACTGCTCCACCATTCGCCTGGTGTTGATCGTAGAAACCACGGTAAACTAACGATCAGAGCAGCCAGTCGCTAGATTTCTCCTCCAGACAGCGACTGAATTCGACCTAACTGACAAGCTAGGGTCAAAAATTCTGCCACCGTCGGGACTCGAACCTAGGACCTCCCGGTCAGAAGGACTTCAGTTACATCAGATGATGCCCTGAGCCACCTCTCCTGGTTCTTTACTTTTGGGTGAAAGAATAAAAGTAATGGAGAAACTGGGTGTATCCATAGAACATTACATGATTAAATGCTTAAAGAATGAGGATGCTCGAAGAGTGTGCTCGTCACAGAAAAAAAGCCAAATGGTCAACAAAAGAGGTAAGAAAAGCAAGAAAAAGGCTCTAATTGAATATTGAAGCACAGGAAAAGGAAGAAGAAGGATTAACTTATGCACCGGGCCAGCTTTAAGTAACACACTATATTCTAATGTACTATAAATTGAATGCCTATCGTTAATACTGATTTTCTCATAATGTCTATTTTTCAAATTGTTTCCTTGATAAATTTCTTCTAAATCATGGATCTTGTTAAAATTTTCAAGAAACGTTCTTCTTATGGACATAAACAATATTTACTAGAATTAAAATCTTAACATTGAACATTGTAGAAGCTACGAATTTTTAATTATTTCAAAAAGGGTAAATAATATAATTAAAAGGAATAATATTTTTTAAATGTTTACAGAACAACTTGTTGTATGATTGTACTAATTGTTAAAAACTGGTATTTTACCTACATGTCCAAATAAAAAGAAATATTAAACTTTGAATACAACTTACGTTACTGGGGAAACCGCGGAAAGAAGCATTGTTGTAGTGCACATTTTGAATTGTTAATTAAAATTGTTGTAATCATAATTTTTATTCAAACAAATTTTTATTACCTGAATGGCTATTAATAAATTGTATAAAACTTATGGTAAAAGCCTGCACAGTTTAGCAAAGAGAAAAAATAAAATATCCCCCAAATTTACCATTTGAAAACTATACGTACCCTCTTAAATGTTCACTCATTCTCCGAAAATTTCCTTCCAGTCAGTCCAATGTATGCTAAATTGCAGTCCTTACAATTAAGAATACACAAATACAGATATAATCTTATCTGTAGATACACTCTTATCTAATATAAGACTAGTATCTATACGCACTATACATGTAATGATAGTGCCGCAAAATTACACGTAATGATATGTTGTTTATATGTTGAGGTTACCCACCAAGGACCAGATTAATGAAATTGAAATATTGAGAATGACTTTAGGGGAGAGGTTCATATGTATACCGCACGTATTAACACAACGAACAAATACAACTGACGAATGTGTATCAATTAAGTACTGGCTAATGAACGTTCAAGCACGTCTTGACGATGTGTCACCCTTGAAACTCAAGACACGTCCTTATTTCCTTTTCCGATCACCTTAAATTGTGTGAGCGGACATTAAAGCAGATGCGCGTTGTAAGAGTTTGCTGACGGATGTGGCAGAGTTAATTAGGAGTAAGCTGTCTGCCTTCCTCTAAAACAGATACATACCTAATTTTTTTAAGAGCCATCAAGATTTTGCAAAGTATTTCTCTCGATACTTGTGAGACTACAGAATTGTACTGAACTGTATAAATTGCTGTAGAATTTTGTAAAAAAAATAGTTTTACTAAGAACATGCATTAGACGAAGAAAAAAATAGGAAGCAATTACCTTACATGGTAAGTTAGTATAATGTATTATCACAGACATTGTATGCTCGGAATCGCATTTGAATAGAAATACCAAAAGAGAAGCAAGGTCATTTTATTCGGAATCATACTGATACATAGACATGAACACTATGAAATCTTACAAAAGTGAAAGTCATTCCAATTTGTAAGATATGATACCTACAGTATCAACTCAGTTTCCATTTCGTTCTAGCCTATAATCAACGTACGGGCACGATTTATTACACCTAGAAAAGAAATGTGAGAAATAAATATAAAAATTAATAAACAAATAGAAAACTGAAAGTTCTTAAGTTTAAATTCAATTATTGTAGGTTGAGAATTAGAGGTAATTTTACACACCGTAAACACAAAACAATAATAATAATATTTATAATAATATAGTTACAATAATTATAATAATAATATCAATAATATGTCCTTAACATAAGGTTTTACAGGAAACGTGAAGCAACTAAGAAAAAACAACGTAATAAGAAAATGTGTGTTAGGAATTGATTATGTGTGAACGTCATCTTGTGTATTATATCTTGTACATATTATAATTTGATATCTACATTGTTAAATATTATTTCATAACCCGTATCATTCAAAACATGGAATTCTACAAAATTTTCGTTGGTCCGTTAAAATGGTTCAATATCTTTTCAAACTACCTGCAACAACATCAATTGATGGTTTTCCTCTCCCGTTAGGACAGTAGAAACATCCCTCTACTTCAAAGTTAAGTACAGCGAGGAAAAACGCACACAAGAAAAGTACTAAAAACGTCATCATCGAAACTGTGTAAACGTCGTAAAGTGTTGCTTCGTGGTCGCGACAAACAACAGTGCCAGTCTTGTCCTTGGCTCCGATGGTCTTTTCGTGAATTGATTCAAGTACCCCATTTCAGATGATTAATATCGCATAGTAATCAGTTACTGCTGTAAACGAAATTATAGGTTTACATTTACTAAATAGAATGTTATCACCATTACTAATAAATGAGATTTCCATTTTTAGAGAACAATTGAAATTGAGTTTCGTTTGTCTGTGATTCGAGCTTTGCTTGACATATTAAACTGAAATACATATTTTCCTTAATTATGATTGTCTGACATCACAAAGCGTTCAAGAATAACAAATTTGCGAATAAAGTATTACATTGACTTTGTTACTCAAAAAATAAATTCCTTTTTCATTATATTTTATTGTATCCGATTATAAATAAAGGCGTGTTTGATAACGTAGTAAGTAATAAAAAAACATTCGTCGCTTCAATATTTTTTTCCGTGGACAAAATAAGAAGTAGGGAAAGAATTGAAGAGTTTTATTTTTTATACGGTCAAAAAGACTGATTTCTACTGAAATACTTACAGGAATTTATTTGAATGTATGTCAATTATTTTTCGATGTTCGATGCCATTCTTTGTATTTCATTCAGTGAGAGGAGAGGGAAATCGAATTCTTGGCTTTGGTGTCGATGAAGTCTCCTCGTAACTCCTTAATTCACTTCATGATTTTTTCTAATCTTAAACATCAAATGAATCAGTCATTTTAGAATGGCCACATGTCAATATCTGGCAAAAAAGTTTTCGGTAAGGTTCATGCATCTTGGCCGCATAGAACTGACTCGTATCCTGAATTTCGTATTGAGAAAATTGTTTTTGTTTAGTGAGGTTACTTTAGCATAATCACATGTTCTGGGCAAGAGTTCTGTTCTATAATGAGTATTAACCAAGAGGCATATACAAGACCCAGTCCCGACAGAATCCTTGCTGCCCAACTACACAACCTTCCAAGAAACGCCTTAGATCTTTTAAACAAAATTCTAAATTCTTGCTTCTTGCTACCTTATTCTCCACCTCTTGGAAAACCGGTCGCGTAACAATGATCCCGAAACTCGGCAAAGATCATTAATTACCTTCCAATTACCTCCTAATTAGCTTACTCCCGGTTTTCAGCAATCTATTTGAAAAAAATGTCTTCGTCACCCCTTCTATATCCAATCAGCTGCCCTGTACAGTAGGACAAATTCGCTCTGAGGCCCTCCAAACGTTAAGCATGGCTCTTTCAATAGCTACACCTCTTTACGAAAAAAAGAAATCCCCTGCATCTTTACCGACCTCACCCAAGCTTTCGACACCCTTTCCCATTGTATACTCTGAATGAAACCTGTTCCATACACCCCGACCCATATTTACTCTGTCATTCAAAATTACCTAACAGACCACTACTTCTTTGTCACATATTTTTAAACCTTTTCTCCGAAACACCCAATTCATGCCGGCGTCCGACAGTGCCCCGTTCTCTCGTGCATAAAAACTGTGTGATAAATAAAAAAGACAATAATGAGGACAGAAACAATTTTGAATATCGATTATTGAAAGACAATAGCTTCAACTAGGGGCGTTACACCAGCACATCGTTTGTCGCATTATTTGGCAAAATTCAGAATTTTGAACGAAAACTAGATCTGTGCCATTTTTTAAATGCTCTTTCTATTACGAAAAAATGGAGGAAAAATTTAGAGCAATTTTGGGAATTTTTAAACAAAATCTGCTTGCAATTAATTGTATTAATTGCAAGCAGAAATACAACAAACGACATCATCGAAAACGTGTAAACTTCGTATCGTGTTGCTTCGTGGTCGCGTCAAGCAACAGTGCCACAGTCTTGTCCTTGGCTTCGATGATCTTTTCGTGAATTGATTTAAGTACCCCATTTCAGATGATTAATATCGCATAGTAATTAGTTACTGCTGTAAAGAAATTATAGGTTTACATTTACTAAATACAATGTTATCACCATTACTAATAAATGAGATTTCCATTTTTTGAGAACAATTTAAATTGAGTTTCGTTTGTCTGTCATTCGAGTTTTGCTTGACATATTAAACTGAAATACATATTTTCCTTAATTATGATTGTCTGACATCACAAAGCGTTCAGGAATAGTAAATTTGCGAATAAAGTATAGAGATGGATTGTTACTAAAAAAATTAGTGTTTAATACATTTAATTGTTTGCGATTACTAATAAAGGCGTGTTTTAAATCGTTGTAATTAATAAAACAGCATTTTTTCAAGCAATTCGCTAAACATTTCTGTGGACAAAATAAGACGTATGTGCAGAAATTAAGAGTTCTAAGTTTTTATGCGATCAAAAAGACTCTTTTCTACCAAAATATTTACAGGAATTTTTTTGTATATATGTCAGTTATTTTTCTATATTTTCGGCATTATTTTTCATTTAATCCAGTGAGAGGTGACATCACATTTGTGGCTTGCTGTTAATGATGTTTCCTTCCAATTTCTTACTTCACTTCATGACTTTTTCTAACCTTAATTGTCAATTGAATCAGTCATTTTAGAATGGCCACATGTCCATTTTTGGCAATAATTATTTCGGTAAGTTTTATGCATCTTGGCCGCCTATAACCGACTCATTTCCTGTATTTCTCATTGAGAAACACGTATTTGTTTCTTGAGTTTACTTTAGAAGGATCACATGTCCTGTACAGGAGTTATGTTCTATAACGAGCATTTGCGCCTAAGAAGCCTCTACTGCCCGATTGTGAATCAGGGGCGATTAAATGTTGTTCTTCTTCTAACTAATGTGGAGCCGATTGGGTTTAATCCTTTAAAATCGAGGAAAAGAACCAAATCCCTTAAAAAGTTCAATGTTATTGAAAATTCCAGAGGAAGTGAATATATTAATAATGAAGAAATGCTATACCGTAAAGCCAAACGGGACCATAGTGCAGGTAATGTACTATAACCTCAATTACTGGAATTTCTTTCATGCAAAGCGTAACTTCTTTTTGTAATGGGCCTATACATTAATAATTTTATTAATTGCAATGTATCAGATATTAGTATGGCTGTTGTATCGGAGTCTCCCACCCTCCCCGGTGGAGAAAAGGGGAAGCGGAGGAGAGCCGAAGACGGCGTGCGGGTGGCGTCGGGGGAGGAGGAGAGTAGGGGAGGAGGCCGCAATAGAAACAGGGAGGGCGCTCACTTCTGATGTAATTAGTCTGTCAATGTAGTTCACGCTTTTTATCGCGGGAGGTGGGGAAGATCTCCCCCGTTGGATATCTATATCCGGCACCGACCTTCGCAAACTCTAAGCTCTTGTCCGGTCTCCCAACGTGTGTGTTTTTGTAGTGCGTGTAAATAGAATCTATGTAAGTGAGGGGGAAGTATAGGCCAAGGAAGGGAATGTAAAGACTGCGCACGGTCGCTTTTTATGGCACTGCTGCGGCGTTCGCCTGGTGTTCATTGGAGTAACTGCGGAAAACTAGCGATCAGAGCAGGCGGCACCTAAAATTCTCCTCCAGACGGGCGTTGAATTCAACCTAGCTTTCTGTCTGCAGTTACAAATTCTGCCAGTGTTGGAAATCGGACCCTTTGATCCTCCCGTTCGGAGGCACGACAGTGACATCATGTAATGCCCTAAGCCACTTAAAACTTTTACTCCTAACTTTACTTCTAAATTGAGTAAATTACTTGTTCTAACTCGTTATGTGGTAATAATCCACTACACTAAAAATTGATTTACAGCTAAACATACCTTTTCGTCTGTGCATATGCGGCCGGTCCGTCTGTCCTTACCTTGTGTTCGCCGGTGGTGCATGTAAGCACCTGAACCATAACGATTTTCCCCAAATCTATATTCCCCGATTATATTGCGTGAACTCTGAAACCTGTGAATTTTAAACTAATGTTTATATTTTGTAGGGGTACATTTCACGAATCTTCATTTTCGAATCATCTGAAAATTTTCCAAATTTTCTCAAAAAGTGCTCAAATGGTTTTGAATTTACTTTGTTCTTGGGACGCGTAAAATTGTAACACATATCTCATTTTCGTTCAAATCTCTGAATTGTCGAAATTTGCAAGATTTCCAAATCAAAATATCCGTTTCAAAATCATAGGACCTCGAGTTCGACGAGATCGAGCTAGAAATGGTTATTTTGGAGAAGAGCTTGTCTTGAAAAAAATACAGACAGACTACAGGCAAACAAAGACAGATTTTGACGTAAATCAAAAGTTTTCGATATCAATGACCCACTGAGTACACAAAATATTAAAGAAAGTAATTTAGTAAACTAAAACAGTAGTTTAAAATATTTGTAATTACATTTTAACGCTATTTAAAAAATGGTAAGCTTCTGACAATTTTATATAATAGAAAAAAGGTAATACAAAAGATACTACCGTCATAATTTAGGCCTGTAATAATTATAATTATAATCCAGGCATTATAACCCATTTTTTAAATTGTGCATTGTGTAACCGAAATGTTACAAAAACTACAATGTAGAAAAATGTATGTATATGAAATAAATAAAACTGAATGTTTGGAATTTGAAGAGGAACTATTTGTTCTAATTTATATGACTACACGTATATAAATAGAAGGAAGAAAAACGTATTTTGGAGAAATACAAGGAAGATTTATCTCTTTTGTCGATATAAGCGTGTCACTATACAAGTTGTTCTGTCCAAAAATCGCTACAATCCAGGCATTACAATATTTACTCGTTAATAGGTAAGTTTGTAGGATGCGAGAAATTTAAAAGAATATCACATTCTCGTAACAAAATAAACTTTTATTAATATAAAATTACATTTTTTGTATAAAACGTTTTTAAAAACTACCGTGATTAAAAAATATTTAGTATATGAACACATTTCAATTCTCGCTTTGGTTTCTTTCTTGACTGATTAATCTTCTGCTAGTTTCTTGTCTTCGAACATACACTCCACTCGTTTCATATGGTTCTGTGATTTTTTTGTCTAACTTTTTTGGTGTCTGATGTCTTGGGAAAAATTTTACTAACATTGGCTCATCAGTTAGTTTCTTAATATTTATTTTGCTATGACCAGAAGTGAAAGGAGATTCTTAGTTAATGCCGGAGCAGTCAATAATTGTGTTTCCTGGGTCTTAGGCAAGTAGTATCTGTAGTGGTAGATGTTGGGGGTCGGCTTGTTGTGGTGTGTGTGGGGGCGGGGCTGTTGGGGAGAGCGGAGTGGGGAGGCGTTGGCGCGTAGTTCGGGCGCTCCGCGCCAGAGGGCTCCGCAGTGGCGCGGCTAGCGTGGCCGACGCGGGGCGGCGCGGGGCGGCGCGGGGCGGCGCGGGGCGGCGCGGGGCGGCGCGGGGCGGCGCGGGGCGGCGCGGGGCGGCGCGGGGCGGCGCGGGGCGGGGGGGGGGCGGGGGCGCGCGGGGGAGGCGCGGGAGAGACGCGCGCTGCCACAGCCCCGCGGCGGCCGCCTCGCTCCGCTCGCGCACGTGGACCCTCGCGCCGCCGCCCCCGCCGCCGCCGTCGGCCAATTGATGAGGGTCCACCACGAACACCACGGGGAGAGGGACGACGATATCCTCAATGGACTCGACCTCTTTAACTGTTACGCAGGTAATCGTAGAGCCACCCTTGAGGACCTTGTACATACATCTAGAACGCCTCTTTCTGTACATATATTTAGAACGGCTGCCACCAACGCGTAGTAGTAGAAGTCGTCAACAGACTAGTAGTAGTGCATAGTTCTTGGAACGTTGCTCTTAGTCGAAGGCGTTCTTTAGTGGTAGGAGCTTCCGCAAGCCGCGTTTTCCGTTTTTCGGCCGAGGGGGAGGGGAGGCGTGGGCGTCAGGCACCGATTTGGGGGCGATACGGACGGGGGCGGAGCAGGCGGCTGACAGACACCTCGTGGCCAATGTGCGCTGGACGTGGCCCCGTGCTCAACCTGCGCGTAGGACTCGTCGCTTGCCCGTTCGATATCCTTAAAGCAAATGTCGCGATGGTTTCATTCTGATGGCCAACGCAGACTTGCCACTTATTCGTCCTCCTTTGGCGGCGAACTCTTCGTTCAAGGCTTGATGAAGAATGAAGCACTGCAGGCACACCCAAGCCTTTATATTCGGTGAATGCGTAAGACGTTCATACACGGACGTTATTGTACACATGATTCAAATGTAAAAATCTGATTTTAACCGAGTATATAATAATCGAGAATGTATGTAATGCATATGAGCTTTTGTTTCAAATTGAAACATTTTGAGAGGTGTATAAATATGCTGCTAAGCATTTTTAATTGTCACACCTTTGATAGTGTATTAGTGGTTGTCAGAATGTGGTTTGCTTTGCATTAAAAAGTTTGGAAAGCAGAATAGAAGTCGTTACATTTCAGACCTTTTCCGAGCATGAAGATTTTTTGAGGAACAATCATCATTCAGAAAACAACAATAAAACCATAATGATTCTGACTAAAAACAGCTCAACACATTTACTTGCAGTAGAAAAAAAATATTCTGAAGTTCTACGCACCTAAATTGATATGATGATACCTGATAAACAACAGACATTTCTTGGCAGAAATCAATAAATATTCAGATAATACTATAGTGAGATTATATTTCTTATTTTGTTTGATAAATTTTTATTTAGTATTTTAAATAATACTTTGTATTTAGTTTGAAAATTGGTACAACAATAGTATGTTCATTTATAACTCGACAAGAGAGATACTTCGTTGCGTCTTTGAATGACGTCACGACACCTGACTAGACCCCAACCCTTTGAATTTCCTTCTTTCTTTCTGTTTCTTTGCTGCCACCTTCAGGTGAGGCGGTAGGTATTCCTTTATAAGGCTTCGCGTAGGATCTTCCGTGCTCCCTTGCCTTTTTCAGCGTGCACAGAAAATGCGAGTACTGATATGCGGAGTTTTATGGAATCGACTTCACTAGCGTAAATCATATCACACTGACAGCTTTCAAAGGCCTACACACCTTTTATCACTGCGTATTATGGCATATTCAGAGAGTTAATTTCCTGTTACATTATTTTATATTGTTAATTCACTTCTTTACACCTTAAAACTAAAAAAAAGTGCTTCTCTCCCATTCATCACATTGAGTTTCATACTTTAAATAAACATAAAAATAAAATAAAAATATAAGAATATCCTTTCTTAACTTCGATTTTGTTTATATCAGTCCGAGCTAATATTTTCCGTAATTTTATAATTCTTTTTATTCCAATTTAATTTGATTTGTATTTCAGAATATATAATGTTGGCGACATAACTTTCATTACTTTCCTCTAATCGTTTGCGGCTTTACAATTCTATTCTGTATCTCTTGTTTTTTATCGTAAAAAGTAAAATATGTGACGTATGGGACAGAAGTATATTTTCTCCAATTATTTCTCAACAGTACTTTTACAGCGTTTAGCTACTCCTTCTAAGAGATCATATTGAATTTCACGAGAGTAACCAAAATGAATATACTAAAATGATTTTTATGATTTTTGAGGCTTTCCTAAGAATTCTCTTTGCACTAAAAAACAAATTAATTATTAATGTAACGATAAACTTTCTTCCTTTTCTTCCCATGAAGACTAGCCAGAGACCAGTTACTTAGTCAGAATGTCAAAGACCATATATAGCTTGAGATGATTATGAAGTAGTTGAACATAACTATCCATGGCTGGATAAATCTGACCAGGGGACCCAAATCATGTAAACAGTCCCCCATTACATTATGGAAACAACATCTAATTATATATTACCTTGTTGGCAACTTCGGTATAGGCTCTAATGAGATTCGTGCCACACCCTAAGCCTATTAATAGCTCACACCACTAGGAACCCAAACTCATCGAACCACGTTGCACTTTTACAATCATCTGGGGGCCAATTCAAGTTCTCGTATGATCAAATGAAGCGCAGCTGCCAATTGCATGGTAACGATGGCATTGGTAACGACACGCTTGTCTGTCTTCTGTGATTATAGCACATCAATCCTAAGACATCTAAGACACGTTCGTGATAGGTCTTGAATTGACTGCTATTTCACGCGCTGTAGCTTGTCTTTTCGCACGGATGTTGCTGCTCAGTCGTCGTCGTTCCTGGTTGTTTAGCACAAAAAACGTCTGTTATGGTGCTCCCAGGAGGAGAGTGCCTCCAACGCGCCACGCACGGTCCACCCCTCACACCGTACAAAAGTCTCAGAATAAATGATACAAACTTCTAGAGGGAACGCCATTCTTCATTTTTAGTCAATGAAGAGGGACATTTCATGTAATGGAACCACACATGTGACGGCCCGTTTGCTAGGGTACTGTCCGGCATTTGTCTGGTATTGATTAGAGAAACCACAGAAAACTACCGATCAGAGCAGCCGGCTACTAGAATTCTCCTCCAGACAGCGACTGAATTCGACCTATTATTCGTTCACCCTAAGAAATATCCTGACGTAGACAAATGAAATCAATTTTGGAGAAAATCGGCAGAACGGTTTAGCCGCTAGCGTTGTTCACAGACGAACGGACAGAGAGACGTTTTGTTGTGATTCGATTTTTCGACACCAAGGACTCACAAACATGGATTTTGACTACATCACGTATTAAAGTACTTTTTTAAATTTTGTCGCGGGATTTATCCACTTTTTCGTTATCAGGGTCCAGTAATAAACGTTTTTCTACCGAAAATTCGCCGTTTTTCTTGCAGCATTATATAAGTCGTTTGAAAAATATGTTTGAAAATTTGGAAGAATGCTCATAACAGATGCAAAATTACCAGGAAACCACTTGCATTTTCGAAAAATGGTACATGACATTAAGCCAAGAAGATGAAAACTGATTTGATTCAATCTATTATTAACTATAAATCTCTTCTACGTGTAGAACTACATACTGCCAAAATGAATATATATTAAAACCATACGTCTTACTTCTAGTATATATGCCTGTCCCATCTGGTTCAATGCAGTCAAATCTCATATTAATAAAATTCAGTTACTCCAAAATATATTTATCCGTAAATTTCTTCATGCTCCTTGGTAGTACATTCCTACATTTTACGCAATGAATTAAAAATTGATGCTGTTCAATCTTTAATAAATTATCACAGCCAGAAATTCGTCATATCCTAGACGACAAATACATACTTTTAATTTAGCTCAAACATATCAATTTCCTCGATGAATACTTTCAAAATTTCCGAAAGATAAATTCCATCACCTTAAATCACAATATTTATTACCTCCCTCTCTCATTACACTCAAATTTCTTATAATATCTCATTACAAACTTTTTAGTTTAATATAATTTATATCTCGAACATAATATTGTCAATAATCCCGACTTTTTTTCCCAGTGATATCCAAATCTTTTGAGATGTCAATTTGAAATGTTGAAAACCTTGATAGACACTCTTGTAGAACAGGTGAAAATAAATTTTAAAAAAAATCTATCTTCAATATTGTAGTTGTAGGAGTACGTCGAAAAAAAACTTTTGCAACTTTCGAAAATCAAGAATTTTAACGACTCACATCAGTCTCTTAAACGTCCTTTACCTATCTGAGTACAAAGTTTAATAAAAAAAGTCGATCTATTTTCCAAAAAATTTTGACGGGCAGGCGGTCAGACATATTTTGCATTCAAACAATTTTTCGGTGTGAAGTACCAACGAAACGTGAATTCTGACTTACAATGTGCTAGAGGGAGAAAGTTACTGAGTAATGGAACGAGATTTACTTACGTTTTCGTTACGAGTGTCCTGCATTCAGTTTTTCCGTCGAAAATTTGTTCATTTTCGGCGCACGATTATAATACTTTCTCCTCTTACAAAGTAAGGGCGAGAAAGTAAACAGGTAACCTAGTAACGTTATGTATGTTGAATCTAGTATCCCCTAAATAGAATATATATTGTTAATTTTCAAATTGAAAGAAAACTATACAACCTCCGGCCATGTGACAGATGTCTATGGTTTTTGTTAGATACCCGGGAACTCCGGAATTGTTAAAAAACAATTAAACAGTTTCGATTTCGTCGAAAATGCAAATAATAAATGTAATTGATTGTGTGTTTTCGCCTATTCTCATACTTCCCATACCAACTGAATGTCGTACTCTGTGCAAGTGTTTAGTAGACAGCTGTCGTCATGCGACAACCACATTTCAAGGAAAAGGCTTCCCTATATTAAATATTAGCTACTACGTGTACTACGTTATTGTGGTATTAGTGAAAATTGATTCTGTAAAAACGTATTTAATTTATTGCAGGGTTATAATAGAGAATTTTAATTGTTCTTGAGCAGTGTGCGTGCCACTTTTTGGAAAACCATTTTATGTGGTTTTTTTGAGCAGCACTTTCTGGGCTACTAAGTAATTTCAAATTTGCATTTCTATGATGTACAGAACAATTTTATTCCTTGAAATTTTATTTCCTTTATTAAATAATTATGAAATATTTTATATTTTTTAATTTTTAAAAATTTTTGGACTTCTGAACAATATAAGCATGTAATAAATGTATATTGAGGTGAATTAACTTATTGTTCGATATGGTTATGAAAAATATTCTTACTAAATTAATAATATCGGCATCTACTCATCACGAATTTCCACTTCAGTCTGCGGCAGAGTTAAACATTTCTGGTAGAAATAGAGATATTCATGTGGAATGTACACTTGTGTTTGTAAAAATTGAAACACCCAGTAGGAATGGTCGGAACCACTTAAAGTCGGTGAATGTATAGAACAGTGTATCCATAAGAAGTGATTAAATTTGCATAGACGTGCGTGCACATTGGCGTAGCAGCGCCCTCCTCTGTGTGACAGATCAGGACAGTGTTACGCCACACTCAGTCGATGTAGAGTCGTAAAACGACATAGAAAGTGCAAGTGCCGGTATGCCTCTTCGACAGCAAAGGGCGCACGATCAGCATCTGGGTGAGTTCGAGCGGAGCAGAATGGTCGGTCTCTGGGAAGAGGGTTTGTCGTACCGTGACATTGCGGCTCCAACGGGGCGCGCTGCTACGACAGTGATGCGTGTGTGAAACCAGGGAACTGAGGAGGGTCGTCCACAGCGACGAGCCGTAACCGGTAGAACGGCGTCGTCCACGACGTTCACTTGACTTTGGAGCACTGCTCCGGGTGTGGTCATGTCTGTGGTGACGGTTCGACGCCGTCTGCTGAGGGCTGGACTGGTGGCACGCTTACCATTGAACACCTACGAATGAGTTAAAGCGTGTAGGCGATAGAAGAGATCCTTGAGAGTTCCTGGCCTATATGTTTATGGAATTTAATGTGTGATTGTGAACAGTAACGGCGAAAGTTCTGTCAGGAAACGGCTTATTGTATTCATTAAGACTAGTTTGCCTATTATTTACAACTTATATTGGGGGCCGATGCACCAGACTCTCTCAAAGCCCTGGGCAAGATCTAGGTAAGTGAGGAGTGCGGAGCATTTTCATTCATAGCTTCCTAGATAAATTAGAATGCTTAGGAAAGAAAGTAGAAAATCAAGGGCATTAGGATACACATCTCTAGTACGGCCGATATTGGATTATGGCTCCATATGTTGGGACCCATATCGTTTAGGACAAATAAAATCTCTCGAAAAAGTACAAAACAATGCCGCAAAATTTGTTAGGAGAGGACATTCTAATTCTGAATTTATATCCTGGGGACCTTTGGAAAGACGCAGAGAGAAATCACGTCTTTGTGCGTTATTCAAATCAGTTCGAAGTGATCGTCCGCGGGGGGAAGTGCGGGCAAGATTATTAAAACCCACATACGTCGCGCGAAAGGATCATAGTTCTAAAATCCGGCAAAGCAAACAGAGAACAGATGTAAGTAAATTCTCATTTGTAAACAGAACAATACAAAATTGGAACGAATTGCCTGCAACAGTGCTGGAGACTTTCCCTCAGAATGTCAAAAATTTTAAAATTAGATTAAATAAACTGTATTTTTTTTAAAAATATATGTTAACATTATTTTTTGTAAATTATGATTGTTATTTTAGGTCAGCTTTAGCATGATAGGTTTAATATACTAATTCTTGTAAAATTGTATTTAGTAATACGTAAATATTGTAAAGTTCCTTTGATTGCTTGTATTGTGAATTTGTAATAACAACTTATAAAACGCTACCACCGGAAATATTCCATGTTTTCCTAAGCAGCAAAATAAATATTCTATTTTATTCTATTCTAAATTAACTGAACCTTAGTCATCGATGAGTGGTTGAGATGGTATTGATGAATCCAAATTAATGGTAAGGGATGGTATTGGTTTTATTTGTGAACTAGCCTTTAAGGATACTTTTTATCTATTAATTTGGCTAATGTAGGGAAAGGACTGGTCAGTCTGTAACTTACAGCGTTTTTATGGCTTTTGTTGGTTTTAGGTATCGGGATAGTGTTAGAGAACTTCCAGTGCGAAACGTAGAGGCCGTAGCTAAAAATTGAGTTGAATATTTTCTTCTGATTACCACGATGTTTGGTGAAAAAATTTTTTATGTTAAGATGTTGAGATTGTGTTGTAGCAAGAGTTGTTGGGTATTAGGTAGCAATTGGGGGTCTTTTGGAGCGAGGCCTGAATATTCTATGTAGTTGTGATAGCGGTGACTTAGAGAAGGATGCAGAGAAAATTGAACAAAGTAATCTGTCAACATTTCGGCTTTTTCTAAAGGAATTAGCAGTTGACTGCAGGTGTATTTAATAGAAGAATTATTAATAATTTTATTACATTTCGTTTTGTAAATTGACAGAGTGTATTATTCCGAGGGTTTCATAATGGGTCGTTTTATTTTGTGAGACGTGATAATAATTCTTAATATCTTTTTGTTGTACCTGTATTTGTTATTCTATTTATTTCCTCTTTTATTAGGGAATATTTGCTTAGATTTATATTCTTCTGTTTTTTGTTTTAATTCTATTTATTATAGATTTAGATAAATAGTAAGGTTTCTTGTTCATCACCAGCGGATTGGTTTTATAATTCGACTAATTGTTTGTTACCATTTAGATGACTATCGATTGTTTTCTTTTTATCTTAGTATTTAGAATTTTGGTTTGGAATAATTAAGTATAATTTTGAAAGTTTTCCAATTTATGTTTTTTACTTTCTCATCCTTACTTTGTAAGAAGAAAAAGTATTGTGTATCGTGCGTCGAAAAAAAAAGGAATTTTGGACTGAAAAACGCTTATTGCCGGGTCCCGTTAACGAAAGAGTGGATAAATCATGTTCCTACGTATAGTAAATTACTTCCTTCAACGCTGTGAAGTAACAATTTATATTTTGTGTGTACTTGATACCGAAAAATCGATTGACGGCAAAATGTCTAATTGAACATCTGTCCGTCCTCCTGTGGTCAAAGCTAGCGCGTAACCCGTTCCGCCGAATTTCTCCAAAATTTAAAGTTTCCATATTATGATATAGAAAACATACGTACTAGACCCTCTTATCACCAGGTTTTTGTCACAAAAGACACAAGTTTTGTGGGGACAGTTATGGCAAGTCGGTGTGGAAATGAATTATGGGGAACATTTGGGCACAGTTGGCGCAATGACTTGGGACAAGTGCGTTTTGTGGGGACAGGAGATTTTGAGGTTAGTTGAAGGACATATAGGGATCTTGCGGGACATGTGAGGAAATGTGGGGGACAGGCGGGGGATATTCGAGTGACAAGCGGGGAATGGGTGAGAGTCAAGCAGGGGATAGGTTGGGGACAGTTGGGTGACAGGTAGGCACCGGTGGGGGACAAGGAGGGGATAGTTTGGGCACGGGTGTGAGACAGTTGGGAAAAATGAACACTAATTATTGTTTTTCAAGGAGTATTCTACCTTTTTTTTAACATTTTGACATTGACTTTCAAACATGTTTAACACATTACCTTTTTGGAAATTCATCTCTATTGAGCACCTATACTCCGCAGCATTGCTGGTCACACACGAGCAGTAACTCGAAATCTATGTAAAAGTAAATAGAGGGTATAGAGACTTATAATATTTCACAACGACTTCAAAAGGACTATTTCATTTTCTGTGAAATTTAATCTCAAAGCTTCGCAATAATAAAAGGTTTATGCACGCACATCACCGAGCGACGATGCTGTGACGCACACTGGGCGATTGAAGTTGGGTCCCGTATGAAGTTATTTTCTTTTTGAAACAATAATTTGCATGAGCTTGGTTCCAGCTTGTACTTGCTTCTAGTGCTGTAATAAGTAACAGCAGAATATTGAATCAGCATACAATTACTAATACACTCTCGCACTTCAACTGTGTAACAATACTCTCACTCATAGAAGGGATTTTGACAACTCGGTATTTTCTTTTCCAGAGACTTGTAGGCATATATCTCGAAACTTTGTAGCAACTCTTTCAATCCTTGTCTCTTATTTGCACTGTCGTAGTCTTTCTTATTAGGTTCTGCAGCTCCATTCCCTTGTTTCCGCATGTTTTCGTAATTTCCATGTATAGTACTTGCTCTTTCCCTTTTAACATATCCATTCATGATCTGAATGCAGCATCATTTATATTCATGAGATCACTGAACAAACGTGCTGTATTTGCTAGCCAGTTTTATTCAAAGTGCATTATTTATCCGCGGATAGAAGTGTTTGTATCTCACCAAAATTTTAATAGAATTTGCAATTAAATTGTACATTTTCTTTGTGTGTGTTACACCAAATAACCAGAGTTCGATTCGCGTTGGCTACCTGCTGCCACGCACGAAAGAGAGAGAGAGAAAGAGAGAGAGAGAGGGAGAGAGAGAAACGGGGAGAGAGAAGAGAGGGAGAGGGAAGAGAGGGAGAGAGAGCGAGAGAGAGAGAGGGACACAGAAGTATTGTGTCCACCGCTTCTCGTGTTCTTCTGCAAACGAATATTATACTCGTAGTTTTGTTTTATGTAATACTTTCTTTTAATTAAGAACAATCGGGGGGGATGTGGATGATCAGTAAAAGTTACATGACACGTTATTGCAGAATTTTTTATATTTTGAAATTCAAATATTTTGAAAAAAAATGAAATTTGAAATTTTTCAAAAAGTGCAATTAGATTCAGCTTATTTTCTGTAATTCAAAACAAAAAATAAACAAAACAAATAATTAACAAAAAATTCATAAATATAGTAGACTAAGATCAGTGGCGAATCCAGTTGGTGGGCGGGTCCTCCTGTAACTCCAATAACAAATTTTACATAACTTATTCAGAGCAATTTTCACTTAATGTATTCCTTATTCCCTTAGTATACTATACCATATTATGAAAAGAAGTAGAAGCTAATAGTTTTACTTTCTCATTTATGCAGAACAGAACCCGTTATGTAACAAAGCGGAAAAATTCAATGTCGAGTTATTACGGAAGTACGCGTTTTAGAGACCCCTGATGACAAAAAAGCGTTTCTGAAAGTCTGTTTGTAAACTACTAGCGACTCAACCGTTCCCAGGATTTTCTCTCAAATTCTTTGATCGCCCTGGTCTAACACGGGACCCTGAAAATATGAAATAATTTTTTAAAGTGAGGGTACACTTAACGTGCAGACCCAATGGAACTTTCAGAAAGTTCTAGACGATGTATCTAAATTGTTTCGTCATTTTTTTTACTAGAATAGAGCAAAATACACTTTTAAAATGGCGAAGGTTTGAATAAAATCAAGTCTTAAAAGAATTCAACAATTTTAAGACCCACTTCTGGAATTGCATTACTCAAGTTAGAGATCTTTTTTTGTTAATGCAATATTTTCGTCAAAGTTTATATCAAAACTAGCTAAACTGCACTTTCTCAGAAACGCTTCCATTTTATCCTTACAATTTTCGTACTGTTAGAGCACAACACACTAAATTATATGCCATGCGTGTTTTTTTAATGAAAACTTTTGAATTAAAGAATTCACGTGTATTTTTTAAATATCTTGCCTTTCCTTAATGTTTTAATTTTAGACTATTTTATTATTGAATCCATATGTAAATACAAACGATTGAAGTAGTATTTTCTGACATTACTCAAAATCTCATAAGTTTTATGTGTAAATGAGCTAAAAATTGACCATTTTCAGAAAAGCTCTAACGTTCATATTTTCTCTCTGGAAATTTCCTTATGAAAAGAACTCTTTGACTCCACTTGGGCTGGAATCCTGTCGGTCGCAAATGCTCAACATTAGGTGCTGTATATATAGATAGATGGAATTCAGCGGCTGGGTGGAGGACAATTCTAATGACCCACTGCTCCGATGGGTAGTTTCCGTGATTTCTACGATCAATAGCAGGCGAATGCCGAATAACGGGCCGAGAACATCGCGCGACATTTCCTTCCGTTTCCTCGTCCTATCTTCTCTCTTTACACACACACACTTGCAAGCACTTCACTAGCACACTTGTCGCGCGACCAGTCAGGAGCCAAGAACTTTTCCCGACTGGGGCGGAGCCCCGCTGGGGGAGGCATCTGGAGAGGGAAATCACCCGCTAGCCGACGTGTATGTCGGCGCCGGATCACACCATTCAGCGGGGAAGGAACACCGCCTCGTTCAAACATAATACACTTTCGCTTGTCGAACGGGAGCAACGACCGCAGCAGTGGACGTACTGCAATGAATGAAAGCGTGTGCGGGGTGTGGCTGTGCAGGGCTGGACCCGCGGACGCTGCTGCAGGAGCGGCCGGCGTGGGAGGCGCGCTACCTCATGAAGGAGCACCGGCGCGCCGGCAAGGCCACCTTCCAGGGCCAGGTGTACAACTTCCTGGAGAGGCCGTCCGGCTGGAAGTGCTTCGTCTACCACTTCTCTGTGTGAGTGCTCGGGCGCGCGCCGCCTCGCTCGCGTGCAGACCCCGCTTTCCCCGCTCCACCTTACAATATGTTTATTTGTGTTGCTGCAACACCAAATCTTTAATTTAGGATGGTTACAACTTCATACAGGTAGAATCATTTTACGTAGCCCGTAGTTTTCTGGACATTTCCATCCAGTTTGCTCAAAGTTTGTAACGACATTTTAGTTAGTGTCATTCAGCTATTATTAAATAACAATCTCAAATAGTTCTTATTTGTTACTAAAATTAATATATTATCGGCAAGAAAGAAAATATATTTATTGTATAAGTTTTTTTGGACTAAAACAAATTAATAGATACTCTATTGTAATGATGTGCAATTTCGCCACCGACCTGTAACCATAAGGGCATATTTTTATACTTCGTGTCATCAAGAGTGTCAAATCCTCATTTTTTATTCCCTTACAATGTCTCAATTTGAAGGTCTATACGACAATATTTTTGTATCACGTTATATCTTGCGCTAACATAATATTGTTCTGTGTTGTGATAAACACGCACCAATGTTTATTGACTTTTTGTAGCCCATCCATTAACACGCGAAATATTCACAAAAAGCAATATCTGAACAAACACTGGTCGCTTGATAATTTTAATGTGCATTATAATGGAAAGATTGAGTTCTTGGGTGGCGATTTTAGAACACTACACGAGCACATTTAAGTAAATAATTAAATAGGTAAGTCGAGGTATAGGCATTTTTCAGTTCAAAGAAGTCCGAAGACCTTTCGCATTGTTCTAACCATCATAATGCAGCTATTTTAAAAATCTATGAGCATTTCAAATAAAGCTGTGACTGGAACAGTGTCCATTGCCATGTCTACGACGAGTAGTCAGTCCGACGCACCCCCACGACCTCTCGCGTGCGCGTTTGGTCGTCGTGAATTAATGAGAACTCCATTTTTAGCCCATTGTAGAATATTTGCACATCATTGCGAGATCAATCCCATGTATTTTTTTAGGTTGAAATTGGCGTTGAGATCTATTTTTTAATTCAGAGTGTTGAGATTTAATTTTTCTTTGCTTTTCATATTTGTAGATAATCGCCATTCAAATATAATACGTAAGAACTTAATACTTACTTTAAAAACTTACTTTCAGATTATGAAACATATATAAGGTGACATATATACTTGAATAAGGTGTTGTCGGTCAAATGGCAATTACGTCACTCAATGAAAAGTTGTACTTTTATATTATTCACGTAAACTATAATTATTTATTTCCGGATGTTTTTGAATTTTATGTCTAAACGAGTATGGTATGCCATATTTTCTTTCAAAAACATTGTAGTGGTTATATTTTTCTACGTGGCCGTTAAAATTGCATGGCGACAACACCACGATGCAATGACACTTCTTGTTATTATAAATGCAGACATATCAGAAATGAAAACATGTCAACAATTTTTTTCTTGACATGGTAGAAGAAACTTTGGCGATGTAGTAAGTGCGGATCTGAGAGAGCATGCCCAGAATATAGAAATCAATGAACGGAACAGGTGCACCTCAAGTGCTCAGAAACATTCTTATCCTGTCTTCGGAACATCTTTAAATTATCTCACAACTGTCTAAATACATACAATTGAATTATGATTTTAGACCAATTGAATCTGTCTTTTCTATTCTTTAACCTGACCGCCCAGGCATCTTCCAGCGAATGACTCTTTTTAGAAGGAATATGGATTCGGATTATAATTTTAATTTAATAGAATTTCGTATTTGCAACTAATTAGATTTTTGTCGCATTTTTTAAATATCCTAGTAATTTGTAGGGTTTACGTACATCTCCATAATATTACATAATTTTCAACTCATTTTTTGAAACTAGAGATTCAGTTTTTCAAATTGTCGTGTTAATATTGCCTTATATTTTACCTAATACGTTAAAAGGGTAATTACTCAATTACAAGCATTTTGAAATGACAAGATAAATTCTGTTTAAAATAGGTGTTCTCAAATGGGTCGGATAACCACTCTGGGGGTCAATGAAATTTTGAAAGAAATCAATGATGATTGAGAGGGCGATTAGGATCAATAGCAGAATAAGAACCGGCGCCTTGTCAGTATTTCCCATTGATCCATTGATTACAAAAAATACTGAACATAATCTTTTCTGACATAAAGCAAAACACCTATACTCATAAATTGCAAATCCGCTTGTCTTCTTTTGTAACCGTTGCTCAACATTAGAAGATAGGATGTTCAGAAAACTCAAGAAATTATAACTAAATATTCACAACGATATTCTATCGGGTACGAATAAACTCTCCGGAATATGTATGGGAGAACTGTTTTGGCCAGTTCTTAAAGGACACTCCACATTTTGTAACCAGTGCATTAAAATGAACAATAGAAAAGTCATTGATTATTCAAAATCGATATGTTTTTACAACAATATTGAAGTACGAAATTATATTTATGTGCGAATGTTTGTCTCATGATTATGGATGATGTATATTATAGAGAAAAATATGGGGATCGATGAAGAAAACAATACTCTTAAAGGGTGACGATTAAAGAAAAAGGTTGTCAATCCCTGGTATAAAGCCTACATAATAGAGAAACTAGTGGTGATAGTACAGCTCATACGTTCTTGTATTGATTCTAATTGCTGCACTATACTACTACATAAACATGCAAATTTTGGTGTTTTCAAACACCAAAAATTATTACGCCCAGACTTGAACTCAGGGCGTCTGAGTTACCACACAATCAGTCGTACCACTATCCTAAAGAAATGCCGTACGATTTGCACTCGAGTAGACGCTTAAGATGTAATTGTCTCTACTCAATATTTCCAATATGCAATTTCTGCAATTTTCGAAAATACAGAGAGTTTGACGAAAACGGGACTAGCATAATATTGCGTCCCTTGTTGCATACGAGGAGAAAATTTAATGAAACAATTTGGAGCGCTTTTCATGAAAAACATTAATTTTAAAATTTCCTACGTTTCGCACATAATTACACGAAAACCATTCACATTTGCGTAAGAGTGTTTCTGCTGAAAAGTCTCCATTTTCCGGCGCACGATTACAATGCTTTTTCTTCTTACGAAGAGCCTGAAAGTAAAATGGTTTATAGTACTTATATACACTTTTTTTATCTCCAGCTTCGTTTACAAAAAAAGAAGATTTTAGTTTTTCATTGACTTAAAGACAAGTAAACCATGATATGAACTACTCTTATGAATGCAATACTAGATACTTTCTTTACAGATGCGAAGCGATAATGAAAAGTAATTTTTCTTTGTTTGGGAAAATGGCAATTATATTATTTCCCAAGAGATGTATCTACATTAAACACAATTTTTCACGAAAATAAATTATACACATTCAGTTTTATAGTTCAAGATAGGATTCAAAAGTTTTCGGATATTCTGATAGCATAGGGTAAACGCAGATTTTGAACACGCTTTTTGGCAGGATGATGGCGAAGCTCTTAAGAAAATATTGAAAAGTAAAACTAGAATGAAAAAAAAAAAAACAACAATGGAAATTGTCAAACGCTTCTTCGATAATAAGCTCTTCGATTAAATGTAGTAAATTCTGTGAAAGTGAAGAATATCGAAGCATGCACCTCCGTTTAGATCGATGAACTAAAAATCGGGCCGAAGCAGTGTGTTACCGCCAGAATTGAATATTCCTTAGCAAGAGGCCCGCTGCGTCTGCCATTCACTTTGAGATTCCCTTTGAATGGCGCTCCTCCCTTCAATC
This sequence comes from Gryllus longicercus, assembly GCA_038098605.1. NCBI lineage: Eukaryota > Metazoa > Arthropoda > Insecta > Orthoptera > Gryllidae > Gryllus > Gryllus longicercus. The sequence goes on along the minus strand of JAZDUA010000507.1, from coordinate 903,339 downwards.
AGTGGCTGGCGTCTGCAGCTCGCGCCCGCCCTCCGTCGCCGAGGCCCTCCGCGATTTGGGAAGGGCGTGGGCGGCGGAGCGGCGTGCGCGGCGGCCAGTGCAGCCAGCTCCGTCGCAATGCCGGCAGCCATTTCCGCTGTTTTCGCGATTTCCTCAGCGCGGACCCTGCGGCGCGGCGTGGCGCCCGGCCGGGGCTCATCTCCGCCGCCGGCGCTTCCTCCCCCTCCCCTCCCTCACCACCCCCCCCCGCAGCGCCCAGGCGCCGCCGCTCCGCCCGCGGCCACGGGCGCGCGCTGGCATTTTGCAGCGCCTCGCTCCCTCGCGGCCTGCGCTCCCCGCGCGCGCCCCGCCTCGGCACGGGAGGGGACGCCTCGTCGCCCGCTGCAAGTTGCCTCCCAAAGACGCGCGCTTCTAGAGCCAGTGGTCCTGGCCGCTTATACTTCCTCCATTGTGATTATTTAAAGTCCACAATATTTGTAGAACTCATCCACTATGCAGTAAGGGAACTTAAGGCGAGAGTGCATTCTGCCGATTTCTTGAAGTTGAACGACAAGAGACATAGTTACACGGATGACGTAGGTAACTAGTTAGCGTAGAATTCATTTTCGAAGCCAATGAAACCAATGAATATTTTTCAGTGACCTTCATTACTAATGTTAAAATTTTGATGTTACATAACCGTTCGGTATGGCAGGTTCTGGCAAAACTACAATTCCGATGGTGGCATCCCCGCCAGCCTTCTCCATACAGTGCTTCCGCTATGTGCGTCACTCGAATTCAAACCCTGATGGCAAGCCCCTATCTCTCCGCGGCTCCGCGGCTAGTATCACTGCTGTGCCCAAACACGACCAAATGAAAGTACAATTTTCTTTTGGTCGCGCATATTTACAGAAAACGAGGTGGCAGACAATTTGGATCCAACATTGACAAATTCATGGGTACTTCTATCTCGGATTTTCTATTTATTTATTTTATTTATTTATTTATTTATTTATTTATTTATTTATTTATTTATTTATTTATTTATTTATTTATTTATTTATTTATTTATTTATTTATTTATTTATTTATTTATTTATTTATTTATTTATTTATTTATTTATTTATTTATTTATTTATTTATTTATTTATTTATTTATTTATTTATTTATTTATTTATTTATTTATTTATTTATTTATTTATTTATTTATTTATTTATTTATTTATTTATTTATTTATTTATTTATTTATTTATTTATTTATTTATTTATTTAATTTATTTAATATTTGGGTAGTTGAAAACTGTGTGACGTACTGTGGGGAGAAGTGCAATCTGTGCACGTTTAATGAGCTCTGGAATGTCTGTTCTCACTCAGATACATATTAAGTTGAATTATGAATACAGGTTGCAAAAAAGCGATTTTGGCAAGAATTAATATGGAAATATTCCCTCCCGTGTAATAAAAACTGTTTACAAACAGGGCCATGCTAACCCTAGTGTAAGCGGTGCACTGCACAGGGCTGGCATTAGTGAAAGGACTGCAAACATTGAATCATTTTTCAATATCTGCATTATTTTCACATCTTTTATTTTAAATAAAAACGTTCACTATATTATTCACAAATACAAAAAAAATATTTTTAGTGTTAAATTATGGGCGAAAAAATATAAGCACTAGTTACATAAGTATAAGTAATACATTTTTCGGAGATTTCATCAATTTCGTATAACACAATAGCGGTTACTTTTATTAATCATGCAGTCACTCGATAATTGATTAGCAACCTTTATTCCGAATTGGACAGCATTTATCAGAAAAGAGTAACGTTACTTCCGGGGTCCCTCAGGGCAGTGTCATAGGCGCACTGCTCATTCTTATCTTTGTAAATTATTTATCGCGAAATATAAAGTCAAAAATTCGACTCTTTGCTGACGACTGTATATTATATAGGGAAATTGTTGAACAGCACGATATGATTTAACTACAGAACGATTTAAATACAATTTATGATTGGGCATATCACATTTTGTAGGGCCAGAGCTCTTCATACAATACCCTATCTGCTAGGTAATGATGTAGTTCCGCGAGTCTCGAACTGTAAATACTTCGGCATCTTATGCGGCGGCGATGGTGTGACGGTTAGCGTACCGGACTGTTATACCCAAGCTCGCGGGTTCAAACCCGATCGAAGCCGTGGATTTTTAGGGCGACAAAATCCTTCGTACGCCGTCCTTCGGAGGGGAAGTAAAGCCGGCTGTCCCATGTTCGTAGATTTACTTGCATGTAAAAGATCCTCAAGCCTAAATGACGCCTCTGAGCTAAATTCAAATCGCATGTTTCTCGCCCAAGAAATACCTCCTTTCTCTGCTAGTTGATGAAAGGAGCGTAGCGAAATTTGCGTGGTCAGACGGAAGAGCGGGCCTGATGGCCCGAGTCTCGCCACGTAAAACAAGGCAAATTCAATTCAATTCAATCTTACTGAACAGCAAGTTGGGGTGGAAGAAACAAACTATGTAGAGGATAAAGCTGAGAGGTTTTTGCATTTTGGCATGAGAAATCTTAAAAAATTCAATACAAAACCAAAAAAATTGCGTACACTGCGCTTGTTAGACCGGTTATGGAATAAGGAGCTAGTTCACTCGATCAGTGTTTCATGGTTGTATGTAGAACAGTGCTGCTTTCGAGAAATAGACCTTTGAAGTTTTGAGGAACCTCACATCATTTCTGTATCAAGTTTTCATACATTTTGTTTTTGATGATTAAACTCTGGTGATAATGAAAAGAGAAAGCAGCATTAGGATCCAAATAATATTATTTTTCAGATAGTAGATAAGATAAGCCACTTCCGGTCCCCCAGACCACAAACATCCGGTGTCAACAACCGGCGCCACCAATTATAATGGGCCCGAACGCCGAAGGTCAACGACCCCCCTCCCCCTCCCCCACTCCCAATGATGGCATATTTTCTGTGTTTTTTTAATGTAAACACATCATTTGGATAAATTTAATAGAAACAATTTATCTTCAAAAACAGTAAAAACTGCTTGTGGAATGTAGGTGAGAAGATCATTTCATTCATGTTTCCTTGAGCTCTAGAATCTCTTCCAAAACAAATGCATCTCAGCTCATCCAGGGAAACTGAATAAAAACCTCCACAAGTTGGAAGTCATTGATCCAAAAAAGATTAAAAGACAATATTTTTTCCTTCTGCAAGAAGAAATGTTTCACTTCTCCCCAGCATGTGGTAAAATAGATAGCAGTTTTGCATTATGGAATATCCTTTTTTAATTCTTCACTGGGATAATGACATTATTTTGACTTGAATAGAAAAGTAAATTAATTTGACTTGCAACTTATGACTTACATTTTGATCTATTTTATAACTGCAAGAAGAAAGACAAAAACCCCTCTTTTATATACTAAAAATATTTCAATGTATTCATTTATTTTTACTTTAACTCGTGAAAGGTTTCTCGCATATTTAAGAACTTAATTTTTCTCAAATTTTACCGTAAAAATCCAAAGGAAAGAATCGCGCCTCTATGTTCATAGTGGCGGCCGCGATATCAGCGCGCGCCCGCTATCAAACGCAACACCCGGTCGCGGGGCTTGGGCATGAGAGTTCAGCGCGTTATCTACAACCGCCCTCGCGCGCTTCGCCTCAATGTCCCGCGGCGGGCGGGCGGGCGGGCGGGCGGGCGGCCGGCCGGCCGGCCGTTCGGGCGGGCGGGCGGGTGCCGGCGCCGCCGACGCTGCTCCGTTTTCGCCCCCCGTCGCTGCGGAGGCGCGGAGCGGGGCACGGGTCCCCCCGCTAGTAGTGTTGAATTTGTTATTCAGAATGAACTGCAGTATGAGAAGACTTTCATTTCGATTTTCTGGTATTGCAAATTTTTTTAATATAGTTCATTCTTTCAGTTTCGTAGTATAAATACCATATTTTCTACAGGCCGTTCATTTTTACTGTTTGAAGAAACGCAAATTCTAATATTATTAAATAATTCGCAGGAATGCATATTATTTACAAATCGTCAAATAAAATTCTTTATAGACTTCTTGATACTCGAAACATTGTAATGGTGTTGCAGCCGCAAATATTTAAATCGTTTTTACTTTCTTGAATACAACTCTAATTTAGGTTATTCATAATTTAGATTGCAGAATGTTATCCAGCGTCGATATAGACGTTTGACCGACTGACATCACAATTAAATTCTGTTATTTAGTTTCTGAATTTAATGAATTCATTTATTTTAGATATCGAGCATATTAGTGAAAGGTATCTTAGATCAATATGCAGAACATATTAGTCAAAGTACATCTTAGATCAAAACATAATGAACGACTCCTCCAACAGGTATGAAACTACTACAAAACAATTGCTTGCAGTGATCAAACCGAGAAGAGCCTATGATTTCGTTGGATATCTAGAAATCGGAAAAACATCCAAATACACATAATTCCTGTTTTAAGAGTTCCTAAAACGGACAGTATGTGTTTTTCAAAACGTTCGTTTGTCCGTTCACCTGCTACATGAGTATTGACCTATAAATCATAATTATGTTACAAATTCATGAGACAGTCATTCAAAATTATGATACAAAGTCATATGAACTAATTATATTCTAAAGAAACGCTACATAAAGAAAACCTAAAAAGGGTTCTCTAAAGATCAGGTGTGCTGGAAATAGTAAAAATAGTCTTCTCTACGTCTATAGCGTTTTGGCTACGTGAGTAAGTGTATCTTTTTACTTAGTGGGATCTTGAATTTGTCATAGGGTAAATTCTTTGTGGTTGTCGATAAGTTTTACTACGATTTTAAGTTTCAGCAGAATGTATTTCTGGGCCTGAAATTTTTTGAAATTTTTAGAAATGTAGTCTAGAAGGGATTATTATTAGTTCTCTGAGTAGTTGTCGATTGCTTTTAAACCATGACACATTGTTGAACTTTTGGAGGCATTTGCATAATTTGTTGTTAATTTATGTAGATGTAGACGACCTGTATCAAAACGGAGCTCACGTAGCTTGGTAAAGATCAAATGAATGATTTCTAAATTATTTTGACACATTCGATGCTAAGTGAAGATTCACTTTTAGTATGCGGTAGGGCTTTTAGATTTTTGTGAATGCTTCTTTACTGTGCTGGTGAAGTGTTCTTTCCAGGTTAATTTTGCGTCTAATGTAATTTTTAGTTACGGAAATGGTGTATCGTAGTCATGGTATGGATGTGTTTTGGATGAGTAAAGGAAATTTTGAGTTTCGAAGATGAAAATCTTTGCTTGTGACTTTGATTCGCTAGTTTTTATTCTCCATTTTTTCTGTCCGCTATCAAAAACGTTAATAAGTTCTTTTGTAATTGATCGTGAGCGCATAATATATGGTCCTGGAATACAAATACAGTTCGTGTTGCAGGTAAATTGTAGAATCTTAATAAATAAATACAAACAATTTTGGAATTTGATAGATCAGTATTGCCCTGATGTAATAGGTACGGTTTAAACCTGACATTTCTAATGCAGAAATATTTCGCGATGATTATGCCATATTTAGGAGGGACATAGATGGACGCGGGGGTGGGACGTTTCATTGTGTTAAAGCTAGTTTGCATGCAGAAGAGGTCTTGAAAGATGCGGAATTCGAGATGTGTTGAGTCGAAATCAAATGCTCTAATAAATCATTGGATATGATAGGTGCGTCTCCAAATGAGAATCTAGAAATGCTTCAATAACTTAGTGAGGTGACGCGTATGGAGAGCGATAAGAATAAACGTTGATAATCGGGGGAGACTTAAATACTCCTCTTGTAATCTGGGCGGGCGAGGGGACCCCAGATCCCGAGTACTATAATGAAAAGATAAGGAAACTGATATCAAAAGTCAGAAAAGCTTACGGAAAGCGCGGGAGAAGTACAGAAAATAGGAAAGAAAATCAAGATTCTTTCTTCGATGCCAAGAGGGCCGCAGAGGAAAATTTTTTTACAAAGTATCCGAGTCTAAGCAAGGGGCAAATCAGGGAAAAGCGAAATAGGGTTTCTTGTGTTGAGAGAAGCAAATAACAAAATTACAAGAAACAAGGGAAACTACGAAACCATGTTCGAGGTGGGTAACCTTAAACTGAATTACAATACTTAGGTAGAAATAAAAATATAATACAGTAAAATTATTGTTTTGGAGAGCAAATGAGTTTACATTTCAAAATCGTTTTTTACTGTTTCATTTTTTAAATAAAATTTATCTAGTTTTCTCATTTTACTACAACTATTACTACTTATATAATAATGCTATTAACAATGACAACAATAATAAAAATATGCATTGAGTAACAATCTCGGGAGAAGAAGAAAATATCTGAGTATCAATGCAGTCAAACCTCAAATGGAATAGTCAAATAAATGAATTGATTGTTATAGCGGTCATTGTGCATACATAAATCTTTCAAAATCAGTCAGCCTACACGCAGCTCATGACGAGTATTTGGGGGAAAAAGCTTCGGCATAATATTCTAGGAAGACACATCCTGTAATAATAATAATAATAATAATAATAATAATAATAATACACAGATCTAGAGTGCAGAAAAATGTATGAATAATAAGCAAATACCACCCATGCGATTCCCGCAAGTCTTTCATTGAGCTTGGAATCTTACCATTACCTTGCCTATTTAATTACAAATCTGTAGTGTTTGTAGAAATTGACTTATTGAAGGACGAGAACGTTAATGCAATACAGATACCACCTATTTATAATTACAACAAACATCGTAGGAATTATATTCATCAGGTGTCAGTTTCAACAGCTCACCACTAAAAATTTACACACAAGTACCTAATTTTACAACACCAGATGACATTCATCAGTGAAAACATCTCGATGTTTCGCGGGTTTTGTTGAGCTCCCCTGAGTTTAGAAGTGGGTTGCTATTTTGTAAGCAACAATACAAAAAATCAATCCTCTAAGCATCGAAGCAAATGAGTTTTCTGTAACACGGGAGCAAAGACGTCAAGTTTTCAAATATTGCTAACCTCGCTTTTAGAACTTTCATTTACCATTCAACCATGGGGGAATACAGAATTCAATTATATTCTGTAAACTGGAGCAACTTTGCCCCCGAGGCAACTTTCCGGGGCAACTTTGCCAGTTTTTGAAAATTACAGTTTATATTTTTCGTCGCCCTGCTCAGTTCCTGATCCAGCAAATAGAGACATCACTGACGTCATTGCACAGACACGGCATTGAAGAATAGACGTTTTGCACAATTTTCAGCCTTATCGTTTGTTTGTAGGATTTACGTATCAACTGTTTTTGTCTTCTTGAATAGTTAAGTCTCGTCCTTTTTTGGTTTAATGTACTCATCCCCTTTCAGATACACTATTGAGATTGATTTTGTTGCGTTTAGAAGTAGGCTAATATTGTAAATTGGCAATGTTGCTACTGGAAACTTAGTGAAACTTAATCAACATAGAAGGTTGTTTCGTTATTTTTCTCAGATTCTTGTGTAATGCCAAATTGTTAATGTTCCTTCTTCCTGCATGTTAGTTCAATGTTATTGCAATTTAACATAAAAGTAAACATTTTTTATAATTTTGATTACATTATTAACTATGCACTAAATCTTCCCATAAATATAAAAAAATTAATACATTTGATATTGAACATTCTTGTATTCACAATATCAATATTCACAAAGGTGACATGATTACAGATTATTTTAAATATTAACTATAAACAATTTTCATACTTATTTTTAATAATTACCTTTGTTAATAATTCAATACTAGTATGTATCTAAAGATAATTCAATTAGTAAATTTTACATGGAAAATAATACAAATTTATATTTAATTAAAAATGTAATTAATATTTTAAAAATTCGATTTAAAATTATAAAGTCTACTTTTAAAAGTTTTAACTTGGATTTCAAGAAGTTGGCAAAGGTGCATGTCCAACACAACTCTGCCAATGATGTTTTTTATGATTTTAGCTAAACAAATATTGTACATAAGTAGTCATTCATTGACCTTCGGCGTTCGGGCCCATTATAATTGGTGGCGCCGGTTGTTGACACCGGATGTTTGTGGTCTGGGGGACCGGAAGTGGCTTATCTTATCTACTTCCTGTCTCCATACCCGCATATTCCCCCTACTCCAGGGACATCAACGAGATCAATTGAAAAATATTAATTGTGGCGAAAATTCAGTGAATGGTGTAGACACAAAATTCTGTTAATAGTGTAGTGTTGTTTACAGACTTGACGACAGACATTTGGAAAGGAAATATCATTTTTCGAAACCAGGGCCCCGTCGGGAAACGTATTTTTCCGACAAAATCTTGCGGGTTCTGTGTTTAGATACAACTTAGTAACTTGCACATGAGTCGAAATTGTTCGTAGAACTTAAAACATAGTTGTATTGGACAAATCAGTGACCTGTGCCATCTTTTGACCACATTATATATGAGAGCTTTCTTCAAAGAACTCTGTAACATTAACAACGCATTTGTGCAATTTTCCTCACATACAACCTTGTAACATTACGCCAGTAAGTTGATGGGAACCGCACAGAATAGGACTTAAAAAGAGTTTAGAGAGGATACAAAACGGAGCGGCAAAATACTCATTTCGGAGGAACATACCTGCTCGCTGAGAATCATTAGAACACCGAAGGAAAAGGGCACGACTTATACTGGTAAATCTTATACTGGTTGCTCTGCGAAGCGGAAAATTCGGGGAAGGCTAGAAAACCAAATTATTTGAATAAATTGATCATAAATATAAAATAAGAATAGGAATACAAAGAACGCATGTAGGCAAATTCTCCGTTGTAAACAGACCAATAGTAGATTGGAACGATTTGCCTGCGGCAGTTTTTGAGCCCTTTTCTTACGCAGCGTGAAGTGAAGTGAAGTAAAAGGTGCGTTTATTGGGTAGTCTACAGTTGAAACATATTGACGGGTTAATAGTTAGGTAAAGTGATATGTGGTGCGGTGTAGTGAAGTGAAGTGATTTCAGTTCTTTCCGTTTATTTTGGTAATCTATAGCATCATGGTTTCACGTGTTGAATATGTAATAATTATTATAACTATTGTATTGTGGTGTTATATAGGTAAAATGTTTACCCCTCTTTGACTAAATATTCTTACGAGTGATAAGGTGCAGGCTTGTGTATATGTATATGAAAGGGTTCATAGGTCTGCGTATGTTTGTACGCGCGTATGTGTGTACGCGCTACCTAGCATGTGCTAGGTAGTGACAAGGAAATGTTTTTTATATTGTTATTTTATATATATTTATAGTTATTTGTATTTGTAATTGTAATTGTTCTTTCATGTTTCTACATTCTGCCACCGAGCAACATAAGCCCAATTGCAGAATAAAGTTTCTATCTATATTATCGCGAACGAATGGTGGTCATCATTACCGCCTTCTGTTATCAATGCGACGTTACAACAATGTGTTGCAACAAGACACAATGACAGCTAATGCGTATGGGATACACAGTTTGCAAATTAGCATTCTTGATACCGCTAGCAAGAAAATGAAAATGGATATAAAAAACATAATAATTAAATATGTTTTTATATTCATCAAAATTTACACGCATTACTCCTTATTCCCACATCTTATTATGCAAAGCGAAATCATCTTTTCGTTTCCTCATTTAACGAAATTAAAGGATGCAATTTAAAATTGGTTTCTTCTATATTGGTAATTTCTAAAATATTAATTTGTAATTAAATAACAAAAGCTCTAATATAAAAGAACAAAGAAATGTGAAATAATATACAAATTCTAACTTGCGTAGCATCCAACTGCCTAGAATCGCTTCTCATATTACTTTCACAAAGCGCAGAAAATTCGGAGCTAGTAACTAATTTTCTCACCAAATTACACAAAAAATACTATATCCGAAAAATTCAACATGTCCTTCTTTGAAAATCTATTTTTGTGGAACACATTTCATTAAGAAAAAAATGTATCTTCACAATTGTAGTTGTAGGAAGACGCCGAAAGAATTTAATTTTCCAAAAACAAGGAATTCCAACGAACTGCACCATTTTCTTAGGCGTCATTTACGCTACCTACAGTCTAAATTTAATTAAAAAATGTGCCGTTCTTTAAAAAAAATGATTTTAAGTAAGGAAATAAGAATTGCCTTTGTGTGACACAAAATATCGCAAAAAATACTCATAATCTGTCGTTTACTATTATTTTTTATTACGGAACCAATTTGAAAAATGTGAAATTGTATTCGTTACTGCTTCTCTACGGAAAAGATGGAATACAACCCTACAAAATATTATGCGCAATTGGCAATAAATAGGAAAGGCAAATAAAAAAAGTCCCATCATTCGAGAACGGAATTTTCACTCTACAACATCATTGTTTAAGGTTGGAACGTAATCAATCTAGAGCAATTACACAAATTTAGTACGGAGATAATTTTGAAAGTGCAAAGATATTTTTATAAAGGCTCTGTTGTGTGCTATATTTTATTGTGTGTACTTGAGTTTTAATGTTCTTTAAAATACTTTTGTAAATATTTTATGAGAAAATGACGTTTTTTTTGGTTAAAAACATGAGTGGTCAGAACTCAGGAAAGGGAATGTTATTAAGAAACGGTTAGGAGATGAATTCTAAGGACTAATAATTTCAGAGCGAAACGCAGGTGAAGATTGTAAATGACGTTTGGAATGTTTCGAGACTTCATATATTAATCTTGATATGAGAATAAAATCATATTTGTGATGTAAGCATTGTCAGAAACATTATTATCATGAAAAAGTGTCATGAGATACCCATCCAAAGAAAAAAGGGTACATTTTTCAAATTTGTTTTTGTAATATCAACAATGTCAAAAAATTTATCAGTCTGTTTTGTAGTATATTACGTTCAGGTAATGCAAATGTATCTGCAGAAAATATTGATTATATTGATCAATAAAAATATTGATTAGTCTTCTTCAAAATCGTTTTTTCGATCTCGTGTAAAGTAGTGAAAATGTAAGATGTATCCTTTCTGCATTGGGTGATTCAAATGCATTTGAGATATCTAAAAATATTCCGATAGGTGCTTCATTTTAATCCACTGATGAATGGATTTTTAAGAAAAGAAGATATGGCTGTTTTGGCTGATGTTCAGTTTCTGACTCCACATTAGATTCCGAAAACACTGCATATGTACTGAGAAAGCTTACATTCGTGGAAATGTCTCTTTATTAATATAAAAAAACTGACAAAAGAGAAATTGGCCTTGAATTCTGAATTTCATTTTTGTCGCCTTGTTTGAAGAGCGACTTAATCTGAGCTGTTTTGAAAACACCAGGGAATGTTCAGGTGCTTAATGATACACAAAATATGTGTGTTAACGGGTGTATAATGAATGGCAAGCGCACAAGTCTACAACAAACAACTCCGGCATTTCAACTAAACAGGCGGAATATTTATATTATATTTTACCGATGATTTTAGAATTTCTCAGGAAGAAGTTAAAAACATTGTATATAAATTTTTTGGCGAAAATATGTTGAAATTTTAGGCGAAAATCTGGCGAAATTTGAATTTTGTGACTTTAATCCTTTCGTGAGATCAATCGCAATCTAAGATTATTGGTTGATGAACAAGGCCACTGCTAAAGTGGTCAGTATTAAAGGGGAATGGAAACGTCGAATATATCAATTATATTTGTCATTTCTATCAACAGCATCTATAATCCAATTATAAATTAATTAGCACCCGTTACAACAATAAATAAATAAATAAATAAATAAATAAATAAATAAATAAATAAATAAATAAATAAATAAATAAATAAATAAATAAATAAATAAATAAATAAATAAATAAATAAATAAATAAATAAATAAATAAATAAATAAATAAATAAATAAATAAATAAATAAATAAATAAATAAATAAATAAATAAATAAATAAATAAATAAATAAATAAATAAATAAATAAATAAATAAATAAATAAATAAATAAATAAATAAATAAATAAATAAATAAATAAATAAATAAATAAATAAATAAATAAATAAATAAATAAATAAATAAATAAAACGTTTAAGATGATTAATTAACCAGCGATATCACTGTGAGTAACAACGCTTCTAAAATGATGGAACATTTATATTTTGAATATTGTGAGTGTTAATTAGTGAAATGATAAGATATTGAGAGAATGATTGAAATTTCAGACATCAATTTACCAGTACATAAAATAGGGATTCTCCCGGACATTTATGCGACCCACAAGACTATCCTTCAAGTAATTCGTGAAAACTGAGATCCTTTTGTACCATTTACTTTCTCGCATACTACTTACGTGTAGATAAAGTATTGTAATGCTGCAGCGGAAAGTGGTTATTTTTTGTTGTTGTGTTTTTCACTATTTTCACATTTTGATTTATTTTTCGCAATTGTTTCCTATAATAATTAAACAACGAACACAGTTCAAGTCACAGGACTTTCCCATTTGCCAATAGATGAGAGAGTTGGATAAAGATGTCAGTATTTATTTGTAAGAATTTTAAGGGTATTTGGGAAATTATCAGATTCATCTGCAAACCGTCAACGATCTAGAAGAGAAAAAAGTTTGCAAGATTAACTTTATTATTGTTGGATATTCTTTCTTGGCAGTACCTATAAAAGCACTAAAAGAACATTGTTCTGAGAAAGATTCACAATAGGCTATTCTGATGGAAGTGAAATAAACACTAAAGGGTAGTGGAAGGGAACAGCTAGAACAATGCAGAGCCAATCATTGATGTTGAGAATGTTACAACAAAAATTATTTAAATTACCGCATGCAAACTAAATATGCAGATTATGGCAAAACGGAAGTTCACGTAAGACGATAAGGCATACGTCAGTAACATACGTCAGGTAACGTTCTGGAAGTACCATATTGAAGATAAAAGTTTTTACCATAAACAAAATCCATTCTAGAGACGAATTCTGACTACGCAACGTATTAGAGGAAGTATTGCAGTATATAAGATTTATGCACTTTTTCGTATCCAGTCTCACAAGAAGAGTTTTTCTGTCGAAAATTCTCCGTTTTCCGGCCTACGATTATACCTTCTCTTCTTACAAAGTAAGGACGACGAAGTAAAAATTGGTGCTGGCCTCAGGGGAACTCCGTACTTTCGTAAATTGCACAAAGTGAACAGCTCTCTGAGACAGCGTCACACTGGGGGAAATAACTCGGGTGGGAAACCTCCGCAAGGCGAAGCGAAAGACGTGCCGGTTCTTAGGCTGTGAGGGGGTCGGAGGTGATCGCAACCTCCCAATGCAAAGTAGAGAAAACGTCCCGCACTGATGACCAAAGTAGTTGACGCGTGCTAATCAATATTCACTTCCTCGAAAATGAAAAAAAATCTTTAAAATATGGCTGCTGCGTGCCGCTGCCGTGCCCGAAAACACGAAATAATCAATGGCCACAGTGGCTGCGCGTGGAGCGCCGCCCGGGCGGGGGCTTCGGCGGGGGAGGCGAGGAAACGACCCGTTCAACTAGGATCTAGGGGTGGGTTCTACGTCCCTATACTAAAAGGAAAGAAAAAATTTAAAAACCGGAAAGAAGCAGCTAGTGATGCCTGCAGAGAAAAGAAAGTAAAACTGACCAAAAATATTGCTCAAATAGCAGCGAATGTTTTGCTTACGCCAAAATCCAATCGGCGTAATAAGGAGGCGAGGCGCGACGCGAAACGCGCGGCTATAAATAAGGCGTCCGCCGGGGCGGCCCCTCTCCTAGTCCACTCTGTTTGTCCTGCGGCGCGCGGCGCCACTGCTGGCCGGAGGGGGCTCTCACCTGCCCCGCCTCTCCCACCCGCGCCACACTTTCCCTCTCGTTTCCGCCCTCCCTGACCTGCCCCTGCCGCCGCCGCCGCCACGCGCGCCAGTCATTACCGGCATCGCGAAGAGCGGGCCCTGTGTTTGGCCCCGTTGCTATGGCCGCGCCTATGCATGTCCTCGGCCGGAGGGCGAGGGGGGCGGCCGGGCCGGGCGCCTGACACGCTAGCCCCCGACCCATCGGCCAGCCCCGCGCCTGCAAGGATTGCCAACCATCTCCGCGAGACCGCCACGTGCCAGAAATACCGTCAGGATGCCGCAGTCTCTTCACGAGTGAAGACAGCGGGGATCTTTGAAAATTCAGTATTACGTCATGAAATCGACGGACAGTTGTCCAATGCCAAGCGTCGAAGGCATCGGAAGGCCGGGTATTTTCCGTGTGCACGTTGACTGCATTGCGCTGGTCCGAGTGACGTGGCGGGAGGAGCCCGGGCGCGTGCCCGAAAGGTGGAGGCAGCGAGGGATGTTTGTTCAGTGCTTTGCGTGTCGCCGTATTGAGGGCAGAGCCACTGTTCAAATGTGCGCTCTAGAGCTTGAAGATACAACATGAACCACAATAATAAAAAACAATTACAATGAACAACCACAAAGTTGTAGGTATCGTGAGTGGGAAGGGAACTATTAAGGAAGAATCAGATTTAACGAGTGCAAAAAACAATATTTTTTTATCTTCGTTGTTCGTGACGAAACGTATCCTGTGTCGTGGGGACTGACGGGGCCAACGCATTGTGGCCCTTCTTAGAGCAGCAATGCTACCCCGAGGAAACCTGCGAAATCAAAACATTGTTTTTAACTCACTCAAACCACAAACACCAGACACGTCAGTTTGAAGAAAGAAAGCGATACATCAACATAAAAAATTATAGATGCAACAATGTAACAGGGATTCTAGAACGAGTAGAACTACATGATAAACATGATTACTGCCGTCATATTATGGGGAAGTTGCCGAATTTGGACAGTCACAAAAATTAGATCGCACACTTATTATTACGCATAAAATCAATTTGATCACACAGACAAGTGATATACGTAGTCCAAGTAGTCTCTAAAACGTAGAGATTCTTTAATGCAATAATTAGTCGGTTTCGAGTTATTAGTAGAAATTAAATAACGAAAAACAATTACATATTTTATCTCACTATAAACGGCTTTTGGAAAAGATCTAAAAACTCAAAGAGAAATTATTCGTTCTAGAATGTGGATATAATAATCGATTCACACAGTTTATGCTTTTAATTAAAAAAGATTTTAGTTTAAAAATGCTATTATTTTCCTCACCGGGGAAATAGGAAAGTTAGAGCACGATTTTATGAAAAGAGGGTGCGATCCGAAATTCATTGTTAAATGTGCTTTGCAGATTATAACGACTATCAACATTCATTCTACATTTCAGTTACGACGAAACCTGTATTAATACGAGTATATACACGTGTATTTCTTTTTCTTTGATGACTGGCTTGAGGACCAACAGGAAGAAAATTTCAGTTTAATTTGATTATTTCGTGTTTGCACGCGCGTCAGCTGCTTAGTCATTAGTACCGTATGGGTAGTGTATGTTTTATTGCTGGATGCATGTTTTAATCTTCGCACACTGCATGGTGAGATCCGGCGCCCACCTACACATCTGCTTTCGGGGTTTCCCAACAAGGTCTCTCCAACAGTGGGGCACCCCGCCTAGACAAGCTCTAAGCTCCCGACTGGTGTGTGGTACTGTAGTGCATGTAAGTGTATGTGATCAGAAATTTCAACGAAAACAGAGTTCGCCGAAAATGGGAAAACCAAAAATTGTGTTACTGTGATTTGGTACATACGAGGAAAGAATTTAAAGTAAAAAAATTGGAGTTGTTTTTGAGAAAATAATTGTTTAGATTACGTGAAAACTAATCATATTTTCGAAAAATTGTTCATGAACTTATCTAAAGATCTTTCTATGAACAGATTTCATTCAGAACAACTCTTTATGTTCAATATTGTAGTCAAAGGAAGACGCCGAAAAGTTTTGAACTTTTGTAATTTTCGATAATATAGAAAATTCAACAAAAATGAGATCTGCACTTTCTTTAAGCATCAAGGAAGGAGAAAGTTTAATAAAAAAATTGAAGATATTACTGTGAAGATTTTGAAAATAATGTTGAGACTTCAAGTAAAGTACCTCGAAAATCCACATATCTGTTTCCTACTCACAATGTCTGGAGTTCGTTTATAACGATCGGGGAATATCAATTTTGGAGATAATCGTCTGAGCGATTTAGGCGCTAGAGTTGACCGCAGACGGACTGACAAAGAGACAGACAGACGTTTTGCCGCGAATCGATTTTTCGATGTCAAGGGTCCACAAAAGTTTGATTTTTTCTACACAACGTGTTAGAAGTAATTTACTACATATTGGAACACGATTCATGCTAGGCCTCCCATAATGCCCCACATAACGATATTTTTGTCGAAAGGTCGCTGAAGTTTTAGCGCAGTATTACAATACTTTGTCTTTACAACATACGCAGTCAGTTGAGAAAGTAAAATTGACCATTTATATATCTTGTGAAACATACCATTTCGACGAGTGCCATCAATGAGCTCCATTCTTTGTCGTAGAGGCTTTGTGGGCAGCAAGCGAAGGCGTGGGAGTGCTTTGCGCTGCTGGGGGGCTAGCATGCCAGCGACGCCCCGTGGGCAGGGGAGCCAGGGCGGCGAACGGGGCGCCGGGGCGGGGGCGGGGGCGGGGGCGGGGCGGGGTGGGGCTCAGCGCGCGCCGGCTGCAGGAAGCGCGTTGGCGGAGCCGCGATAACTTCCTTATTAGCGGCGCGCTCTTCATTTCCGCCCGCGCAGCCAATGCGCACAAAAGAAGGTGCAAAACTCGTATCCGGCCACGCCGCCTCCGCCGCCGCCCCCGGGAGATGAGGCTGCAGGCGGCGCTTCTTCGCGCGCTGGCGGCGCTGCGCCCGGCCGACGGGAAGCCGATTCTTTCCCCCCCCTTCTCTCCTCCTCCTTGTCCTCCTATTCGTTCCCTTCTCCCCTTCAATATTCGTTTCGCTACACTATTCCCTTCTCACTCCCCTCTTCATACCCGTTTGCTTCTTAATCAATACCTTCTGGAAACTTAGATAGTGGATTAGTATCCTGTCGGTTAGAATAGTGTCAGTTGTATGAACACAATGTATACGACGCGAATTTAAAGTATTCTTAGTTAGAATCACATTATGTTAATGACAAAAATATGTTGAGGTGGTATCATATTTATGTCCATTCATTTATATTTCTTGAGAAATATAAATGGCACGAGAAAATATCTCCACAAAAATGTCAGTATTTTTGAGGAGTAATGTGAGGCGAACCTATGATACATACACCCTGCCTTCACACTCCAGATTATGTTGCTAGGGGTTAACTTTTGGATTTTAAATGGAAACTCGGATTGTAGATTTAGATTAACCCGCAAAAAAATAAACTTCTCTGAAACATTTCTCTCTATTCGTCATTAATGACATTCCGAAACGTACATTTAAACTAAGTTACCTAGTTTTCTTAATTGTACCACACATCCTTTAAAAGGAACATTTACCCTCGCCCAAGCTACTTTATTTCGCAAGGCGATTCACTCAACCTTCTTCACTTGTTGACAGTGCAATACCCCGAAAAGCCCCCTCATCCCACACTCACTATTTCCCCAATCTCTCACAGCAAATTTTACAACTTATACTCATTACGTCAACGTAGAAAATATTTTCAAAACTTTATACGAACACATTACAAGCAGTTTCACAATTTATACAACTACATTCACCAACCAAATTATAACAACTATAATACCCCAGATTCAACAACTCCAACACGCGTTTCTACCAGCTTCTCTTCTAAACAATGTACGATAACTCAAAAGTAACACTGCTTATCTGGGAGACAAACGGACTTAACGGGCAACTAAAGATCTTCAACATATTCCCCCTCAGAAAACATACACACAGTTGGCGTAACAGAAACTCTCTGAAACAGCAAAAGACAGTTAACGCGCCAAAATATAAAATGTAGTACAGACATGACAGCCCACCAAAGAACGCCGGAAGACGAGAAGCACCACTATTTGAAAGAAAAATTAAACACACGGAAATACTTATGTTCACAAACCCGGATATGGAGACAGTAGTAATTAAGAAACCATTCTCCACCGGAGAACTAAAACATATCAGTCTATAGAATTAAAAACGTTTTGTACAGTCGCACTAAACAGAATATTTAATACTAATTTAAAAAAATATACTTCTAGGAGACCAAGAACGAGGAAAATATAGTATAGGTTTGTCAAGTAAGAGTCCTCGAAATCTATATCAATGCAAAACCACAAGTATTCATAGTTGGCAAATTAACTCCTGATGTTCCAACTCCCTACTCTTACATAAAAATACCGCCACAGATACAGCGCATACCAACGGCAAACTAAAGGCTTTCTAGATATACAATGTCCTATTTCAGCACTACTCTGAGACAACGAACCGGTAATTCTTTTCATCAACGGAACACAAGTAGGAAACTACAAAAATTAATATGAGGAAAATTCAAATTATAGCATTACAAACATTTGAGGACAATTTTAAAACAGCTATTTTGTCCTTCACCACTAACTATTCACGAAGAAAACTAGAAACAGACAGATTTTCACACGAAATGAACATCTAATAATACAAAAACACACACTTCGTTGGTTGACTGATTATTTAGTACTTCCGACAGTCAGTTACCATGCGCTACATTCACTCCACCTACATGAATTTGAATCTAACTATATCCAATCCCCAGTTTGCAGGAGAATTCTAGTGACTAACAGCACAGATCGGTAGCTTTTAATGGTTTATCCGATCAATACCATCAAATGCCGATGCTTTACCTTAACAATCGGCCCACGGACCGCGTGTCAATGTTTCCTTTCTCATTCTTGTTCCCCATTTGGAGCTAGTGTTGAAAGTCCGCCTTCTTCGGGATTCGAAACCGGACCTCCCAATCAGAAATTTGGCTTTGGCAGCAGCTGTTGCCTTAAATCATCTCAGCCAGTGACACTTGAGGAATTTAACTTCGCGGAGCCCTGGACAGGAGTTGTGCTGTCTCTTTCCGCCTCTCTCCGTTTCTTTCGGGCTGCATCTCGGGCTCGTGATTTGCTAGGGCTTCCCCAGACTTTCATGTACACCACGCATGGTAAGGTCGCGGGCTAAGTAGAGATCGCGGATGGAGCAACCAGAGCATCTGGAACGAGATTTAAAAGTAAGAGTGTCACAAATTGCTCCGGGGTGGCGGGACGTCACTGGATACCTGACCCACAGCAGCCTTTTGGAGAAGTTTTCAAATTTTGTTAATTGGAGGTAAAATTAAACATTTTGAATCGAAGGTTGTTTTTTTAAATTTCGTAATCTATTTACTTCCGACTGTAATAATTGCATTAACTTCCCATTTTCAGGATAGGAGGTATAACACACAAATATTCTTGTCTGTTAAATGAGCTGTCTGTCCGTAAAGGACAATAGTTAATTTATAGAAACTTGAAGGCGCAAACTTCCGCAGCCGGAGTCAGTAGCTACTTGGCTGGAGTCAGTAGCTACTCTAGCCGCATCCTAGGTGCGGTTGTACTCGTTCATGCGGTGGAAAACTGGCAGCATTGGTCCGATCTAATTGTGCGTACGTATCTTTTACCGCTGCTCTGATGGCTTGATGTGCTTGATGGCGTGATCAGCCGCCCTCTTTCTAAACCCCTGAGCCACCTACGGATTGGCTCTGTCATGCAGTTTAATGCTATATAAAGAACGCTGTGTTTATTTGTATGCGTCTCTTTTGGATGAGACGGTGCCAAAATCGAACTGTCACAGTAGTTTACGTTCTGTTCCATAGATTGCACTAATGACACTATCTTCATTGAGCACACTATCTCTCGCTCAGGATGCCTCCGATGCTCTGGTATTTCGTACGTGTTTCCTTGTATTTCCCACTTTGAGAGACAGCGTACGCCGCGACGTGGGTCTTCCTCTCTTCTTCCCGTATCCTTCTTCAGCAAATTCAGGAAGCTGTGTCCTCTTGAGATTACTGTGGGCGCGGGGCTTTCAGACTTGACGATACCTGCTGGCTACCAGCGCAGACACACAGTGGCCCCGCTGCTCCGCCGCTCTGTGGGTCGCAGTAAGGGCAACATTCGCATTGAAATGATTTCGTCCCACCCTTCTTTCTTCTCTCCTCCTAGCCACATATTCACTTACAACCCAAATATATTTAAAACCAATAATCCTTCGACTCTTGCTAAATTCACGATGTTAAAATATGTAAAGTTCCAAATAAAACGTGAAATTTCAAAAAAAATTAAACAGCTGCAATGAAGAACATTGAATCACCGAACAAGAATAATAAATGAAAAAAAAGATCATACAATTAACGATGGCATTTAATATTTCCGTGAGACCCTGATCGCTCGATAAGATCAGTACAGTTCGATCGCAGCTGCGAGCGGTGTGCTGAATGTACCCTCTGAGGGCAGTTCAGTTCCTCACTGTACACGACACGTGACATGCCGTCGAAATTACTGCTTTTTTAGTATTACTGATTGGATTTATTTTCGTCAAAAAACAATAAAAACTCTATGGTGTTGACCTAGAAATATAAATCTACGTTATTTTCTTAAGCACCAGAATACCTCCCCTAAACTTTTCGTACTCATAGTTAAATGTTGAATAAGAGTACCAACGAAGCAACATTTTAAAACTAGAACCAACTTCTGATCCAGAATTATAGAAAAATGATTTGTATCTGTAAACGAACTATTTACATTTCTTCCCGCCATATTTACTTTTTTCCCCTACTATTGTAGTCATCAGCTGATACTTATGGAAGATCTTCAGATTCACATGGAGCTTCAATTGCTGTAATAAAACTATTATAACTGCATCATGGATTAGGCAACATGGAAAAAGAATTCCTAATGAACTCTCATTGATACCCGCTCGCCAAGTACTGCTGCCAAGTAGCTGTATGTGTTACTTGGCGAACGGGTATCAATGAGAGTTCATTAGGAATTCTTTTTCCACGAAGCCTAATACAATAGAAGCGCCAAGATTCATTATGTACGTTCATGTATCTCTTAATTTAATACATTGTGATTTTCTCGATTTCAATCATCCTTACTGTTTTTAGCAAGTAGAGTACTGATGGAATTAAGAAACATAGGCAACAGTGTCACTATTAAATACGTCTTCAAGATGAACCTTATAAACATAAAGGGAGAAAGATTCTTTCTCGTCTTTGCAATAATAGAATCTCAGTTCTTCTCGCAATTTTCTCGTACACTTCTGTTTCTTCTGCTCAATGGCAGCGAAGTCCTGGTCCTGTGTACGTTGTTCCTGTAACACTATCTAAACTGAACTCTATAATCACATCAATAACTGCCAGCTGGACTACAAACAGATCTCTACAGCTGAAGTGTAAGATGAAAATAATGTCACATGAATACCATCACATGCAGTGGACGCGTGGAAACACTTGCAACTAATGTTGTTTTGTGAAATCTTATGTATTTTAATTCATGTCGTTTTTGTAGAGTCGTGTAACATCATGTAATGTATATAGTTATAATCAATCCGTCTACGAAGAAAAATGAAAAGGGTATTTTTGGACTAATGCTGTTTTTGTAAAAGACCCTTCAAATATGTTCCCATCCTTGACTAAACAATTTTTGACAAAAACCACTGATTCGTAAAAAAATAGGTAAAGCAATGGCAAGTTCCAACGTCAATGAAGAATGGCTTGCAGAAATCACGTGGCTGGCGTTTGTTTATTATTCGCACAATTTTTTCCGCAATTTAAATGTCTCGGCACTATATACATTATGTGATCAAAAGTATCAGGACACGTGGCTGAAAATAACTTATTAGTTCGTGGAGCTCTCCGTCGGTAATGCTAGAATACAATAGGGTGTTGGCCCACCCTTAGCCCTGACAGCTTCCACTCTCGCAGGCATACTTTCAGTCAGGTGCTGGAAGGTTTCTTGGGGAATGGCAGCCCATTCTTCACGGAGTGCTGCATTGAGGAGAGGTATCGATGTAGGTCGGTGCGGCCTGCCACGAAGTCGGCGTTCCAAAACATTCCTAAGGTGTACGATAGGATTGAAGTCAGGAATCTGTGCAGGCCAGTCTATTACAGGGATGTTATTGTCGTGTAACCACTCCGCCCGCACAGTTTGAACAGGTGCTCGATCGTGTTGCAAGAATCCATGATTTGTGGGCCCTTGAAAGTGAAAAATCGATCGGAACGAACTTAATGCTTCGCGAATTTGAAATAGATATTTTTTTTATTTTTGAGGCTATTTTGCATGAAGCCTCAACATTTTCAAAATTTTCTCAAAAATGGCCCCAGATTGTTTTATTAAACTTTGTTCTCGGATACCGTAAAAGATGTTTAGAAGAATGGTGCAACTAACACTTACGTTAAAATCGCTGATTATTCCGAAAAAGCAAACGTTTAATTTTTTTGGAAGTCTTGCAACAACTTGTGAAGAAACAGATTTTTCCTGTTTTCCAGAATCTGTTATTTAATGACAGATCTTCAAATTAGCTCCTGTAAAATTTTCAAAAATATGAATAATTTTACCGTTATTTTGCGAGAAATATGCAATTAATTTTTTAAATAACTTTTTCTGAAAAACGACTCCAATTTTTCTTAAAATCCCTCCGGAAAGAAATTGTTGTTAGACACAGTTTCAGCAAACTCTCTGTATTTCCAAAAATTGCAAAAAGTTAACATTCAAAACTACAAAATTGAAGAGAGATTTGTGTCTTATACAAAATGTTCTAAAAATCAGCTCTTAAAAAACATCATGTACAATTTTGAAAAGAACAAAACAAGTGGTTTTCTTGTTATTTCTGGAAACAAAAAATTGTAAATATTGTAAATTATAAAAAGAACATTTTCTCCAATTGCACCAATTTTTTCATCAAAATTTTGCTTGTATAATACAAGGGACGCTTAAAAGAAGTCTCATTTTCGTTGTTCTCCCTGAATTTAAGAACATTTCGTTTGGAAATATTGGGTTGCGACAATTAGATTTTTAAGAATTGGCTCGTGTTTGGAAGTCTGTTTTGACTGTTTCAATGGCGTAGATGTAAGGCACACGGCGGAAAATAATTTTCGCTGGTTGAAAACACGTTTACAGATTCTTGATGTAACATAATAAAGCGGGGTAGTTAGAAATAATGCGAGAAAGTATGTGCTGTTTTAACACCACTTATTCTTTTATGGCACAATCACAAGGCGAAACCGTATGCGAAAATTGAATTGTTTCACTGGCTTCATTCATTGCACTGATGGTGGCCACAGTCTCGTGTGATGACACTTACTACAACTACGGATTATTTAAAATACCTTAAAACCCATTCCAGAGGTCGTTATCTTGTATTTACATGGGATTATCATTCTTGAACGTCATGAAATCTTTGACGAGTAGCGGGTTGGGGGAAATGTTACCAAAAACATTGTTGACTCCTTCGTGGAGAGCATCATTTATCCAGTCTAATTAATTACTATGATCAATTGCCGTTGTATTTTTATATTA
This sequence comes from Gryllus longicercus, assembly GCA_038098605.1. Taxonomy (NCBI): domain Eukaryota; kingdom Metazoa; phylum Arthropoda; class Insecta; order Orthoptera; family Gryllidae; genus Gryllus; species Gryllus longicercus. The sequence continues at coordinate 879,932 of JAZDUA010000507.1, read as the reverse complement.
ACATTTCCATCATTGTACCAACATTGACATTGCACCCCAACATATGGGTTAACATTTTTAATCAGAGCAATCGATACATTAGTTGCCCGCCCTTATGAAACATGAAAACGCCTCCTGGAGACGTGGCAAAGCACAATGACACTTAAAAACGTATGATAAGGATTTAAGAGTTACAAAACGTTATCGTTTGGGCCCTTGGTACATTGGCGTTGATATGAAACTAGGATCGCGTTAATTTTTCTCATGAGTTTGGGGCAATTTCTGAGTGGAAAGAAAAGTTAAAGTACTACAATGAATTCTGGAGAGCAAAGGTTCGTACTATAGAATACTAAACTCACAAAAGTTCTTTTTTCACTTTCTTGATTGCAAAATTATATCAAAATCAGTTTGCTCCGGTTATTGCTACAGTATAGTATACCCAGAAAAAGATGATGCTTTTGCAGGGAAAAGTGTTTCATGTGATGAATGATTTCTAGTGACGGGATGGGAGAGAAATGGGCAAGCAGGGACGCACCCTCCATAACCCGTCGTTAGGACAATACTCCGCCTGAAATTGATCGGAAGGAAATGGACACCGCTGATCAGAGCGAGCAACCTGCAGAATTTTCCTACACGCACTGGGGTCGATCGACCGAGCTATTTAGAGGCGACTAAATTACGCCGTCAGCGCAAACCTCGTTCTTTTCAATCCACTAAGCTTCTATAACGTCATCTATCACAGCACGCTTCAAACAGATTTGAAGAAGACTGATCCTTAAGTTTGAACTATGACTATCAATGTACATAACTATTGATTCTTTCACAATTAATTATGTGAATTCAAGTTGTCGGGGCATCCATCTTCAGGGGCTTCTTAAGCAAGAATTGGCAATGTAGGGAGTTGATGATCCGCTAAGTGAGTACGGAAAACAAAGCATAAATTACTTAGGTAATTTCTGTATTTTTCGTATACTTCTTATTAGTGTTCTTTTTCCTCAATTATCTTCTCTTCTTGTTCTCCTCTTTATTTCTTCTTCTCCACTTTTAAAAAATTTATTTAAGGTTGCTATGGACACTGCTCAATGAACTTTTCATTAAATGATTATTAATTAGATTATTTCATTAATGTACTGTCAATAGTATTTTCCATTCCAAAACAGCACAGGTCATGAGAGACTACTGATAATTATACAATTTTACAGTGGATAGATAAGTAAATTGAACAACTTATATTAGTAATTCAAACCCAGTTGATTTCAACAGTTGCATAATTTTATCACATCCATCCTCTTTATTTCTTCTTTATCTTCTTCTCTTCTTTATCCTTGCTAACCTTCTATTTTTTATTCTTATGTTCTTTTTTCTCCTTCGCCGTCTCTTTCTTCTCTTTCTTCCCTAGCACCTTCTTATCCCATCTCTTCTACATTCATTATTCTCCTTTTTTTCCCTCGGTTTCCCAGCTAATATAAATTTGCCATGACAATTGCAGTGGTCGCTGGAACACGAAAGGTGCAACGCATAAGGTTGCCTAATGACAGCTGATGGTATCGATTCCCGGTACACAGCCAAATCTATTAAAAGATGTTTTGGATAAAGTATTTAAATTCTCAGAACAAAGTTTTGTACTAAAAATGGTGAAAATTATCTTTATTTGAATTTCTGATGAGATCTATATTGCATTAGTTCTGGTATTCTTCTGAATATTTTTATATCAATTTTATACAATTCATTATTTTTTGTTTTTCTAATATAAATACTGCTCAATAAACTTTTCATTAAAGGATTATTAATTAGAATATTTTATTAATGTGCTGTCAATAGTATTCTCCATTCCTTTTCTGGGCTCTTATTGAAATATTTTACTCTACCTTTTTGTCTCTTTTTAGCTACAAGGTCATGTACCGACCAGTGTTAGTTTTACTTTGCGGTACGTATATGACACGTAAGGACAACAGGAGCACAACACAAATACTACACAAACACACCCGAGGCGGGACTCGAACCCGCGACCCTTCCGTCCGAGATCGCCACGACACTGCTGCATTAGCACACTCGGCTGTCCGAATCGGCACTCTTTTTTATGTTTGCTGAGAGATATTTTCTTTTCCAGTTGAAACAAATTACTCTTCAGTACTAGTGTGTTGAAGGTACTCATTCATGTTTGTATTATAGTAAATGACATACGACACAAATGAAGTATGACGATTGCTGTTTGTTAGAGAATTCCAGTAAGGAAATAATTAAAAATCCAATTATAACTTTTAAAAGGTAACCATAATTTCACAAATCTATTTGTCACTGACTTATTGTTTGTTGATCATACACATATTTCTAAATTCATTTATCTCGTACAGTAATTTTCATGTAAGGACACATCAAACTATCTATTTCCATGCACGTGGCGTTCAAATCCTTCGAAACAAATATCAGCTGCATTTTTGCAAAACTTTATCAACAAGACAACCCATCATTGTATTAACGATCTTTAAAAACACAAATCCAGGATGTTGGTGTACTTTTACAACAGTATCTGTTCATTAAAGATTTTGAGTGAGGAACTCCAAAGTATATTGACACATCTGCTCGCTTCATATTGATCCAAATTAATTTTCCAGTTCTTTGTTCAAGGGTAAGGATAGTCCGAGCGGGTTTCGAAACTTGGTGCAGATACTGTAGCACACTGAATCAATGCATACATTCGTGCTCGATTTCATGTTGGCAGTTATTTTACCCTTCATGGCCGATACACTTTTAGTAAGAATTTGTATACGTATTTAGCCGCTATATGTGCTGCAAAGGACAATTGACCTCGGAGACATTAGATCCCGGGGTTTCTTAGTCGGTCACCCAACTAGGAACCCGCGATATCTCGAATTCCTTTAACCTTCGTGACTTCGTAGTTGACGAATTAGGTTCCACGGTCGTGGCCTTTCAGTAGAACTGTCCCAGCACTTGCCTGGATAACCCGAGAGAATCCTCGATAACCCCGGTCGCGATATCCGTCACGGGGATTGAACCCGTGCCTCCAGAATGTGAAGTCAGCGCACTCTGAGCAACTTCTCTTGGTTTATTTAGAATGCCAAATGTTTACAGAGATTAGATATGCTCTTAGTGCATTTGAGAAATGTTTCTTAGAAACCTGAAAAAGATATTAACGGTAAGAAAACCGAAAGAAGGCGTGTGATAACAATTATGGGTAAATCCTTAAGAAGCGTCTCAGGAGCTGAATGCCTTGGCCATACTACAGATGGAGTGTACGTTAATTCTACGCCTGTCGTTATTTCGCTGCAAATGTTCTGAAATATTTTTTCGAAGTGTTCTCGTCCGAGAAGACTGATGCACGACATTTTAGGCCACACTTCCTATCTCGTAGTGATGTGTAGATCGAAGAAGAAATAATAGAGAGGAACAAACCACAGATGGAATGACGAACTGCATGCTCAGCACAGGATAGAGAAAGAGAGGGTGCGCGTAGGCGAAGCACTGGATTTCTCAAGTAGCTATTTCCAATGGGAGGAGAAGGATATGTAAGTTGAATAGATCGAATGCCTTCTGGATAATTTATTCAGCGACCAGGAACGGCATTCGCTGTGAAGTATTCCAGTCACTACATACGTTAGAGCTAAAAGTCCGAAATGTGACTAATTCATGAATTAGAGTATTACATCCCGCATTAGCCACACGGTTTGGATAAAGCTGTATCAAAGACAATAAATAAATCATTTAGAACCTCATCCGTCCAAATTTTGACATTAGATATAAAGCATTGGTTAATGTTACCTAATTGTTCGAACGTGAAACGTCTTGTGATTTGGTGACAACTGCCGTGGCACTTCGACCAAAATGAGCATTTTTTTCAAGTTTGTAATTATCTGGAAAACAGTGAGAAAACTCATGAAATTGAATTAAACGTCTCTGAAAGTTCATAAAATTGTCTTCTAAATGCATTTTGACTCAATTCAATAGCAGTTTTAGGCTCAGAGATATTGAAGGGAAAAACTGTCGCTGGATATTTACCGGAAGTATGCAACAATGCGCTTGTTTGTAACTGCCCCAGGCAGGGTGAAGCGGAGCGGGGAAGGCTTAGAAGGGAGAGGGGAGCCGGGCCTGTCAGGCACGATAGAGTGAGAATGGTGACAGCGGAACAGGGAAGGAACGACGCAGAGCAGGGCAGGCCATGGGGCAGAACGGGGCATGGAAGGGCAGGGCGGGGATACGCCATACAGAGAAATCATTCCTTTCCCTCTCTAATAGATGATTATTAATACATACCCGGGCAATGCAAAGTATATTAGCTGGTCTGATAGTATAATACAATTAGTTATTTTTCAGTATATATTTCTGTTCAGAATACATGTACAGTGTACAATGTAGATGTTTTACCCGAAGGCCTAGTCATCCCCGTTAAACTGCTCTCTATTATGTATCGAACACGCTAGTTTATAGATTGATCGATTATTTCATGTTTCCGAGTGCGTCAACTGCTATGGTTTTTGATCCCGTAAGTGCAGAGCATGTTTTATCACGGGAGGTGTCAGTGATCTCCCGCAGCATGGTGAGATCCTGCGCCAACCCACTCGTCGGCATGCGCTGTTTCCTCAACCAGATATCTCTCATCGGAAGAGCGGAACATGCTCTAAACTGTCGACTTGTCTCCCGATATGTGTGCCGGTGTAGTGCATGTAAGTGGAAGTGTGTGTAGGAAAGGGGTACGGATAGGAGAAGGAAGAGGAAGGAAAGATCGTGCGTGGTCAGTGACTTGTTTGTTAGGGAATAGCTCCAGCATTCACCTAGAGTTGCTCGGAGAAACCATGGGAAACTACCTAGCCAGCCGCTAGCATTCTCCTTCAGACAGCGGTTGAATTCGACCTAGCTATCTAACTAGAGTCGAAAATCCTGCCAACGTCCCGGCTCCCACACTAGGACCTCTCAGTTAAAGACACTGTATTGACGTCAGTTGATTGCCTCATCTCCACCTCAGCCGTTCGAACACGCAGGAAAAGGTCGTAGCAAATTCTCCTCCTTCGTCTTCGTGAAACAGGTTTCTCCTCGGTTAAAAGCTCGATGTGACACCACGTAGATGAGAAGGTGCTGTGACGGTAATTTCACACCGAATTTAACTTCCTCTTTCTTGGATTTATAATTCGCACCCCCTCGATTGCTTCGCACTTCGCGGGTGGTTCTCAGATTAAAAGGGTTCTGGCTACAACGCGACTTTTGTTCAAGCACATGAGTTTGTATTATTGTTGTGGAATGTAGTCGCCCCTTGCTTTTTGTTACTAAATTTGTCTAATTCACTTACGGGGTAGCTCTGGAGATCTGTGTCTGTCTCTGGAAACGTAGTATGAGTATGTAGCCGTCAACCAGTCACTGCAGTTTTGTGCCTCTCTCGGTTAATCGCGTACAGTTCTTTGAAGTAGAGGACATTATTTTATCGCTCGCGCTGCCCCTCGCACTTGCTCTGCCCAAAATCAACTTCACCAAACAGAAAGAACTTTGGATAGTGACTGCTGTCCATGCGGAAAATGTGTCTGCACCTCAACCGGGCCGTTGCACGGAGGACATAAATAGGCACAGCACCTGCTGAATTCAACACTTCGTCATTGGAAAGATAGTGGTATCATTGAATGCTCTCTATGGATCTCATCTGTCTGATTAGCAATTTTAATGCACAGTTCTTTGATGAAATGATTTTTTTGATGGAACTTGTTTCACATACACTTAGCATAGTCGGTATTATCACAGGTCTTTGTAATAAGTTTGTTCTTGAAATGAAAGTCCTGATAAAAATACTTTTTTTGCATAATTTTTGCCAGGAGTTAAAGTCGTTAATCAGAAAACTTCCTTTATGTGGAAGGTCTACACAACTTCAACCTCTTAACCGTTTGCAGAAAACGCCCTTCTAGAGGTTTCCAGCTGTTGTATAAACTTTGTCTTTTGTGAATTGAATTTGAAAGTTTTCGTCTCTCTTGAAACTAGACATGAACTTGAAACACTTACTTCGAAGGTTTCGTGTGTACTTTCGTTTTGAAATGTGTTTTTACTGCGAATACGTCAATATACTTTAAGAGAGACGACTGAAAGTATTGGAACGTACCTATCGTGAAAGGGTTAAAATTTTACATTTATTGCACTTGCACTTTTCTTGCGCTCGGAGATACATATCATTTTATCGATGTCTCCAATTTGATGTGCACTTTTTACTTTCTCGCCTTACTACGTACTTACGCGGAAAGGAGGAAATATTGTAATACTGTGGCAAAATCTGGGGTTTTCAATAGAAAAACTCGTTGTGAGGTCCTTGGATCAAAAAAGTGGGTAGAACTTCTTCCTATCTATATGAAGTAAACTATTTCTTCTAAAATGTATAGTCAAAATCAACCTCTTATGGGTCCTTGATATGGAAATATCGACTGACAAAAAAAAGCTGTCTGCTCGTCTGACCAACTAATCTGTCTGTGGTCAACGTTAAAGGAAAAGTCGTTCAGAAGATTTTCTCCAAAATTGATAGTCTCCGATCTATCTGAACAAACTCAAGGTCCTGCGCGTTTGAACTTATTTTTTTAAATTAACTGACTCAATTAAATTTTTTAAACATTTCTGAAAATGTCTCCATATTTTTTATTAAACTTTTCTCTCGAGTGGCATAGAGGACGCTTAAAAATGACGACGCGAAACAAAATGTCGACGTCTTCCTACAACTATAATATTAAAGAGATTTTGCTTAATAAATATTGTTGTTAGAAGACAGACCTTGAAATTAAGTTTTGAGAAATATTGCTCAATTTTTTGTTAAATATAAATATGTATTTAAACCATTATTTTCTCAAAAAGGCTCCAAATGTTTTCTTTAGTTTTTACCTCGGATAGAGCAATTGACGCCTAAAAATGCATAGATCCCATTTTTCGGTGGTCCTTTCGATAATTGCTAACAAACAATTAAAACCGTAATTCTACAATATTGATGAAAGAGCTGTTAATGAAATATTCTTTAAATCTTGACCTTAAAATAACTTGACTAAAAATATGTGAATTGAAAATTCCGAATATAATGCTAAAGGAAAGTTATTTTTAAGCATGGAGAAGATACACTTCATCTTTGAAGATGGTGGTATAAGAACAACGTGACCGGCGTGTTAACTCTGAGGTCGTGAGTTCGAATCCCAACGGGAAGAAAAAAGATCTGCTGGTTGAAAACACTTTTGCAGGTTCATGTCGTATTATAATATTGCAAGCCGTTGCAAAGGATGCGGGAAAGTAAATGCTGGTGTAGCCACTCGCCTTACAGTGATCAGTACAAATAAACTATTTGTATGCCTTCGAATTATTAATTTATGTTGCTGTGCCTCTGACCCGGAGGTGGCCGGAATCCCGACGGTAGCAGGAATTTTGACACTTATCACATAGCTAGGTCGAAGTCAGGTGCTGTCTGGAGGAAAATTCTGGTGGCCGGCTGCTCTGATCGGTGCTTCTCCGTGGTTTCTCCAATCAACGCCAGACTAATACGGAATACAACCTTAACAAACTGTTCCACGAATAGCGCGTGACCTTTCCTTGTCCTATCCTCACGCGTTACTTTCACTCACAAGCTCCACACGACCACACATGTTGGGAGACTAGTTGGGAGCTTAGAGCTTGTCTCTACTGCGGCGGTGCCACGCCAGTGGCCGATACCTGAATGGGAAAATTTTCCAACAAACCGATGTAGGTCGGTGCCGGATCTCGCCAGCCAGCATGTGAAGATCATCACCACCTCCCGCGATACAACACATGCACTACTCTTACGGAACTAATTACTTTCGCTGTTGACGCGCCCGGAATCACTCATCAATCAAAAAATACTCTATGCAATGCGCGAGATAGTGTATTAGGCCAAGAAATTAAAATTATATTAACAGTTATGCAATGCACTATTTTAGTTGCAGCTTATTGTAATTGTATACTGTGCAACGCCGTTGCCTATGCTGTTTGAAATGGCAGTTATACAAAGCTCATAAAGGTCACGTTCTTTCTTAAGGCATGATCGATGAATATAATTTATATTTAAATATGAGTCCACTTTTTAATTTAACGAACATGATCGGAAGGTAGAATGTGCCAGGTTCTTATTCTCTTTCTCAAATAACAAGTTGCCTTTGGAATGTATCATTACCTTCTTTCGGTCACGAAAGTCGTCTTGGTACGGTGTTCGCAGACTTCATTGCCCTACTTTCCATCTTCATTAATACTTACGACCGTAGATAAGAATAACGCTGTTTTGAAACATATGTAGCAATGAGACTTACCTTGCCAGTGAATACCTTGAAATCATGAAACACATTGTTTTAGATTTAATATCTTCTATTACTATGCCTGACAAAATAGACTGCTAGTGAAATGGCACTTACCTATTACATATACCCATTTCTACATGTTTTCTGTTGTTGTTTTTTTTTCATGCAAACAACATTTTTTTGGTTTTTCTAATACATTTCTGTTGGTCAAATTACATGTCCACAAAATGTTTTTCTTCATAATTTATTTGCAACTGTTCCAGCAGTTTGGAGCTGCTTTACGTTAGTTGATAAGATTATTCATAGTACATAAACTTATTTTTACAGTGAAATACTTTGCACAACATAAAAATAATTACAATTATTTTACCCACTATCGAATTATAAAATATTAATTTATTTTATGCAATATCTTATATTCACTGCCTGACTATTCACAAGAAATCGTGTCATGTAGATGGAAAGTTTGGGTTTCCTTACTCCAACTAGTTCAAAATTGTATGTGTTAGGGGTAAGGAATAAAGTTTGAGGAAATTTGGATCTGATTCTGGGGTTTATTGTTGAATTTTAATTGAGTATAAAAATGTGTGAACTAACTGAGTAATATTTTAGATTGTTTGTAAACATCGATAGTATCGGCGTGTAGTTTTTGTTACATTGCTGGTTTGTAATATACCCGCGAGCATTAATTCGTAGGAATTTGTTTTATATCGTTTATTTTATCGTTTAGTCACCACCTGTGCATTTAGTATTTCCACAGAAAGTCATCATTATATTCTCTATTTTTCTTTTCATTCGCTAAACATGTCCGTTTCAATAATCGTAGTTTGCGATTATCATCTCAAGATTTGGAATGAAGAATATCTCATTTGTTTGAAAAATTATTCAGCAAGAAGGAGACAAAGAAATACGAAAAAAAATTATACAATTTTGCTGCATATTTTGTTGCCCCATAATATGTGACACGTTTAGAAATGTTTATTTTCTTTTAACCTAATGTAATTATGTGTAATTACTTTCACTTGTCATATAATTTAGTTATGAATCAGTAGTTTATGGCATATTAACGATGGGATAAGGACTGTTAGCCTTGATAACTGGAGGAGCAAACCTTTCCTTGTGAAAATCCTTGTCGTGTACATACATATTTCGTAATTTTGAAATTGAACATGAACGTGATTCATGAATCCAAAGTAGTAGTACACGTGGGACCAGGTAAAATGCACGTACTTTGTTTTACTTCTTTTCAATGATAAAAAATTTGGGTTACATTGAAATGTTGGAATTTTTCTTATTTTGCATTAACTGCACTGTACAATATTTTTGTCTTACATACAAAATTAATATATAGTATCTTAGTTTGGAAAAAATATACTGAGTATCTAAATAAAATAAAGAATGCAATGCTATTTACTATTCTTAATGATAACATGAATGTTCTTAACGCAATGACTGGACATTGAATTAGAATAATATTATAATTTTGAAAAAGAACAACATATTTCGCATATCAGTTTGTAAAACACTGCGCACTTGAGGTACAGAGAGTGTTTGCCTCTGAAACGTGTGTGATGCAACGGAAAATGTGATTGTCATCCAATCATAACTATTTTGTGTGTTGTGATTCGCTGAGCGCTTTTGCGGCCAACACATGTGGGAACGCAGCTCTTCATACTTTGCGGCTGGCGTCGGCCCCGTGCGCTGGCGGCGCGGGCGCGTGGCTTTGTCCCTAGCCGCAATGGCTGAAGCGCTGCCATTGGATGGGCGTGGACGTCACCAATGCGAAGCTCGTCAATGAACGGCGTGGCCCACTTCCAGGCCGGCCGGCCCGCCGCCCCGCCCTCCCCGCCCCGCCCAGGCCGGCCCTGCCTCCCACCCGTCCCTTCCCCGCTCCACCTCGCCTCGCCTCGCCCCGCCCCGCCTCGCCCCGCGCCAGCGGCGGCGGAGGCCCAGCGTGGCCCGAGCACACAGGTGCCCTTGGGCGCGGGCCGCGCTCCGCTCCGCTCGCGCCCTCGCGCGCCTTTTCTGCCGCGGCGCTCACAATCGATCACGCGGCTATCGAGCGTCGACGATGGTCCCTCCGCCGGCCGCCTTGCCGCGGGCGACTCCTGGCGACGCCTGGCGCTTGATGACCGCGTAATAGCGCTGGAGGGCGAGGGCGGGGGCGGTGGAGAAGACGGTGGGGTGACGTCGCGCCCGCCGCGGCTCCGTTCGCCAGGACGCGCCACACGCCTCCCAAATCCTTCTGCGCGCATTGGCAGATACTACGAGGAGAAAACGATGCCGTGGAAGCACTTAGTGATATTCAAATTTCGGTGTACTCTATAGCGTACCATCGCTACACGGCTTAGAGCGATTGGTACATATCTCATCACGAGGTATTCATATGTTTTGATAATGATTTTAACAATTACATGTCAAGTGTTCAGCGTGTTTAGGTACAGCCAAGAATCATGTAGCATTGTGACTGCTACATGATTCTTGCGATGGACATATGGGGCCACAGAGCCCCTTGCCTCTGATCCTGCACCTGCCCTGTTATAGATGTATGGGAATGTATGGGTAAATAGTATAAAATGTAACAACGTCTCTTCTCTGTCCATTTTATTTTACAAAGCATTGCAAAGTGTTTTACCCTGTATGAAGAAAATTACATAACAGAATGGCATTAATGAGCATTGGCGGCAAGCGTAATGACACACGCTATTACGTGATAAACTCATTAATTCGATATTTATTATCATCTTCATAAAAATGGCGGAAGTAAATAAGGGAAAAAGCAATACTACAACACACATTATCATCGCTCATTTCTCGAAAACTGTGTACCCTAGGGCCTTGAAAACCTTTCCGCGCGTTGTCTGAATAATCTACATATTCAGAATTTCTCGCTTCAGCCGCCAGAGGAGCCACTGCACTGTCCGCTGCCGCCGGGTTTAAGGAAACATTTTTTAAGAAGATGATGTAAAAATAGCTCACCTGTTCCACCGACATATTCTGTGAAGAAATGAGAAAAAACATACCACAGTTAAAGGACAGTTTTTTTATTGAATTATAAATTAAAAGAAAAGTGATATGAAAAAGAAGCAAACAGGAAAAAGTATACGTACATTTTACATTTACGGAAGATTAAGTTTTAAATTGAAATTAAAAAGTGCACCTCACTCACCTGATACTGCCTAGAGGGTAGGAACTCAATTTAAAGATTAACACACTCCCCAAGCTTTCAATTTAACCCTCGCCACTGCTGTAGGCGGTTTTACAATCGATACCAAACTTGAGGTACTTAGCTCTCTATATATGAATAAAAGACGTCAAAAGCATTTCCGAATTTCCTGTTTATTTTTCAGTAAAACACACGTTGAAGTTGTGAGTAAAATTATTATGAAAATGCGAAAAACATTAGGAGGAACCTTTTTGGAACGAATGGAGAACAGTGTTCATGCTGGAAAACTGCAAAGGGATATACGGGGAATATACGCGGGCCATGAGGAGCACGTGAGAGAACGATGAAGGGGAAATCTGTGGGAAACGTGCGGCGGGACAGGTGGGGCGTGAGATGAGGTTCTTGAACCGCATCCTCGGAACTTAAACTTCGATTACGGTTTGGAGGCGTGGCTCTTCTCTATAGCACGGGTGGTCAGATTCGGGCAGGAGATCGAAATCTCAGTAAATTATAACAACTCGTATTTGATTCTGTCATGATTATGGCTCTTTCATATTAAGTGCCATTTCATTGCACATATGTCTTTCCGATATCTAAATAATGTCTTTCCGATATTGCAAATGCTTCAAAATATTACCTTAAATATACTTTTTTCGTAGATGACGAAAATATTGCGTGGTTTTGCGTGAAAAATTCAGGAAACAAAGAAATGAAAAATTGATGAACAGTGTTTCATGAAAATTAATTTGTGTCGATATTTTAAAAACCTGACGAGACAGAGAAGAACGGTTTTCAAATTTGAAATCAACATAACAACATTGTAAAAGTAAACACCGATATCTATAGTTTGTTTATCAGTGTTATTGGCGAGGGCCATGTGTTAAGCAATTAATTGCAGGTAGTTAGGGATCGCTCATGCGATCCTGAGACAGATGCATATAGATATTTTAATTTGTTATTGCTTGTAAATAATATTGTAAATAAACCACAGTAAATAGTTGAGCTCTTGGCTGTGGTTTGTACTGTGATTCTTATGACGTCACACTAGTCAGATATCAGCATACGGGGAAGGTTGGGAAACAGAAGATGCAAATATTTAGTGTCGACTTACTACGATTTATTTTTAACTTATATTTTCTAGACCATCTTTCGATACCTAAGAGGTGGCGCTGTATTAACTTTCTTGTAGCGAGAAAAAATTAATCAGTGGCGAAAATTACCTATCATTTGCAAAATCTAATGAAGGAGTGTGTTGGAATATCTGTAAAAAAAATAATTGTTGATGAAACAGAACTTTAATAAATTCCTGCTGCTGGTGAATGGAATGCGCCAATGTTAAAGAGGAGCTATTGAATTAATGAACTTCTTTGTGAAATTCTTCCGTAATGTTGTGAGTCAGATTGCATTAAAGTAGTCATTTAGCATTTTGACTTATTATTTGTCGCTTTGAGCTACATAATTTCCACCTTTTTCGAAGGAGAACAATGGATTAGGTAGACCTATAGAGCATCACTCGGGGGTGGGAGGTAATCTGTGCTGGGTCAGAAACGTACAATATTAATAATAATAATAATAATAATAACAACAATAACAATAATAATAATAACAATAATAATAATAATAATAACAATAATAATAATAATAATAATAATAATAATAATAATAATAATAATAATAATAATAATACATGTTAATACATGTTAATACATGATAATACATGATAATACATGATAATACTTTTCGGTAAATTATTTTGAAAACGAATGTTGCAGTGCTTGAAAGGGAATGCGATTAGAGTTAGCAAGTGCGTTCATCAAAAGCATAATGGAATCGTCGATTTTCAATTGTATATTTAGAAGCTTAATGGATTTAAGAGTGAATATGAGATGTTGGTTAGTTGGTTATTAGTGATCAATTAATGAGGTCGTAAGTGAAGAGCATGTTTTCCCTCTGTAGATGGCTGTGATCTTCCCCCGCTGGATGGCGAGATCCGGCCCGACCTACGGGCTAGTGGGGTTTCTCCAAACAAGGTATCTCCCACCACTAGGGACAAGCTCTAATCTTCCGACCGGTCTCCCGGAATGCGTGACAGTGTAGTGCAAGGGGTGAAGATACGACAATGAAGAGGAAGGAAAGATCGCGCGCGGTCCGTGGCCCGTTTATTAGAGGACTGCTCCGCCATTCGCCTAGTGTTGATCGTAGAAATCACGAAAAACAACTGATCCGAGAAACTGGCCTCTAGAATCTTGCCACTGTCGGGAGTCGAATCTAGAATCTCCAGGTCAGAGGCAATGCAGTGACATCAGTCGATGTTCTGAGCCACCTCTCTCGGCACAGAGAAGATGTTGAAATTTGTTCCAGAGTTCAAACATATGAACGGTAAGCAATTTATGTGTTGCTGTGTTCTACTGATAGTAAATAACAATGATTGTGATCCGGTTCCAATACGAAGATAAAGACGGAGAATAACAGCATTTTCGAGATTGTTTTGTCGTATTTGGAGAGTGTCTTTGAGATGATTCGAGTTGCGCGGGATGGCATAGAGCGGAGCCATGGCATTGAGAAAATTGTGAAAATATGTACCGTCCGTGGAACTTGTTCTTCTCTCTTTGCACAACGGTATGACATGTTTCGCGTTTGTATCGACCAGAAAAGTAACAAGCGTTCGGGGGAAAGGAAGAATCTGGAAATATGAATTCGCGAGACGTTTGCACGTGTTTGCACGCCCTGATGGCGTTGATTGTTCGGAAGTCTACTACGCAATAGCTGAAACCCTGCGCCAACTCGGAACGCGCGGTTGCGTGGGTAACTGCGGCCTAGGACGCTGCGTTGGCGTGTTTATTTGAAACTGTTGGCCAGCGTCTCTGCCGAGCGTTACAACGTGAGGCATCCTAAAGGATAACAACCAAACTCTTGTGCTCGTTTTCTGATGCAAATAGTTTCCATTAAACGGAAATGAATATTTCTTGTGATCTAATTTTGTCCAAAACGCTCGAAGTTACAAATTTTTAATAATCAAGGAAGTGTAGTAAAGGACAGGGGATAGGGATTCCGGCTCTCAAGAAAGATAACAGATTTTATTTCTCCCCTTATCGGCATATACAATTTTTAACTGATTTTTGACGATAAATAAATTTAATTGAATTTAACATTATGCCGCTGCCACCTTCACACCAACTCTGTCGACGTCACGATGTCTTCCGGCCGGCGGATTACCGCTCCGTCTCCTCGCCTACTCGAACAAAGGACGAACATTTCCGTGTCTCATGGTTCGTCGCATTCATGGGAAGCATTTTGTTTTCTGCAAGTGCGCTCCAATGGTGCGGCAGGGTGGAAGAAGATGAATTGACTGATTATTTTGTGTTTCCGGATTCGCCCACTGCTACGGTCGTTACTTCCGTAAGTATAGCGCTTGTTTTATCACGGGAGGTAGGAGTGATCTTCCCCCGCTAGCTGGTGAGATCCGCCGCCGATCGACGCTTCGGCTTGCGGAGTTTTCCCCATCCAGGTATCTCTCAGCAGCGGGGTACCGCTCTATCCGGTACAAGCTCTAATCTTCCTACCGGTCTCTCGACATGTGTGGTAGTCTGGTGGATGGATGTGTGTGCGTAAGTAAGGAGTGAGGATAGATCCCTGGCCCATTTTTTAGCGTACTGTTCCATCATTCGCCTGGTATTGATCAGAGAAACCACGGAAAACAACCGATCAGACCAGCCGGCATCTAGAATTCTCCTCCAGACAGCGTCTGAATTCGACCTAACTATCTACTAGCTAGCGTCGAAAATCCTGTCATCGTCGGGAATGGAACGCCAGGACCTCCCGGTCGGAGGCATTGCAGTGACATTAATTGATTCCCTAATACACTGTAGGCAGTAGGGGAGAAAGAGAAGAACGGGGGGGGGGGGTGCCCGTGGTCATCGCCCTCCGTGCGCAGGAAGACACGTGCTACTTACTGGTCCCACTTGCTTTTCATTGACACGTGAATCGACTCGAATCGCTTAGGGCACAATACCTTCTCAGACATTCGAGAACATTGAAATGGACGTTTGACAAGCAGCACATTACATTCATCACATGCCTGCATATGATTGTAGGGATTTATGATGCATTTTACAGTGTGATTTTATTCATCAGGGCGCCTTTGAAAAAGTGTTGCACAACCTTCGCAATTGGGGGCTCTTATCGGAGGAAGAACTGGCAAGGGAGTCTACAGTGATCAAGGTGACCAAACGTCCCCAGCTTACCTCCAAGAAATACACTTCAATATTATTTCGAAAGCATTCTATAATATAGTTTCCTTATAGGAATATTCTAATGTCCACCAGATGGATATTAATCTAGTACTTTTTGGGAGTATAATAATTCTTGTAATAATGAAACATATTTCTTGTATGCAGAGTCTTCAGAACGAAAAATACATATTTTTAAAACAATGTATTGTATTAATTTTTATCATTAATATGGTCTTTTCTAGACGTGCGTGTGAATGTGTATAGCACGTCACATTTCATTTTACAGGAGAGCAATTAAAATAGTTTTGTGTTCTGAATGAAAGTAGACTAAATGTTGTCTGATGAACATCTGACGTCGCGGACTCGGCACATAGAGAGCCATAGAGCGATACTTATCGAGTTTTCACGACTGTGCTAAGAGCATTCTAGCGACGATCTCAGGATCAATAGACTCATTGCAAAATAAATATTTGTCTATACAGCGCTCTCAAAGTTGGTTTGAAAAGTTATTTCGGAGTAATTTGTTAATTTCAAGTCTTTTGTGAACATAAATGTTAATTTTTTAAAACATTGTTAAATAAATCAGAATGAAAAAGGGCAAAAATGTATACTTATTTACGAAATCCACCAACATTGTAACTCAATCTACAGCAATTCGTTTCGTTCAATTCATTTCACTCCAGAAGCTTAGCATCCTCTTCCATGCTAACCATTATAAGCGCGTGAACATGAAGTTGTTGGTTCCTTTATCCAATCACTTCCACTTACAAGATATTAAAGACAGCAGAATTTTGTCAGCAGAAATTTGCGAAGAAAATATATTGCCTTTTTCTTCTGAGATTTTTGGACAAAATACTCTTTGAAAAGCACATTTACTTTTAATCGTATTGGATATTACAACTTGGATTCGTTCTTCATCCTGGATTTTGCAATTTGCATTTCCTGCATTTTGCTACAAGAAATTTCGTAAACTGATTTATGTCAAAATGGGGACATAATTACGGATAAATCTGAATCACACGATAAGCGACTCCTCTGCCAACTAGATTACCAAAAAAAATTGGTGGGAAATATATGTTTGGTTTTATAATAGATTAATACTTGTATGTATTCTTCAAAATGAATTATGTAACATCTTTTTTATTTTCATTTTCGTGTTGTAATGAAAGCTTACTGATAAAATGTTGAATGCCCTTGGTAGACATTTCACCTTTACAACTTTCCCCTCTTTTCATTGAACACTGTGTTGCATACCATATCATTGAAGGGAATTGTTCAACAATTGCAAAAATGTAATTCCGTAAGAAAGAACTGAAAGCAATGATGTAGTAAAAATTTATTGGATAAGTTACATTAGACCCAAGGTTCTTATCACTAGCAGACAAGGTAATTGTTATTCAAAACATTTATTACATAGTGACAAACCATTGTTAAAGTTATGTGAATACTTACTCACCCGAAGCTAAAAACTCTAAAGTCAAAACACGTCACTTCCCACACTGTTATTTTTATTTAAACGAGTGCCTTCCTTCTTGATCCTGCTTCTTTTCGTCTAACCACAGCACCTACCCTCGCGCAGTCAACGGCAGACGACTGTGTATTGTATTCTAATCCCCTCCGATGATAGCTGCTCTAAATACTCCGGCGACAAAAGTACACGGCCCCTATATCAACTTCTCTCGGAACAACTCTAGCTGGAGCCCCAGAGCCCGGCACAGACTACTCGAAAGTTAGAAAAACCTTTCGTGAAGTGTAAGACGCCTACGGAGAGATAATTCGCTAGTAGAGTGTGGCTCGAATGGGCCACCCATTCGGTGTTGTCCGGTGGCTCACTGCTTCATGAGTCAGCTGGGTGAGGGGGGGGGGGGAGGGAGGGGAGGCGATACTGGTGGTGCTGAAAGGAGAGAAACTGAGGAGCGGCAACTGACAGAGTAGTGGTGCTTAAAATTATATTTTTAATTCCTGTCAATGTTTATTCACAAATAAATTATTGCGAACCACACTACAAATAATCGAATACCCATTTCAAATTTAATAAACAGGCCATTTATGACTATTTTCGCTTTTTTGTTCTCGATTCCTCAGAAGCTATTTGGCAATAGCGAAAATAAGAAGCTAATCGCCAGAAGCAGTCTTCCCGGCGCCTATTGAGATCGCGATCTCCTCTAGTCGACTGAAAGCCCAGTGACACGAGGGCCACAGCGCGCATTTTAGCCAAAGTTCTTGTATTTGGGCAGCGCTAATCTAGTGCACACGTACCGCGCGACACGTAAGAGGGAATGCAATGAAGAGAGGTTGGGACTGGTTCCTGTATGAAATTATTACGCAGGAGCCGGCTATACTGAGAAGTACGTGAAGGTGTCCGGGTCCAAGGCAGCGATTGCGAGAGCCGAAAAGGCGGTCGCGCGAAAGTTCTCGAAATGGGTCCCGGCCCCGCCCCCGATCGCGCTCCGCCACGCCATCTCCCTTTATTTATGCACCTCGCTCAATGGCAGTCAGAATCAAAGAGATGCGCGTCCACTCAGCCACCAACACCGGAGCGTCTCTTGTGTCCTACGTAATGAAACAAGTCTGCAATGTAAATAGAGCGACAGCGCAGTGCCGGCTGAGTAGCGTTGGCAAACAGGGGCGGCGGGGCGGCGGGGCTGCGGGGGCGGTGGGGGGCGGGGGCTGCGGGGGTGGCGGGGGGGGTGGCGGGGGTGGCGGGGGCGGCGGGGGGCGGGCGGGGGTGGCGGGGACGGCGGGGACGGTTAGGGCCGAGAGGGCGGCGGGGGGTGGGGCGGCGAGACGGGTGGAAGACGGACGCTGCCTGTTGCCTGTGACTGCCAGTGCGAAGCGAATGACTTGCACCTTTCACCTGCCAACCTCCGACCTCTACATGGAGCTTTTCCTCTCAGAATTGCACTGTAGGTATGGATACGCCTTCAACAGTGCCTTCCAACTTTCCTATTGCGGTCGTATATCTGTCGTCGCCACATTGTTCCTACAGGTTGTTCCACTTGGGAGGAATATATCGGCGATATATTTATAGCCAGCGAGAGTCGTTTGTAACTCCCGGTTTAAGGGAACACCTATCTTTATGTCCATGAGGACCGAAGTATTCTCGAGCATGGGCTTTCCATTGCAGTCATTTTTCATGCGGGGTATTTGTATGCAATGAATTCGTTTATTCTTTGCTTTTTACCTTCCCGAATCTAATTCTATACTGTTAAAATATTGCCCCTGTGAATTTAATGTAAACACTTTTGTAATAAAAATTACTAATTGAAGAAACCGAAGTTTGAAAGTAGCATTTCTGAACTTAACGATTGCCTCCAAACACTCAATTGATCCGAAATCGAAAATTCGAAATTTTATCCCGCTTCACTATTATGCGTAAACCAGTGGCCTGCTGTTGCAAAACCGCTTTTGAAAAACGCACACAAAATGGTTTCCAAAAAACCTGCGTGCATACTTCTCAAGAACAAATAAAATACTCCGATAATAGCAGGCGGCCGCTTCCTTCCTTGCCGTCGCATAACGTCAGCTATGTAGTAGGCAGTATGAGAATGAAGTCGGTAAGCACAGTATGATAATAGGCGAAATAACATATTCAAATCGACTTAGGTGCCTGAGGGCAACTGCTGATGTCACCGCTGTGCCGATGACAAGGAAGTCCTTGGGTTCGAGTCTCGACGGCGGCTGGATTTTCGAGACTAGCTAGATGGGTGAATTCAGCCGCTGTCTGGAGGAGAATTCTACCGGCCGGCTGCCATGATCGGTAGTTTTCCGTAGTTTCTCCGATCACACCTTGCGAATGCCGGAGCAGTACCCTTAGAAACGGACCACGAACATCACACAATCTTTCCTTCCCTTTCCTTACCCTACCCTCTCCCCTTACTTTCACACACTTTCGTGCAGCACACATGTCGGGAGTTTAGAAAATGTTTCTGCGGGGGCGTTGCCCCGTCGATGGTAGGAGATACCTGGTTAGAGAAAACCCCGCTTGCTGACGGGTAGGTAGACGTCTGATCTCGCTTTCCACGAGGGGAAGATCACCACCATCTCCCGCGATAAAACATTCACTATACTTACGTGGCTAATGACCTTAGCTGTTGACGCGCACAGAGTCATCAATTAATCCGTCAACACAAAAAAATCTCCATTTTTCCGTCTATATCGTAACTGTTACATTTTTCACTGTATCTTTCTCGAAATCCTGGGCATTTAACAAAACAATAGACATTTCTCAAAAGACCGGAGGCTGCATAGTTTTCTTTCAGTTTCTGCGCAAATTGGAAATACGTAAAATAGATTATGGTATAACGTATTTGGAAAATAAGTTGAAGAGCAATGGCCAGTCAAATTTGAAATATTTTTATTATTTCTTTATGCTTAGTAGTGGGGGCAGACATGCATCTGATAAGTAGTGGAATGACTGCTACTCAAATAGATTTTTGTTCAAAAGCGTAACAAGAATCAATCTCAGCATTTTCTTTATGAATCGAAGTGTGCAACGCTCTATGCATCAATTGAAGTCGAACTAGTAGATATGACCGAGTAGTTGTTAACTATTTTTATTATAGAATTTTAGAGGACAAATAAAACTGAAAACAGATAAAGGGAATGTAAACATTATTTATACGAATCTTACAATACCTTGTTTCGCTTGTGAGAGGCACCAAGAGCTCTCTTACTAGTAAAATATAATATAATACATGTTGTTATGCGACTGTCCAATTTAATATATTTATTCCGATATACCCTTTTAATTAGGGACAATCAATTAGTGAAATTAGAAGATATTCGACATATTTTAACCATTTATTTGAAAATAGCATTTCGAAAGTTCTTCATCATCAGGCTATTATATATATATATATATATATATATATATATATATATATATATATATATATATATATATATATATATATATATATATATATATATATATATATATATATATATATATATATATATATATATATATATATATATATATATATATATATGCCGATCAGATGGCCGAGATCGCTAAGGCAGTAGTGCCGGAGTGGTCTCGGACCAGAAGATCGCGGGTTCGAGTCCCGCCTCGGGCATGGGTGTATTTGTGTGTGTTTGTATGAGTGTGTCCTTTCACCCCTCATTATCATCATCATTTCATCTTTCATACCCCCAGGACTAACAACCCTGGGGGATAAAAATCGGATCCAGCTTAATGCTGGTCCCCCCAAAGAAGTGTTCGCAAGCACCTGCCACCGTGATATTAAAATGAAAAACTGAGCCACGGTAAATGCAGTTTGCTTGCCCTGCGTGGTCCTAGTTGGCCGAAACGAAAATAATAATAATAATATATATATATACATATGTGTGTGTGTGTATATATATAAATGTACATAATTACATTTAGAAAATCAATAATAAATTTCATTACATTTAAACATTCAATAGTAAAAACCAGCAAACATGAAATACAAATTATAGTAAAAGGTACAAACAATGAAAAGGATTTACATGGAGCCCAAATATGGTAAGCCTATTTTTTAATAATTTCTTCAGAGATAAATGTGATAAACGAGATGTATGTTCTCTCAAGCAGGGTACTTGGGCTGCACCGCATCATTTACAGACTATGTACTCTAGCATCTACTATCAAGTGCAACAACTGTCCTGACAATATTTTATATTTCATGTTTGTTGGTTTTCATTGATTAATTATTCTATTGTAATGAAAGTTATCAATAATTTTCACCATTTCTTATATGTACAATAAATATTGCAATATATGTACAAAAAATAATGATGAAAGACTTCGTTCGAAAGGACGACGTTTTACAAAAATGGTTAAAACTGAATAACTTCTACAAACTTCTTTTCTCCAATTAAAGGAGAAAATCGCAGAAAATTATTTAATACGTTTTTTAAATTAATTTTAGCAATATAAAAATACTTTAAAACATTTTTTTTAAATGATATTACTTCCGAGTTCGTTTTCATTGCACAATTATGCAGAGGTTTGCAACGTTCCAACATACAAAGTGCTCGAATATTAATTTAGTTTTCGTCCTACAGTATGCCATTCAGTTTGTACGCATAGTTCAGTTACACTCTATTGAAATTGAAATAACAAATGCGTTTAGCATATGTAATATAAACGCTTGAGCGATCAACTGCGTCAAGAGATATGCTGCCGGCTTCAGCATTTGTCATCCACATTCGCTTCTCCGTCAGGAATTGGCGCCCTGAAATCAGCCCTTTTAGCGGCATCGTTCGTCCTCGATACTGGCAGTGCCGGAACTAGCATTCTCGGACATTGCGGTCTCGGTGGGACGATCTGGTAGGCGAGAACGATAGTAACTGTGTGTCTTTATGTCCAGCTATAATAGAATTAGAAAGTTTTTAAGCAGACTACGCTATAAGCAGTCGGAAACAAATTCTTCTTCTCCGTTTATTTAGCTCAAATCGTCACTTAATTATTAATCATAATTGAAACCCTCTTTTGTTTTTGTCAAATAAGAAGCGACTGGCTGTTGTGAAGCAGTTGTCTTTCTTTTTCCCTACGGCACTTCTAATAGCATTAGTCCGGGTAGTGCAGAAGTCGCCCCGTTCTCAATTTGTCACTTTTAACGGCTTCCTTGCCCCTCACGACTCTCGTATCATATGTCGGCTGCTAGGAAAATTAACTTGCTTTGCTTGTAGTATACGATGTTTCTATAGCCATGTTAATCAGAAACAATGATGTACAAATCCTTTGAAACTGGGAAACTAGTGAGTGAGTGAGTGTGTGTGTGTGTGTGTGTGAGAGAGAGAGAGAGAGAGAGAGAGAGAGAGAGAGAGAGAGAGAGAGAGAGAGAGAGAGAGAGAGAGAGAGAGAGAGAGAGCGCGTAATGAATTTTTAAATTTCTCAATTAACTTTCTAGTACCGTAAATCGTCTACGATTCATGTATTTTATTAGGATAAATTAAAGACCGCTTGAGTCTTCTCAATAATTGCAAGACAATTGTACGATGTTAACTTTCACACATGTGTTTAATACATGAATGTAATAGTCGTTCTTTAACAATTAGATATTACCGAAACGTAGTTTCTCAGCGATACACTTCTATTCGGAGAATTTTCATTTATTTATTTATTTATATATTTATTTATTCATTAATTTTCATAACTGCAAAAAATGTGTTTTTTTAGACAAACACTGTTTCACTGTTTGTGAATTCTTCCTGAGTTCCTGAGTACCTAACAAAAGCACAGTGTCCTTTTACATGGCAGCAGCATGGCTTACATGGCTGCTTCTATTTCCAGGAACTTTGAAAATTTTTAATTTTGATTTAATAGGTCGTTATCACGTAAATAAATTACATTGCCTATTAATAATATGGTATTTTAATCTTTAGAAGCCCAGTAATTAGTAATATAGATCCGTAGATGGGAGGAGAGAAATTATAAATTTAGTTCCCAAAAGCAAAGCAAGAAATCATCTCAGCATTTGCTCAACGAATCATGGGAAAATGAACCAATCGAGACCTTGGCCCAAAAGATGTTTACAATAATTTGAGTCAAGTTACAATTATATAAAAACTAACTTCAATATTTATTATTTTGGCTGATGTAAATGTAGTTAATTGATTTTTACTTTCTCGCACTTAATAAGAAGAAAAAGTATTGTAATTGTGCTTCGGAAAACGGCGAATTTTGGACACAAAAACTTATTGCGGGGCCCTGGTAAGGAAAAAGTGGATAAATTCAGTTGATAAATGTGGGAAAAAATCCTCTAACACGTGGTGTAGCCAGAATCCATGTTTTGGGGGTCCTTCATACCGAAAAATCGATTATCGGCAAAACGTCTGTCTGTCTGTCTGTCCGTCCGTCTATGCCGAACGCTAGTGCATAAACCGTTTGGCTGATTTTCTCCAAAATTGATATTCCTTAATCGTTCTAGGTGATGTCGCGGACTCTGGAATTTGAAAAGGATATTTAAATTTTTGGGGGTTTACATAAAACCCCTGGGATATTTTAAACAAAAATGGCTCCAACTGTTTTGATTAAATTTTGTTGTTGAATAGTGCAAAAGACGTTTAAGAGAATGGTGCAGGTCTCATTTTCGTTGACATTCCCAATTTTTCGTAAATTGAAAAAAAAGTTAAAAAAACCTTCATAATTGTTGAAAGAGATTTTTGTCTCAGATAAAGTATGTTGTACAAAATTAGCTCCACATAAAAGGTCATGTAGAATTTCTTGAAAAATAGTTTTTGCGTATTTTGCGATTGTAGCTTACAAAAAAATGTTCTCAAAAACCGCTCCAAACTTTTGTTTAAATTTTCTCCACATATATAATAAGGAACAATAAGAAATATGGCGCTAGTCTCATTTTCGAATATTGCTCGGTTTTTTGAAAATTAAAAAAATAAAACTTCTTATAAAATAACTCAAATAAGGAAATATAACGAAAAATAATAAAATCAGTTATATCCAATAGCATAGAATCCTTCGTTTTAGGAGTTATATGGACCATGATATTATACAAGTTAGGTTTACGTTTCTAGAAAAAACAGCTAATAATAGCTTTAGGTAAATCAATGACCAATGAGGAGCATTAGTCATTAGAACTATGTTAGAAAGACGTCACCATGATTTTGCCGATAGAACCTTTTCATTAAAAAAATATGAGCATATGCTGATTGAACTAATTACAGTCCATAGTTTTTAAGTCCAAAGTCGAAATGAAAACGACATTGACGTTTTAGAATAATACAGTCGATAGTCGTATAATATATCTAAATCATGCCGGTAACTAATTTTTCCATAAAAGTGCAGTTGGAACTCTTTTATTTTAAGGTCGCGGACTGAGGTCACAGTTTCACCATCATTACACTGATCACTAGCGCGGGATGTTTGTTAGGTCATGAAGAACACGTGACACAAAGATTGGGCTCATGGAAGCTGTAGCCAACAAAGGAACTCGCGTGCCAACCAGCGCCGGCCTCCCCTACATTTGCACCCAGTGAAAATACAGTAAACGCTTGATATTCCCCTATCGTAATGTCTCTCAGTGAGGGGTCTATAAAATTAATTGATGCAAATAGGACCATTGACGCCTCAGGGAGGACTATCATATTCTTCACGTAAATTGTTTGCTCTTTCAGAGTTAGAAAATTATTTTCTTACTAAACCAACAAAATATGTGAACGTGCATCACAATGAGAGATAAAGCTGATTAAACAATTGAATTACACTGCACATGATCACGGAGTATTTTTGCACAGGAATAAAGATGAAAGATACACAGCGTAACGTCACGCTGAAGAGCTGATGGTCATATTGCTCGCATGTTTATGTGCAATTTGGGAAAAGCTACATGCGCGTGCCTCCCCAATCTGGTTCCTGCGATCGGCGAGATTAAACAGCATCACTGGGAGCACGATTTCGGAAATCATGGACAGTACACTTCAATATTTTCACGAAAAAAATGAGTATTAACCATTAAGATAACTATTACAAAGTTCTGGCTACAAAATATTTTTAGTTAACAATGGTGAATTGCTCTACAGTAGTGACTGTACTGTCAATTCAAAGTCCTCGTTTGATTATTAATTTCTCAAACTCGTTGTCGGGAGCCTTTTTCAGGTGTCACATTAGTAACCTACTGTTGTGTAAATGAGATATTGTAGTTCGGCTAAGTACAACCTTATTCCGTCGAACTTTGTACAATTGGTGAAACTATATAATTCAAATGCCTTTCCTAAAATTGATCTTCCCGCTTCTTAGCGG
Organism: Gryllus longicercus; assembly: GCA_038098605.1. Classification (NCBI taxonomy): domain Eukaryota; kingdom Metazoa; phylum Arthropoda; class Insecta; order Orthoptera; family Gryllidae; genus Gryllus; species Gryllus longicercus. The sequence continues at coordinate 854,531 of JAZDUA010000507.1, read as the reverse complement.
CGTGACGCTTCACTCGCCACGCCAGGCCGTCCCCTCCGGCCGTGTGGAGCGAAGTCCCGGGCTGTAGCCTCCCTCGCGCGGTCTCACCTCCGTCTGTCGTTGCAAAGGCCACGGCCCCCATTGGACCGCTTTCCGGAGTGGGTGGGCTACTATCCCACTCCCACGACAACTGTCGACACCGAGCGTTTCCTCGCTCGGTCGGTGCGTGGGCCTCCCTAGGCCCGCCGCTCCAAATGGCTCTCGTCGCCTCGCTGACGGGCGATCTCCAGCCTCCCTCTCCGTCGACTAGCTATGCTGGCCGGGTTCCCTCTCGACTCACTAGAACGGCGTAGGCTACCGTACTCTCCGCTGCCTGGGACTGTGTAGTCTCGTTACTCGCTGTACTGCCGGAACTGTCCTCCTGGCGCTGGCTAGCCCGTTATACAGCGGGCGCAGCTCTGTCATAAACTCGCGCCCTTGCCTGGAGACTTGCGACGTGTGCCCGCTGTTACCAGCGGCCACAAGAACGCGCGTTGTCCAGGCGCAAGATTAAATTTTGTACTTGGAAAAACACACCCGGAAATTACGAAATTTGGAAAATTTCGAAAATGCATAGTTAAACTTGCAAATCGGATCTATGCCATCTTTATAAGTGTATTTTAATCTATTATTACAAGAAATTTAAGGAAAACATTTGGAGCCGTTTTTGAGAAAATTTCGAAAATGTCCGGGATGCTTTATGTAAAGTACTCCCATTTTTTAATTTTTTTTTTAAATCTCAAAGATTCGACTCGAGCCAGATCGACACGGCTTTCTTCAATTTGGAAAAAATCCTACGTATTTTTTAGGCGCTAGTAGGGTTCACAAACACCAGACGGGCGGAGTGACTGACGGACGAACGGACGGACGTTTAAAAAAACACTTTTTTGGTATCTGGGGACCCCAAACTTGTCTTTCCGTTGAAATCTCGAAATTGATTTTCCGCAGTATTACATAACTTTCGCTATACTGCGTATATTACTCCTTATATACGTACGTATGCGGAAAGTAATTATTAGAATGGAAATAAAATCAGTAAAAATATAATATATGCTGACTGAATACTTTTTTTGAGTTCTGAAAATTATTCAGATATTTTTCTTTACAATCCTACAAATAATAAAATCGGCATTAAATCAGCTCCATAGTTCTCGCTCAGCAGCAGTCAGGAGCAGACGTGCTCCGCAGCTCCGCCAGTTAGCCGAAGGCTAGCGCTTATCGCAAGTCCGACTGCCCCGGCCGCTACTAGTGCCGGTCCGGGGTCAGAAAGAAGTGCATTTATTTGTGAACAGTGGTGAATTAGGAACGTTTTCAACTCACCGTTCAAATTTACTAGTGATACAGTGGTGACCGCTCGTATTTGTGTACAAAGGTGACTTCATTCTCGTGTGAACAGTGGTGCATCAAGAAATATTGAAAATCAATACCGCCCATATATAGTGAAGTGAATTATGTTAACTGACCACGTCCCCTTCGGGGGACTAATCACACAGACAACAGAAATACTAAATAACCAAGAAAACAGTGAAGCTTTCGTCAACAATAGTACGAACGGATCGACTTTAGAACACAGTGAAATAACACTGAACCTTCAGCAACAGCACCAATTTTTATTGCATGAACATCAACAGCTAAAACAACAATTAGTGCAACAGAACCAACAGTTACAATTTCAAATACAGCAATATGTGCGTGAAAAAGAAATCCCAGCCACCGTCCTAGAAGCTACAGCAACTAACGGCCAAGCATCTACAACGCAGGAAACGGCCTCAACCTTGTGCAGCTCATGGCAAACAATCCCGCTGCGTCGACAAAAAAGACGCAATGATGACAACTCTATACAACCCTCTAAGAAGACTAACAGTGAACACGACCCCGTATCATCAAAAAACAGGTATGAACATCTCTCTTGTGATGAAAATTTGGAAGAAACCTCGAATTCTGAGAAAATCAATGATACAACAACCAAGGGCAGCATACAAGAACAAGACAAATATCGTACACCGCCTATTTTCATTCCAGGCGTCAGAGTAATATCTGATATGATCAGATCTATTAAAGAAGTCATTAAAGATGAAGACTTCTCATATAAACTTGTCAAAACCTACCAAGATGAAGCCAAAATTACTATGAACAATGTGAAAATCGTACCTCAAACACCGGTGGTTTATCGAAAGCTTGTTAAACATCTGAATCTAAAAAATATTTCTCATTATACATTTCAGTTAAAACAAGAAAGAGCCTTTCGGGTAGTATTAAAAAATATGCACCCAACAGCAGACATAACGGAACTTAAAGAAGCTATAGAAGCACAAGGCCACAAAGTAAGACAAATTCATAATATCAAGCATCGTTTAACAAAAGCACCTCTACCATTGTTTTTTGTGGACTTAGAACCTCAAAGTAACAACAAAAAGATATATGACGTCGAATACTTACTACATGCAAAAATAAGTTTAGAACCACCGCGTAAAAAACGAGAAATAGTACAATGCAAGCGATGTCAGTCCTACGAGCACAGTTTTCGGTATTGTACGCTTCCGTATAGCTGCGTCAAATGTGGAAAGAATCACGATAGTCGAACCTGTACTAAAACGAGAGACACACCAGCTACATGTGCTCTATGTAGCCGTGACCATCCAGCAAATTATAAAGGCTGCGAAGTCTATCAAAAAATTCGTAACAGCAAGTATCCTAGTCAAAGTCAACACCGTAGAAATGCTACGCAAAATATAACTGAAGGCAACAATTTAAGTTCACTAACTAGTAATCAAACCATAGGAACAGGTAGACAGTTCACATATGCACAAATGGCCCAACATTCGCAAATCAATAATCAAAATGTGTCGTATGAAAATAATCTGATTTCCATAATGCAAGAATCATTTAAAAAATTCGAGTCCATCTTAGCAAATCAAGCTGAACAAATCTCCAGCCTAATTAATATCATGACTGCAATAATGAAGAAACTATGAGTAATTCACTGAATTGTCTCCTGGAATGCCAACGGAATACTTCAACATCGAAGAGAGTTAGAAGTGTTTCTACATCAAGAAAATATTGACATACTCCTAGTGTCTGAAACACATTTTACCGAAAGAAGCTATCTACGTATATCTGACTACGAAGTATATTGCACAAATCATCCAGATGGGACAGCTCATGGAGGCACAGCAGTAATAATTAAAACAAGAATCAGACACAATATGTACAAAGATAATGCTAAAGACTATTTGCAAGCAACCGCTATACAAGTATACGATAAGTTCGGTCCGCTCGTTATTTCAGCTATATACTCCCCTCCAAAACACAAGATAACCACCGATCAGTATATCAAGTTTTTTAGAACGCTCGGCACAAGGTTCATTGCTGGAGGAGACTACAATGCTAAAAATCAACTATGGGGATCAAGACTGGTAACTACAAGAGGTCGCGCTTTAGAAGGAGCCATCTCTACACTAAAACTCCAAACAATTTCATCAGGAAATCCCACATACTGGCCAACGGATGGTAACAAGGTACCTGATGTCTTGGATTTCTTCGTCACAAAGGGAATGGCACAGACCTATCACACAATAGAACCGTCTTTTGATCTTTCATCTGATCATTCTCCAGAAATACTGACAATCAGTTCTTCTGAAATCAAAAAGAAAGAAAGCATATACCTTACAAACAGAAAAACGAACTGGGAAGAATACAGCAACTGGCTTTACCATAACACCACTGCCAAGGTCCGTCTAAAATGTCCAAAAGATATCGACGATGCTGTTGAATACTTAATACAACACATTCAACAGGCAGCCTTAAATGCAACTCCAGAAATGAGAGTGTTTGAAAAAAATAAATACCCATCAGAAATACTAAAAATGATTAAAGAGAAAAGACAGATGAAGATGACCTGGCAACGCACTCATCACCCGAACGACAAACGAATACTCAACAGAACTTCCCGCCTCTTATCAAGAAAATTACAAGAAATTCATTCGGAGGAAATGAAGGAAAGAATAGAAAAGTTGTCACCCTCAAAAGCTACAGATTACTCCTTATGGAAAATTACTAAAAAATTAAAAAGGCCTACAAAACATGTCCCCCCTCTTCGTAAAACCGATGGAAGCTGGGCTAGAACGGAAAACGATAAGGCAGAAGAATTTGCAAAATATTTTGCAAAAACATTTCAACCACACCCCTCAGCACTACTCACAGAAGAAAAAGAAATCATAGAATTCTTGGAATGTCCTCATCAAATGTCGCCACCAATTAAATTCTTCTCAACAAAAGAAGTCACAGCAGGGCTGAAACTACTACCAAATCATAAGGCTCCTGGACATGATCGTATTACAGGGGAAATGCTTAAAAAACTGCCTAAGAAACTCATTGCCCTTGTAACATCCATTTTCAATGGAATAATACGCATCGGACACTATCCTTCGCAGTGGAAACTGGCACAATTAATTGTAATCGCAAAACCAGGAAAACCGCTACAAGATGTTTCCTCGTACAGACCAATAAGTTTATTACCTTCTTTGTCTAAGGTATTCGAAAAACTATTACTATTTCGCATATATCCATTACTTAAAGAAAATGACACAATTCCAGACCATCAGTTCGGTTTTAGAAATCGCCATTCTACAATAGAACAAATTCATAGAGTAGTCGACACCATCAACGGAGCTCTAGAAAATAAAATGTATTGTTCCGCCTTGTTTCTAGATATCGCGCAAGCGTTCGACAAAGTGTGGCATCAAGGCTTGCTATATAAAATCAAGAAATATCTGCCGCATCCATACTATAATATACTTCGATCCTTTATTTCAGATCGATTTTTTCAAATAAAATTCGGAGATGAAATAACACCGTTTCATCCAGTATTATCAGGAGTGCCACAGGAGAGCATCCTTGGACCAGTGCTGTACACGCTTTACACCGCTGACTTACCTCAGTCCCCAGACGTCACCACTGCAACATATGCAGATGACACAGCCCTGCTAGCTTCGCACGAAAACCAAGAAACGGCAACAAGAACATTGAAAGAGCACCTCGAGCTTATAAACAAATGGTGTAAACTCTGGAGAATAAGAATGAATGAAACAAAGTCCAAATGTATAACATTTACCCTCAGACGAACAAGAAATACAAGAATAGAAATAAACGGAAAACTAATTGAAAACGTAGACACCGTCAAATATCTCGGACTACATCTAGACAAAAAGCTAACCTGGAAGAAACATATTTCGATCAAAAGAAAGGAAGCAGAACTGAAAAGTAGACAAATGATATGGTTAATAGGAAGAAAATCTAGTTTAAGTCTAGGAAACAAAATTTTACTTTACAAAACAATACTCAAACCTATCTGGTCTTATGGAATTGAACTCTGGGGAACAGCATCACATTCAAATATAGAAATAATTCAAAGATTTGAATCCAAATGTCTCAGACTATTAAGCAATGCTCCCTGGTTTGTATCAAACGCCACTCTACATAACGATCTCAATATCACCACTGTTAAAGAGGAAATCACTCTCAAATCTCACAAATACCAACACAGACTCGAAAATCATATTAATCATCTGGCCATAAACATCTTAGATAACAGCACAATGACAAGAAGATTGAAAAGAGTACATCCTCTTGATCTGGACCACAGATATAAATAATATTTTTCTTTTAAAATAATTGTTACTGTAGATATATTTTTTTGTCACAATGCTTGCACTATTGTATGTTTGTTTGTTATTGTGTTTTTTGTTATTTCAATGTGATATTGTTTACTGTTGCTTTTGTTTGTTTTTTTTCTCTCTCTGAACTGGACAATCAGTTTAAAACCATTTTTAGAAAGAACCAGAATTGTATGGTTTCTTTACATGTCAATAATATATGTACAATTGTATTTGCCGAATGTTCGTGTAGAACAAATTGCAAATAAAGCAGATGTTAAAAAAAATCAGCTCCATTTTATGCATTGCCCGAAGGCTTTTTGTCGCCCGAGATCATTAGAATCAGTTAATGCCAGTGGTACATTCAAGAGTTTTTAAAATTAATTTTAATGATGAAGATTAACTTACTCAATAGTTAACTAGATGTTAACTTGACTCGGTTTGTCTTTTCATATTTATCTCCCATAATTCCCTCTTCTAATTCCGTCCATAAGAGAGCATGTATCATTCAACAGTTTTCGGATTTCTCACGTAACCACGATTCTCGCGAACCAGGCGGAATATTATGCGGAATATATCAAGTTTCGTTTCGAAGGCAATTAGAAACAATAATGTTTCAGTAAAATATAAATGTTATTTCTTTTCGGAATCACCAAACTCAAAATTGTATTGTAGAAGGTTCGCAAACCATACGAACGACTCCATACCTATACGTCCTATTCGAAATGGAGTTGAATGTCGGCAGCGAGAGTAACAAAGGGAAAGAAAAATGTTCCTCACAATATGTCTTACTAATTTCCAATGATTGCATGAATTGAAAGAATACTATTCAGCCTCCGGTCATTCGAGAGTTGTCTATATTTTCTTTAGATACCCAGGAACTCGGGAAAAAACGAGGAAATAATTTCAATTTGGATTGAAAAATGTAAATATTTGTTTTCATGAGGCGGGAAATTTCTCGAATTTAAGTTCCACACGTGACATTTACAACTGATAGACAATTCGTCAGGCATTCGTTCCTGCGTCGTTGACGAGGGTGTCCTAGGGAGTTTCGACTTTAGCTACAAAACTGTGAATTACGTATTATTTGCTTCTGTAGGTAATTATCCAGGTTGTATGTATCCTCTGAATGTTTCATTAGCCATTGGCTGTTGTCGTTTCTTCTTCCGTTTACAGTATCTTATTATTTACCAATCCGAACTGCATTAATATACATCGTGTCAGGGGTTAAAGGTTACTATGTGCTTTTTTGAGCAAAATGAGATACATTAACACACTTTTTCCTGTAGTATTTCTCGTCTTGGAAAAATTGGAAACTATCATATTCAAAATATATTTTTAACCAAATTACAAGCAGTGAAAACGTTAAGTTCAAAACAAAATCATCTTAAAGCTATTCTCTGTTAAAATTCAATAAATTTGACGCAGTGCCCTTTAACTCCGAAGTAGAGTCATAAAAAGTAGACAAAATAGAACGCATGATTAAATTTTCAGCTTTCATATACCCTAAATTCTTCATTTTAGATGAACTTGTTTGGTATATTCTGTTGTAGGTAACAGCATTGTCAGAAACGCTATAACAGAAAATTGAATTAAATGCTTTTGTACATGATTTGTCAGAGCTGTTTAGCAGTTGGCATTGTTGTTATTTGTATCTGATAATATTTTGCGAACAAAGTGTTGTCATTCATGCAAGGCAATTTAATTACAGATATTAATTTGAAAAACATACACTATATACATTATGTTATTCAACAATGACATTTTAGTCACATGTTTGAATGAAATGGACTCACTGTGCAATGAAACATAAATGGACGATTTTGATTTAATATTTTTGGGGAAAGAGGTTTTGGAATAATAATTACCATACAGAAGATTTCAATGTGTGGCCGCTCAGTAGTTTTTTTTGTTTTTTCATACTATTTCCAGTTTGAAAATATGAGAGGTATTTTGTATCTTATATAAAGAGATATTAGAAGCAAATTTGGTAATGTACTATTAAATGCCCCTTTGGTAAAGCAAATATCATATATCCTCTTCCTTCTCTCTCTCTCTCTCTCTCTCTCTCTCTCTCTCTCTCTCTCTCTCTCTCTGCCCCCTCTCTCTCTCTCTATGTTTGTATTATCAAAGATGACGGTTGTGTACAATTTCTAAGAAATAAACAAAAGAAACTTAAGTTTGCTACTTCTGCAGAGGCAATTACATTACATAATAAAGTTTAACAGGTTTAAGTCAAAAAAATAAAAGCTCGCAGATTACCGTATAGAGAAAAGCGCAGGCGCACATACAATCTGCAACACACATTAAGCTGCAACACACTTTCCTGCATAACTCGAGTGCCTCCACGGATCTGAAAATAAGGTTTTCGAGTTCCTAGGGAGATATGGAATGCTTTTATGCAGCAATTTGCAAAGGAAAACCTCTTTAAACCTCTTATTAGAATTTTGCCAGGCTACCTCCACTGCGTAGAAAGGACGGTCAGAAATATTCTAGGTTAGATTTTTGGTATAAAGCTGTTTTGCCGATTAAAATACTTATTGACTAAGTGCAGAATATTCCCACAAGTCTACTTAGTATATAAGAAGGTCTTAGAATAAATTATACTAACGTAGGGTATGAAGAGGGGAACAATACTGATGGCGTTTTGTCAGTGCAATGTGCAAAATATCATATAATGTAGTTAAACACGTTACATTTGCCCCTGTTTGGAATGAATCGTGCACTGGTATTTGACACTTACATGTTTTGAAGGCAGAAATATTTCGCCCTTCCACCTCTTACTTGCTCTAGGCGTTTGTAATATTTACGTTTGAGATATCCTGTATAATTTATCTGAGGTCGAAACGAGATTTGGACATTGGAACAAAGCCTTATGAATTCCGTAGTGGCAGCAGAGATATTGTGGTACTCCATGATTATTAATTCACGAAAGCAGAGGTATCAAGCACAAGTAGTTTCTTAAGAAAACTCTGGTACCTCTACTATCCGGAATCAAGATTTATGAATTTGGTCTGGATAAAAATGGATATAGAATAACATCCAAAAGATCAGAATGTTGTTTTAACACGTTTTAGTATAGTTTCGTACATTATTCTATCAAAACCATAGCCAGAAACATTCGAAAACCCGCCACACTCGAGTGTACCAGGTATATTACTCGCGGAATAATGGAAATACTGCACTACGTGCCTTCTCAGAGCCTGCAGTTTTTTCAGGAATTAATGGTGTTAATGAAGAGATAATTAAGATATTTAGTTTCGTGATAGCCATGTCTTCTCAATACATCATCGATCCTGAATTATTTAGCAAGTATTGTACAGAGACTGCTGAAGTAAACAAAAAATTCTATGATGGTTCCCTATGCCTGTAGATTTAGATTTATTCAGTCAAAAAAACAGTAAAAACTGTATGTGACGTAGGGGGGGAAAGATTATCTGCGCATGATTTCTTGAGTTCCAGAATCCCTTCCCGTCATTTTAACTGTAAATAGTTGAAAGGTGAGTAAAAGTTCAACAAAGTGTGCGCATAGTGAAGCTACATTTACGTCCAGAAGCAAAACAAGGGGCCATCTCAGCATTTGCTCAATATATCAGGGAGACTGGACAAAAACCTGATCGAGATGGGGGTCATTGACCCGGAAGCTGAAGTACATTATTTGTTACAAACATATAAAGCATTTAAAAAAATATACAGTAGAAATATAAACTAATTCATTATATACCACTGTTTTGTTAAAATAAACATTTTTTTTTTGATAATCAGTTTTGTTTCTAATTGTATAGAAACAGTTATGCAGCAGAAAAGATTTTACTTTTAACTTAAATTTGTGAACCGACTTCAATTGTTTAATGTCATCTGGCAATGCGTTGTAAAGTAACGTACATTGTATGTGGATTTCTGATAGTGAGCTGTTGTGATACTGTCTGATAGTGATATTGACATTTGACGAACGTGATTTTTACGACGTGTAATTATAAATATCAGTATTGCATGAAAATATGTTCCCACCGTTAAGTAAGTCACTTTTGACAAATATTACAGATTCGTAAAAATATAGGCAAGGCAGTGATAAGATTCCAAGCTCAATGAACAGAGCCTTGCAAGGGTAACGCGGATGGCATTTTTTATTATTCGAATAATTTTCTTTTGCAATCTAAAGGTCTGAGTACATGATGAGTTTCCCCAGAATTTTATACCATATCTCAGGCGGGAATGTACATTTGCAAAACACACGCAACGCGCTGCATGAAGGCTGACAGAATTTGATAGAATTCTGAATGTGTAACATAATGAAGTTAATTTAGTGTTTAATTTTGTTATATGTACATTCCATTTGAGGTTTGACTGAATCGACAGACAAATTTTGTTACCTGAACATCACCTAATTGCATATTATTCATTTTCAATGAAGCATGCGATTGCTTATTTGAAAGGCAAAAATGCATTGAAACTGTTTTTCTTTCATTAACTATTAATTTGTTATTACAAAACCAATTTGACACTTCTAAATTCGTACTATTTATTGTTTCTTTTTTGCAAAGAACATTCGTGTCATCGACAAATAGAACCGTTCTTCCGTTTTTAATAGACGACGGCATATCTTTTACGTGTATCAGAAAGAGGATAGGCCCTAAGACTGAGCCTTGCGGAACTCCATATTCAATTGGTAAAAAAGTGGAAAGATAAGTAAATAATGTCCTTTCGTGCCAGTACGGTATTTCTACTCTTTGAGATCGATGTTTAAGGTACGAAGATATTCAATCTAGGGCGATACCACGAATTCCATAAGAAGGTAATTTTGATATCAATGACAACGACGAATTTTGACGATCTTATGGTCAATATCGTCAAAAGCTTTGGAAATATCTAAAAATATTCTAATGGGTGCTTCATTTTGATCCAATGATGAAGCAACATCTTTAAAAAAAGAAAAAATGGCAGTTTCCGTAGATTTTGATTTTCTAAACCCATGTTCAGAGACTGAAAACGCTTTGTTTTTCCTGTGAAAAGTTTCCATTCGCCTATAGACAAGCCTCGCTAATATTTTAGAGAAACCTGACAAAAAAGTGGTCGGTAATTTTGAATTCCCTTTTTGCTCCCTTTTTTAAAGAGTGGCTTGATTTTTGTTGTTTTGAAAATATCTGGAAATATTCCTGTGCATAAAGAAGCATTGAAAATGTGAGTTAACGGGTGTATAAAGGCAGGTACACAAGTTTTCAATAAACAATACGGAAATTCATCTAAACCAGATGAATATTTATTTTTTAGTTTACTAACTGACTATTCGTAAGATTTCGTTAGAAAAAGTTTCGGAAATAAAAATCATGTCGAACATTTTTTGGGAAGGTAATGATGTTGAATTTGACGCTTTTAGTCCCTTCGTGAGTTCTGTCGCAATTCTAGAGACGTGTTGGTTGAAGAGGTTTGCTACTTTTTTCGGACTACTGGCTTCTCCTTCATTATCCTTTACAACAACATTCTCTACTAAGTAACGAGATGATGTGGTCCTATTTTTACGATATTCCATATTGCTTTAGTTTTGTTACTAGCGTTTAAAATATCATGATTATTTTTCATTTCTGTAAGTGATCATAAAGTTGGTAAACATGGGAAACACATACTTCAGCATAGTATTTCGACCACTTGGATTCCTGGAAGAAGAAGCTTCATAATACAGAAATATATTGTACAAAAAGGACAGAGAGACTCATGCAAGGGAAAACAGCAGAACAGATATTAACAGATATTTTCAACAGAGCATTGGAAACATCCGGTCCCATCATTTCGACTGTTAGCCTCCAGAAAAGAGTTCAAAATAACAAGAAAAAGGAACTTCCGCTTTAAAACTCACAATACTCATATGCCCTGTACCAGAATCAAATTCACATAAAGCAATTGAGGAAATATCTGATCTTGTTGAAGTATCTGTTGAGGATGCTATGGAATTGATACTTTCCAGTGATTAGAGTAAACATTACTTAATATTAGTAATACGAATGATGTCTATTTATTTCATAGCAGTATGAAATCTTAATAATTGAAAATAGAGATGAATAACTTCATAACAAACGTTTTCATGATAATGTTTAATTTACATGTCTTCCCACCTCAAGATAGTACGTATACGTGAGCTGCCATTTTCAAATTTTGCAAAATGTAATATGATAAATTTATTACCTCCTTTATGTATGTACCAAATTCCAGGCGATTTGCTCTTCAAATTACCGAGTTGTGACTTTTGGCCAAGGATAGCGCACTTTCATCCCATAGTGCACTGTCGCGTTTCGAACTGCAGTGACATCAGTTGATGCCCTGATCCACTTTTGCCAGATAGAATGAGTTTCACGAGATATCAGGACGCAATACGACAAACGCAACGTCGCGACATTCAAGTTTGATATTGGTTGAATTACTTTTCATAGACAGGCGTTGCTTCTTGCCGAGTGAAATGCAGTTTTGAATTGTCGAATTGTGTACTGATGCATTAGCTTTGATAGAATTTATTTTCGCACCTCCTGTTTTTCGATTGGTAATGAGTTTGACGCGTTATGGCAGAGATGTGTCAATATGGACAAATTGTGGTTTTACAATATTGCCTAACCGTTAAGAATACGAAAGAGTACATGTTGCCATGCGGGAAAGTACGTATTTCAGCCCCACTAGTTTAAAATTTACATTATAGTTAGACATTACATTTCATTACCGAGTTCAGATCTGGGCACCACCACTACCAGGCTACAAAAAATACTTTTAATAAAAACACCTGGAAGTGGTTTATTTGTTTTAAAACAGGATTTTTGGTTTCAATCAGTTTTTTCTAAATAATGTTTGTATTATTTAAATTTTTTGGTAAAATATTTTATTTCTTTGTTTACAATAAACTTTTAATGTATCTTTTTGTCTGCAGAGGAATGTTTTCTAGAGAAATCCAGGGATGTTTTCACTTTCTTCTGGACTTGAGACCCTTTGGTATTGCCATCAATGTTCGTACTCGTGCTGCTTTAGGTCGGTCAGTTTCAGTAGGAAACCTTCTAAAACCCTGTAGAAGCAGCAAATCGAAGCAGCATAATATTTAGAGTGGTTTTGGCAGACCAGCCCTGAGGAAGTCCACAGTAAGATGGTCGAAACGTCGGCAACACAGCCTTCGACGTGGTGTCACCCGGACAGCCAAGGTCATTCACAAGACTCCGGCCGCGAAAGCCTACGACTACGTGTTCACCCTTGTTGTGTCGTATGTGGGGCCTGTAGCTCACTCTTCCCGTGGTATCCTGTGTTCCCCGCTCGTGCGAATGGCGTCGGAGCTTGCGCGCTACACGCCGACAGCGCCATTCCCTGGCACCTGCCTGCTCGATGGGAACGATCTGGAGCTGACGACAATAAATGTTCCCTTCGGTCGTATAGGACACATCGGAAGGCTTAGTAGGCGCGGCTAAGCACCGACGGGCTGGCTGCCCGCAGGCCACACTTGCACGGGATCGGAAGCACACACCAAAACTGCGAGGGCGGGGCCTCCTTCCGTGTTGGGGGAGGTAACCAAGGCTAGTACCGTAGTGGCCGCTCCTCTAGGATAGCCGGCGGGAGGAACATTTGGAAGCGATCCTATTAGATGAAGGCTAGGCACAAACAGAGCAGTGTTTCTTCAAAACCTCGGAAGAGGTGGGAGATAACAGGTACGTACACAATAATAAACTGTTTATTCACGCACGGCACCTTATCTGTATGATGTAACACGTATATCACGGCTGACGTTTCAAAGTGGTATTTTAGTACGAACATTTTTTTCCATTTAAAACAATTCGTGATAACACGTATATCTAGTGCTTCAATTATCTTCAATTACTAAGCATAGCCGGTCACCTTGTGGGCTCCCGAATTGATTCGGTGATCGTGATTTCGGGCGCGTCAACTAATATGGTCACTAGTCCCGTACGTGTAGTGCATGCCATTCCTCGGAATGTGGCCGTTTTCTTTGCTCGCTGGATGGCGAGATCCGACGTTGACCTACTGTCAGCTAACGGGGTTTTCCACAACCAGGTATCTCCCACTAGCGCCCCAACGTCCCTGACGGAACCATATCTAAGCTCCCGACCGGCCTCCCAGCATGTGTGTTAGTGTAGTGCATGTTAGTATAAGGTTGTGTAAGGAGTGATTATAGGACAAGGAAGAGTTGGAAAGATCCCGCGCGGTCCGTGATCTATTTGTTAGGGTGTTCGCGGTATATTGTTCCGGCATTCGCCTGGTGTTGAACGAAAAACTACAGATCAGAGCAACCGGCCGCTAGAATTCCCCTGCAGGCAGCGACTCGATTCGACCTAGCTGTCACGCCAGGGTTGAAAATTCTGCGGGACTGCGAAACTAGGACCTCCCGGTCAGAGGGGTTGCAGTGACATCAGCGGATGCCCTGAGCCATCTCTCTCAGTGAGTCTGCCGAACAGATTTAGCATCTCATTACGGCGCCAAGTGTGAGGAGATAAAATTGTGGTAAAAGCCAAAAGTGCGGCACGACACCCACGGATGTTGTCAGAATGAAATCTCCGTAAAGAAAAATCTACGCCGCGTCGACGAGGAAACGGTCTCCAATAACGATACGGTTTGAGGGCGGAGCCGCGCGTGGCGGCAATGGGCGCGGGGGGCCGGCCCGGCGCTCTCCGCCGAGGCGCCACCTCGAATCCTTTCGGGGGGGGGGGGCGCGTACGACGCAATTAACGGGGCGCTGCGCGGCACACGCGGGCGCGCCCGGGGCGCCGGAGCCGCTCTTCGGCCTCCCACTAACCCTACACGCTTTATTTATTAAAGGTGGCGTGTGGACGGCAGGGGAGCCGGTTCGTGTGTTGCCAGGTCGATATCTAATACGTACTCGCGGACACGCCGGCCGTTTCTTACGTGACGGTGCGTGGTGGCGCGGAGCGGCTGCAGCAGCGCGACAGGGCGACGAGCGCCCCCCCTCCCCCCCGCCCACGCCCTTGCCCGCGCACCCGCCCGCACCCCCACCCCGGCCACGCCGCCCACCGCACCGCAAGACGCCCCAAGATCCAAAGATAAATACAGGCGCTGAATACGTGTTCTGTTTGTCACGATTCTGAGGCATACAAACATTCCCAGACGGTTCAAAGAACTAACTAGAGGTGCAACACCACCGCTTACTTTCTCGTATTGTTTGGAGCGGTTACGACGTCGGGCGCACGCGAACCTACAGCATGTATACTAGCTGAACACATGCGAACATCCTGCACTTTGTAAATCGTTGTTAGAAAGTAAAAATAGCTCAGTGCTTGATCCCGATTTCGAAAGGCCGCCCTTGTACTGTATGTATCGTCATTGAGACTCTATACGATGCCTGAGAAAACATTCTAATATTGCCTAGCGCTCAAATCAAATTCCACAAAAAATCAAATAGCCACTTCCATTTTATCTTATAAATTATTTACATTTCTATTTATTTAATTTACTTTTTCATACATTCCGAGTTGCTGCACATTTCGGACCACAATGCTCCGGTTTTATGAGATTTGAGTAAAATAAGATTCTGACAACTCGTCCTACAGCGCGGAGGTACACAACAAAAATGTAACGCAACGTCCAAAAATATTTTATTTTGTACATGTCGGCGTAGAAATGTAACGATTGCCTAAAGATGATGTGATTTAAAGCGCCAAGGACGCGTCGTTTTAGAGTTATGCACAAGGGCAAAAAACGCCACAGCATAACGTTCGTCGCGGTTCCAGGTTTTTTCTTTTCCCCTAGGCCATAATCTGCAAACTTCTCTTATTTTCTCACCATACTACGTATGTATTAAAGGGAAGATATCGTGCGCCGCCAATCGACAATCATTCGGCAGGAAAACTTTTATTGTGGGCCCCTAGTAACAAAAAGTGGATAAATCTTGTCCCTATATGTTGTAAATTACGTCCCCTAACACACACGTTCCGTTGTCAGAAACCATGTTTTGTGTAGCCATGATACCGAAAAATCGATTGACGTCAAAACGTTTGTCTGCCTGGCCGTCGTGGTCGACACTAGCGACCAAACATTCAGACGATTTACTCCGAAACTGATATTCTCCAAACAATCTAAACGAACTCAGCGCCCTGCAAATTTGAAATGAATGTTTTGATTCTTCTTTCTTTCTCTAATTGGGAAAATCTCAAGTTTCAATTGGTTAAAATTAGATATATTAAAATTAGTTTAAAAAATTTATCACTAAAAAGTTCATATAAACTTATCAGAAAATACCAGTAGTTTTGGCATAATTTCTGCTTGACGTTTATTGCAATTTATATTTTTTTTTAAAAAAAGGCTCAATTTTTTCTTTAAATGTTTCCCAAGTGTAGTGCAAAGTACGCTTAAAAATTGCACAACATCATTTTCGTTCAACTTTCTGAATTTTCAAAAATTGCAAACGTTAGCGAAAACTCGAAACAGAATATGCTGTCGCAGCACTACTAATTTGAGATGTGGATAATCGGAACTTTTCACTCCTTCCTTTTAATAGTGGAGGAAAGGTGGAGAAAACATTAAAGAGACACAGGGGTGGTGCCTTAATAATCCAAGAAATTCTATTCTACGAAAACGAAAGTACGATTGATGCAAAACATCCAGTTATGTAACTGCACCGTAATGGCATTGTATGAGAGAACAATTATATTTTTAGTGTCTTGAAAATGCCATTAAAACTTTTTTCGCTAGAACGGAAGCATTTTGCTATGTGCAAATGCAGGAAGAATTTTTAAAATAGTCTTGAATATGTCACATAATACTACTCACCACGTATTATCGTGTGTTGCGAGTTTCTTTGAATCTCTATACCTGATTATTTAGTCCCGGAAAGTATTTCAGATTGTTAGTATAAGTAGATTTTGTTTACATTACACAAATGGATGAAAATATTACTGTATATAATAGCATTGAAGATTGGTTAGAAGCAATTTCTGAAGAAATTGTAGGCATACCAAATTAATTATATAATTTACCAGTCCAAAACATTAAATGAAAGTTTAGAAGTTGCAGTGTATTGATAGTATGTGTACGCCTCAGGTGGTCACATTCTACGATAACGTCAAATTCTACGGGGTGCATGATGGTCAAATTATACGACGTTGGCCTCCAGCGTCGCTCTTAGCAATAGTCGTGCGTTCAATCCGCGGCCAAATTGGCAGCCAGAGAGAATTCCATGTGTTCATGTTGTTATTGGTGACATTCCTCACAGCATGTTTAAGAATTTGGAAAAGGTTTGAAGGAATAATAAAGAAGAAACAGGAATTATATTACCTTCGTTGCCATTTGCGTTATCTTTTCCAAACCATCATGTACAATATTTCTTCTTTCTGCCATGATTTATGATGAGAATATTATCATCTCATTTATTCTTACCTTACGTTTGATATTAGGGCACTCTCAATGTGATGAAAATGCTAGCAATTCCCACTCAAACGTGGTCCACGTTTTTAATTTTTGAGCTCCTGCATTGCAGATGACAAAAACGTTTTTGTAAACATTTAGAAATATTAATGTTCAGAAAATGTGTAATAAATAATTTTCAATTAAAATTGAATTTTGAAAATACTGTAAATAGCACTGTAGTAAATTTTCAAGATTGATTTTTAAGTACATATCCGAAACTGATCGCACTTAACAATTGAGATTTTGTAAAATTTCTGTACAGAAAATTAAAGACGGAATTTTCTCTAATGAAAGTAATTTTATTTGAATCTGACGATGCAAATTAACTCACGTTTGACTTAGTTGCAACGTAAAATCTTTCATTGGAAACAAATTTTTTCAAATTTTTCAAATTTCAATTGTAAATTTCATTTGAATCATGAGTGTCTCTGGCACGTAATATTGGGGAGGGGAACATCAAAAGTATCATCCAAGTTCCAGCAAAACCGCTGAATTTTAATTTGTCACAATTTCTTTATTTCTGTATTGAAGCTAAAAAGATACACCCGGTGAAAGAGATGAAGTTATGCCGATTCACGAATTCAATAGAATACTCTGTCTACAATCATAGAAAACTATTCAACATGAAAGTAGCCACATATTTATTGACACGAACAATCCAAAATGATCTTATACCATATCTCATATGACAAATTTAGAATACCATTGGTCGTAATATTGTCCAGCGACGGACACTGGTCACAATAAATCGTCGAGATTGGGATCGTTCGGATCGATCGTTCGTTCCGATCGATCGTTCCGTATTGATTTTGGAGAAAATTGGCTGAACGGTATAGGTAGGTACCAGCCAGCAGTTTTTTTTACCATAGACGGAGAGACATTTTACCGTTAATCGACTTTAGTAAATAAGAAGTTTTTCTGTCTAAAATTGACATTTTTCAGGTCCTGATTACAATTTTTTTTCTTCTTTCAAAGTAAGGTGACAAAGTAAAAACGAAATTACAGTAAAACTAATATGCATATCTCAAAAGTTTAGTAATCCATGTTACACTTTATTAGTTTTGAGAAAACGGTAAAAATATGTTTACAGTTACCATAAGGCCTCTGTTAAGTTTAGTTTTAGACCTCCAGCGGCGGAGTTTTCAATTCCTCCAATTCACTTTACCATTTAAAGATATGTATTTTTCGAATTTAGTAGTGTTCTGCAAATTTTCCAAATTTGTCCTTGTATCACTTAACTTTTGAGGTATGCTTATTGTACAGCCTTGAAAATATTGTAGTGGGACGGGACTCGGCATGCTAGCGACACCCGTGCATCCGACGATATGTCATGCACATTGATTAATTCCGTGCATATTTAAGGAAAACAAATTTTGTTCATAATTTTTGTCACAAATGAGTAAGAAATACTGGGCAAAAATGTACATTCATTCGTTAAAGAAAGTATTCTAGAAAATGAAGCTTAACAGTCGGTTACCGGGAGGATGTGACCATATCATTATCTCGCAAATACCCTGTTGTCAGTAGCAGCGGAAGTAGATACGCCGACAGTGATTGCCAGTCACGACTTAAGGAAATACGCTCTGGGCTTCGTCAATGCTTACTGAACACAACTTTTAGCTATTTTGAAACAAATGCCAAACTTTTAAAGTTCCATGCTTTTCATGAAAAAGTTTTATTTTTTTATAAAGACAATACATTTAAATTGTATTGTTGAGCATCAATTTTGCAATTTATTTAAATACTTTAAATGATTAATTCTGGTACAGTCACAGAAACAATATGTTTAATTAATGAACGTATCTATAATTAAACAAAGGCTATGAACATAAGGTTATTTCTGATGTTAATTGAGATAGACACAAAAATTATATTTTGAGCGTACTTTTGTAATTGATTTCAAGTAGTTCACTCATTCAATAATCATTATATCATTCAATAATCATTTGTTACGTAAAACTGTGGAAACAAGAGATATAATTTTAAGAATCGTCTACCGTTTAGCAAATAATGCATTCTACAAGCGATGCAAATGGGAGGATATGTTATTAAGAAATGTATGTGCACTTGCTCTCCGAAGAGGCTAAGACACCACGGAGAACTATCTGAACAACGAGATGGAAGTCGTTTGAGAATTGCGTTGCCATTTATTATGAATGGGTACGCAAAATAGGCAACAAATATTACAGCAAATTACTTGCTGGGTTTTGAAAAATCATAACCAGCTATCTCTACGGAATAGGTTCTAATAATTCGTTGCGAAAAAGTGATTCCGATCAACCAACTCATGCTAGAAAACGAGTCAGAAAGTGAACGAAAATTCGGAAGAATATGTGAAGACACTGATCTGGCACGTTTACACGATTCCTTCTATACGGCGCGTCAGACATTCGCTTGAAGTAGTGGCGCGGACAGAACTCGCGAATGGGAGCCGAGAGCGAAGGATCGTTCACGGCGGAGGCGAGAAAGGAAGGAGGTGGAGGCGGTGGCGGTACACAGGCGACCGGCCCCGCGACCACCTCGTCGCGGGAAAGTGTGCGTAGCATCTACCGGAGGGACGGCTGGTGTGGTGGTTGGAGTGGTGGCGTGTGGTGGCTGGTGCTGAGAATGGTATGGTGACTGGTGTGGTGGCTGGTGGGGTGGTTGGTGCGATAGTTGGAACGGTCACCGGCCCGGCGGGCGACGTGGTGGCTGGCGAGGTGATTGGTGCTGTGGTTAGTGCGAGGACTGGTGCTGTGGCTGGGGAGGTATCTAGAGTTGTGTCTGGAGTGGTAGGTGGTGATGTTACTGGTGCACTGACTGGTGCCGTGGCTGGCGTGGTGTTGGGTGTGATGGGTGGATTAGTGGGTGGAGCGCAGAATGGTGCTAGGGTTGGCGTGGTGTCGATTGGTGGGTAGTACGGTGACTGGTGCAGTGGCTGGCGTGTTGTGTAGAGTTGTGACTGGATTGACGGGTGGTGTGGTCGCTGGTGCGGTGACTGGTGCTGTGGTGTCTGGAATGGTGGTTGGTGCGGCGAGCGCGGCAGGCGTTCGCCTTGGTCGTCTGCGTCGTCTTGGGTGCGCGTAGTTGCGCGCTCGTCCGCAGCGCGCGCTGGCAGGCGGCGGTCGATGGGCGCTCCCGCTCCTGCGCCCCGCCCCCGTCGCCCACCCGCGCCCCGCTCCCCGCGCCCCGCGCCCCGCGACGCCCCGCGACGCCCCGCCACGGGCCCCCGCTTGACGGCCGCCTCCCGTCGCTGCGTGACCCAGTGCGGCGCGCGCGGGAGCTCCACAGTTGGTTGGGAGCACGTGAGAGTCGCGGCGCGGCGCGGCGCGGTGCGGTCGGCACCCCCAGACGACTGCAGCGGCGGCGCGACGCGCTCTTCGCCAGCCGGCGGCGGGGGATGCTCGCCCGCCACGCAGCCTGCCACGCGGCCCCGGCCCCGGCCCCCGCCCCCGCCGCCAGCGCAGCTCGCGCAGCCCCCGCCCCTCGCGCGCGCCCGCGCCTACCGCGCCCAACGCGCCCGTAGCACCGCCGACGGCCTTAAGAGGCGGGCGGCGGGAGACGCGCGTCGCAGTCGTAGCGTGGCGCCAGCGTCGCCCTCCGCCTCCACCGCCACCGCCGCGACCTGTTGCCAGCGTCCAGCACCGGCTACGGCCGCCGCCGCCGCCGCCCGCTGCCCCCCGCCGTTGCAGCCGCGCACGCGGCCGGCGCCCAGCGCCCCCGCCCCCGCTGCCCCCCGCAACCCCGGGCGACCGCCAACGACACGCGCCCTCCGCCAGCCTCCCTCTCCGAGCCGCGCCGCGCCGCCGGCCGGAGACTCCAACTCCGCAGGGCGCCCGCGGGCCCGCGTCCAGTGGCCCAGCCGCCGCTCGCGGGGCAGGCTCGCCAGCCTCTCGCTTTGGCGCCTTCCTCGTCCGGCGTTCTCGTCTCGGCGCTCCGCCTTGGGTGCTTGGAGCCCTTCAAGAACTTGCTTTTGAAATCATTCATGTGAATAGTACAGTTTGCGTGTCGTGAGCAACATATTCTGTGTACATTACGTTAGTTATCTTTATTCAATATATTGACTTTTCGACTTATTCTCGTGAATCATAGCACCTTAAAAACGTCTCACAAAATATATTTGTGTTCAAAGAACTATGTGTATGTGACCTTTCTTAACATAAGTAGTGTTGTATTTCTTGTAATTGTATACGTTCTTTGTTGTGGCTAGATGATAATTATATGAAACGTGATTTGGTGTGAATGATATTTACGTACTTTTTCTATTCCAAGCGGTACAAGCTCGAGAAAGGTTTTACCTAAAGAAATTACTAGAAAGTAATTTGTGGGTAAGTTTAATGAAAAACTTACGTCTGGTATTTCTCTGATAGAGAAGTGGCGGACATTAAACGTAATATTCAAGCCAGACTTGCTCCTAGATATGTTCCGTATTTACTACGTTCCAAATATCCGTCGAGACAACTAGCCTGATAGCCGTCTTATTCCGTCTGATCCTCGCAACCCACACCACTGGCTAGCATGAACTCTCGGCAAGAGGAAGGAAAGCCGACGCTGCAAGAGACGGCGAGGCGTTCCGTGCGAGAATGAAGCGAGCGTAGAGGAGCAGGGACCGGCCAGTCGGAGCGCCGCTGCCGCCTCGAGCTCCCCAAGAGGCTGCCAGGAGCCCAGCGGGGCGATGAACCGCTCGGAGCAGGAGCAGCTGTTCCGGCAGTCCCGCGAGGTGATGATCCGCGCGGCGTCGTCGGAGACGCTGGCGGGGGGCGGGGCGTTCGGCGGCAACGGCCACGGCCACGGCCACGCCCCCGCCGCCCCCGCGGCCCACGGCAACGGCGAGGACATCGTGCTGAGCGTGCTCAAGTCGCCGCTGGTGCTGCGCCAGCCCAACCACCGCTACCGGCCGTCGCTGTCGGCGGCCGCCGGCTCCTCCACCTTCCCCGAGGACGACGAGATCTTCGACGAGGGCGACGGCGAGGAGCTGCGGCGCCTCAAGGCCCCCGCGGCCGGCGAGGACGACACGGAGGACACGGACCCGGGGCTGGCGGGCGAGGAGGCCGGGCTGCCGCAGCGCCGCTTCGCCTTCCTGGAGGAGCAGCTGCGGCGCTTCCGCGGCCCGCGGGGCCCGCGCTTCGGCGAGGCGCACCACAAGCGCGTGCCCACGCCCATCAAGAAGCGCCGCCGCAAGGACGCGCTGCGCCACCGCAGCAAGAGCGACGACATGGAGGACGAGGACGACGAGATCGACGACGACGAAGACGACGAGGCGGTGGACGGCGTGGTGGACCCGGCGCTTGCCACCAAGCGCGGCTCGGGCCACCGCCAGCCGCCCGGCGTGCCCGACCCCTACTACCCCATCTTCCTGCCCATCGACCAGGCCTTCAAGGCCAAGTACGTGTTCCATCACAAGAAGGGCAAGACGTTCCAGGAGCGCGTCTACGTGTTCCTGGAGCACCCCGGCGGGTGGCTGTGCTTCGTGTACCACTTCACGGTGTAAGTAGCGCGCGAGCGTCGCCCCGTGCGCGGTCCCGTGCCCGTGTTCGCCCCCGCCCCGCCCACGGCCCCGCCCCGCGCCGCGTTCGCAGCCATATCGACCCCGCCGCCGGATTTCCCCGGCGCCTCCGCGCGCTTCCGAACCCGCCCAGCTGACGTCATTCAAATTTTCATCTCCATAAACGGCGGCGGCGGCAGAGCGATCGCGGCGTCGTAAGCGCGTCGGGCGTGAACCCGCCCCCGTCCGCCGCCTCTGGCACCGGCCGCCCCCGCGCGCACGCACCCTTCGATCGCGCCCCAGGGCCCTCGGCGCCTCCCACGCACTGGGCCACGCGCCCTGGGGACGCCGGCCGCCCCCGCGGCCCACGCTCGCGCTTCTCGTCGCCCCATGCCCGGCCATTCATCGGTCAAGCAGGTCGTGGGCGTGGGCGGCCAAAACAGCGAGAGTCCGATAACCTCAGAGTGACGTAAGCTATTGAAAAAGCATTGTCCCACACCTAAGATTCACTCGTGAACCTTTCTGAGGGGGCGTTCAGAATACAAGAGTCTTGGTAAAATACGCTCAGGCGCACAGTACGCCAGCGTACTTCCGTTGCGCGCGGAATGCAGGTCACTGCCCCGGGCGAGGGCGAGGGGGAGGAAACGCGTGATGTGACGGGATGGACAAGTCCAATTGCGGCCGCGTGCAGAGCAGCACAGGAAAAATGTTCGTTGGCGGAAATTGCTATACAGTATTTGGGACCGCCACTACGAACACCAACTAGTCATGGAATAAACAAAGAACTTTAGTTTCTTAAATATCGGCCTTCAGGAACAAAGGCTCAGAAATCACTGAAAACGTACGTAATTCTCCATGTAGACTTGTATTATTATTCTTTCCGTAAACATTTTCTTCTCGTCAAATTTATCGCAATACTTAAATGTTCTATTTTTATTGCTTGCATGAGTTCGGTTATGTACTTGTACGTCCTCGCTGAGTTTGCATTCTCTTTCGATACAATGTTTTTATTTTCAGACTCACAACGAAGAACTCAACATTAATTAGAATTGGCTATAGGTAAATAAAATGTTCAGTGCTAATGTAGTTCATGTGACATACGTTTTAACAGGAGTCTTCTAAGTCATAGTGTTCTATTTTTTAATCTTGTGAGGTTATGTATTCAAATTGATCAGTTATTGAGTTTAGAAGGCGTTCGTTGTTAATAGAACTGTTTATTCAGCACTCGATTTATTGTCTGTCTAGCGGAGTGGTGATTAATTTGCTTGTCTGAAATGTTTATTATTGTAAAATAAAGAAATTTTAAACTATTAGTACACTAGTAGTGCATTTACAAGAAAACCACAAAAGTTTTTGAAGACTAGTTAGGAAGCGAAATTATATACTAATATGGTTAGTATAAAGCCTTTCATTGAAACGTGTAATAGTATGTTATGTGAATGCGTTGCATTAAGAGAGAATAAATACTTTTAATTTAAAATATAATAGTTATTAAAATCTATATTTCATCACGATAAGTATATAATAAATTCAGAAATAATCATCTCTAGGAGTATTGGAAAACACTCAATGAAAGATAATTGAAGGATATATGTTGCGAATTACAAAAAGCGAGTAACTAACACTTTATATAACTAGACATAATATTCTCTATCCTAGTTACAGCTTTTAATGGCTCTGTAAAATCAAATGCATGCCGCATTCTGTAGTCTGTATAGTTCTGTAACTAACAAATGGTTTCTGTAGTGTATAAAATATTCGGCCTAACATAAGTAGATCTGAAGAGCTCAAAGTTACCTTTGTATTAAAAGCCAAATATTCTATCTTAAACACTGCACGTAATTACCTCGCAAAGAATTTTATCTTTATTCGTCAATAAATGATACCGTTGAAAATGAATAATTGCCCCATAAATGGCTTAAGCTCAATTTGTGAATTCGTTAGCGTTAGAATTGGGATATTTTGTATCTTTATTTTTCTTCTCTAACCTAGAAATGCGTTGATCCATTGGTGATAAATGTATCTATGAGTATAATGCATGTGTTCAAAACAATGTCTGTGAGTTATTTGTATTATAAGATCTAAAATTGGGATGGTTGTGTAGTAAATGATACTTCTAGATTAATGTTTACGTAAAATGACCGCAAATTATTCTTTAAAAGTACATTTTCTCCCTATTTTCAAATAAACTGACCACAAAATACATATTGAATAGAATATTCACGGGTGACCTTCAAAATACTACAATATGAATCGTAAATCAGAAAACATTGTTAGACGTATCTAATACGAATCTTTCCCCACTAATATTAACATTCAGAAAGTTTTTGATTGAAGATTTGAGTTGAAATATTGAATATTTGTTTCGATTTTCATATCACAAAACAGAGTAGGTATTACTTCACACCCCACAGTTTTCTCCAGGAGTCTTTCAATTGATAAAAAGTTATGGAAAATTGTCAGAAAACACGAATATCTGCTGTTTCAAATCTGAAGAAATATCGTCACCTGTAGAGATGATCCAAAGAAGCCACGTAGTAGATATGAAAATCAAAAGATTGTATGCATTGCGCGAATTTATTGTATGGAAAACCGTCAAAGTGAACATACCGAGACATTTCAACAAAGATGGGAACGAGAGATCATTGCAGAGGAGAGTAGACGCGTTCCGATTTAGCTGTGACGAATAAATTAATACAAACGTGATCCGCTGGAGTAGCCATGTATCGAGCAGCAGGAAAAATCACTGAGCGAGAAGCAGATGCGTGCATCAAAAACCTCGGTTCCCGTGTGATAGACCGCGGCTAATAACCGCCGTGGGAAGAAATGGCGGGGGGCGGGCGCGCGTCCGCGCTTTGCAGCGCTCGCCCAACACAGGGCCCCGCGTGCGGCGCGCCGCACTGGCCGCGGCCGCGCGGGGAGGGCACGCTCGCGCTTTGTGCGGGTGAATGCGGCGCAGATGAATCGCGGCCCCACCCCGTGCGCGCCGCCGCCGCCGCAACCGCCGCCGGGGAGGCAGGCGGCGCCGGGCCGCAGTCAATTGGCGGAGACTGAATCGGTGGCCGAAGAGCGGGGGCGGGGGCAGGTTGCGACTGCGACAGACAGCGCTGATCCACTCGCTTGGCAGCGAAATTACGAAATGTTGATTCACAAGTTATTACCGCCAGTTTTATTAAAGTATTGGTATTCATCACCATTACCAATGGCCACAGCGTTTAATTCGTTTGGGTACGATCGCAATAGCATTTGTAACAAATCCCTTTCGATTTCCATATCTCTCGACACTTTTTCCAGATTGTCAAACGTATGGTGGGAAAGTAGGTGATCACTTCATGATTTAATCATCAGACTTCCAACGCGGTCTTTAGTATTACCCCTAAATGCTCCGCCGCATTCAGATCAGGACTCAGCCATACCAAATAACATGATCATCACCTCAACTCTGATATCTCGCATCTACATCTGAATTGCACTGGCGTTGGGACAACGTGTTCTGTCGTGGAAAATACTATCCACAGACCCTCTTCCTGCGCATTGAACTTATTCGCTGCGTCTTAGGAATGGGAACACATAAGCGTTCAGGAGAGTGGCGGACTTCCGAACCGGCACAGCAGCGCGCGCTTAGGGCCTCATGAACCAAGGGGGCCAAAATTCATCTCCCAATTCTTGAAACAAATCATAATAAAGTAGTTATTATTTCACCAGTATTCCCTAAATTGATTGATCCATGAGTGGCCGACCTGGATGGCCGAGGTGTCTAGGGCGTGTGCCGACTCAGCGCCTCTGTCCGAAAGGTCGCGGGTTCGAGTCCCACCTTGGGAATGGTTGTTTGTCCCTCGTCTTTCATGTATGCGAGTTGTCGAGGAAGGCCTTGTCTGTCTGCTGGCCATAGATCGAGGAGTCCGCATGTGTGTCTAGTGTAAAGGTTAGTATGAGTCCCCATGAGGGACATTGTGGGTACCCGGCGCGAATAACGTAAATCGACATGCCCGGAAGCTAGAAAAAGATCCAGAAAGAATTGACAGATGAATAAGCTACGACATGATTTGCGGATGGAAACCTTAGCGGTATTATTTCAAACCATTTCCACTGCTACGCAGACCATGTTATACAACAAATCACAAACATCTAAATTAAACGAATGCTCATTCACGAAAGCGTTCAAGAAGTGTTTCAAACATGTTTGATGGAGTAAAACCGTTATATGAACCGTTCAGCAGCTGAAGTCAGAAATAGATGAATGGCGATGCGCGATTCTTTGGCATTACTCCTTTTTTTACGTGTCAATACATTACTCGGAGTATCTCGTAGCGTATTAAATTGCAACAGGACTCTCCAATGAGACTAATTTAGTACTAATCTTCCCTCTCTATCTAGCAGGAGTGTGTGTCAAGTTTGCACGGCAAGTGTTATTGCTATTTTGACTTCCTATACCTGCTTGTGCCTTTCTGTGTTTATTGTGCGGTATTTTCTTTTTTTGGTCTGGGGCTATAAAAACAATGAGTGAGGGTACAAGGTGAGGAATGTCTCGCATAAGCCTTGACTTTACTCGGTGTACATAGATAACATGTACGACAGTTCCCACCTGTCGAAAGATCCTCAACTACGAAATCTTAAACACAGATTGATCGAGGGGGAGATTGAGAGAAAGTTTGAGCAAATACAGTCTTGAGAATACGTTTATATTTTCGTTACGAATATTACCAGTGCAAATTTTAAAAGATTTAAAAAGTTAATTGATTGAGAGTACAAACCAATGAATAATTCCGCTATACTGAGTATTTTTTAAGCTGTGGGATTATATGAGCATTCGCTAGAAGTGAGTTTGTTCAAACATTTGAACAAATACACGGAATTTAAGTATTTTCATATCTGATGAAATCATTTTTGGGTAGGTTATAACGTATGGAGTTTGCATAAATACACAACTTAGTAGGCGTGAAATCCATAGCCTGACTCTTAAATGTATTTTCTTTTGTCTCTTTTTGTTAAGCCGTAAGGGAGATACAATTTCTATGGTGCATGCTGAGACTAACGGTTATGAAGACGATTATTTTAAAAATAATACTTTCGAAATCTGTTTCACTCCATTCGGTCTGTCATTTTCTATCTCATTAGTGTGAAGTGAAATAGTTTTCGAAAGTGTCATAAAATAATAATTGTGAATAATCTGATCTCATTTAATGATAATAAATTATGCTATGTCTTTAAAATAATGTACTTAAATTATTTTGTGTCGGATAAACAAAACAGGGAAATTACGCAGAGATTATCAGAAAAACTCGAAAGCAGGAGATAAGGCTTTTTTTTATTTATTTCTACCTGCTCGGCATTTCTGCCTTTCAGGGGTGTTCATTATACAATATTTTACACATTAACTTTTAGGGATGGACATCCGCATGCGTTACCTCCTCTCTCAGGGGTCTGATGAAAACGTTGTTCTATGAGAAGAAACTGTGGATAACAGTTTTTGGAGATATATGTGATAATTTTGAGGAGAGGGTGACAGTGGGTGGAATTTTTGGGAAGTGGAAGATGGGTAGGTGATTTAAGGTGGACGAAGGGAGTCTTTAGGGAATCGTGATCTTATTCTTTTTGATGAACCATACGTTTTACCTAGCTTGAATATTGTTGTACTGCGCGATTGGGGAAGGGATGAGAAGAATTTATGAGTCATAAGATTTATATATTCGTTAATGGATGATATATTTAGTTCATTTTGGATTTGTATGTTGCTTATGAACCAAGGAGCTTTAATGATCTTTCTGAGAAATTTATTTTGTATTATTTCTATTTTATTTAGGTTTGTTTTTGCGGCGTTATTCCAGATCGGGCAGGCATATGTGAGGGTTGGTCTTATTATTGTTTTATAGATGATTAAGCCGCAGTCAGTGCTAAGACCGGAATTTCTATTTATTATTGAATATAGTTTGGATATTTTTGCATAAGTTTTATCTGCTATAGATTTCATATGTTGTTTCCAGTTTAGTTTGGTGTCAAGTAGTACTCCTAAGTATTTTGCTGGTGTATTTCCACTCATCCATTCTGTATTTGTGTTTTGGAAGCTGAGGAGGGGTGGTTGAGGAAGTTTGCGGAGTGTGAATATTTTTGCTTGAGTTTTAGATGCGTTAATCTTTATTTTCCAGTTTGAAGCCCATTTAATGTAGTTATTTAGGTCAATCTGTATGTTGTCGAAGGCGCAGCTAATGTCTGAATGAGAGGTAAAAAGTGCTGTGTCATCTGCGTAAAGAGCAATTTCTGTATAGTCTGACTGTGGTAAATCCGACATGTAAACAGTAAAGAGAAGTGGAGAGAGGCAAGAACCTTGAGGGACTCCTGCATTAATTTCAAATCTGTTTGAGAGACTTGAGTTAATACGGACAGAAAAATATCTATCTTTTAGAAAACTTCTGATTAGATGGAGTAGATACTTGGGAGTTCCTAGTTGACGAAGTTTGTATAAAAGACCTTCATGCCAGAGTTTATCAAAGGCTTTCTCAATGTCTAGGAAAACTGCAATTGTGTATTTTTTGCTGTGAAATGAATTTGCAATATATTCAGTTAAACGGAGCAATTGATGGGTGGTACTGTGTTGAGATCTGAATCCGAACTGAAAGTCTGGGATAGCGCTAATTTTTGTTAGGTAAGTAGACAATCTGCTGTGAATTAATTTTTCAAATACCTTTGCGATTGAGGGTAGGAGGCTTATTGGTCTGTAGCTTGTAGGAAAGCGAGGATCTTTGCCTGGTTTACAGAAGGGTAAGATTATAGATAATTTCCAATCTTTTGGAAAGTGGCCCAGTCTTAGACAGGAATTAAATAAGGCGGTTAAAATAGTTATAGCTCTTTGGGTAATTCTTTAAGAGCTCTGTTGTTAATATGGTCGTGACCTGCTGATTTTCGGGTTTTCAATTGCTTAATAATTTTAGATGTTTCGGATGGGGATATAAATTTTATTTTATCTGGGACATTATAGTCTGGTAACAGGACGTTTTTTGCAATATAATTAGTAAAGGAAGAATTTGTATTTGGGTTTGGAGTAAAACTATTTTGCAGATATTTACCTAACATATTGGCTTTCATATGATCCGTATAAGCTACATTTGAGTTGTGTTTCAGGATAGGAATGTCAGTGGTTTCTTTACATAGTCTTTTTATGGTTGACCAGAGTGGTCTACTATTAGGGTGTATTTGAGCTATGGATCTTTGAAAATTGCTTATTCGAATTTGATTTAATTTGTTTTTGATTGTTCTCCCTAATTTGTTGATTTTTGCTTTAAGGTCATGTCTGCGGTTGATTTGCCAGAGCCGTCGAAGGTTACGTTTACTTTTAATTAGGTTTAGAATATTCCTTGGAATCGGATTTCTATTGTTAGAGAAAGGTCTTGCGAAAGGAGTTGTTGATTGTTGCAATGCAACGTAGATTTTCTGTGTGATATTAGTTACCTGGTTGTCTATTTCATTTGTTGTTTGTATCTGTTCTGGGTAGTGAAGGTTTCCTTCTAATAGGTCTCTAAATTTATTCCAGTTGACGTGCTCTTTCGGGCCAAAAACTGTGAAGGGATTATTAGACTGCAAGAGATTTGAAGATTTTATTTCAATGATGACTGGGCAATGACTTGAATCTAATTCAGGAAGTACGGTTTGAGATGTAGGTAAGTGGAAGTTTTTAGACACCATTATGTCTAAAGTATCTGGGATAATATTACTATTGTACGGGTAGTGTGTTGGCTGCCAAGGTGCTATTACATCTAAGTTATGGTTTACTGCGAAAGATTGCAATTTAGTGCCTTGCTGGGTTGTGCAGTTGCATCCCCAGGCTTGGTTTTTACTGTTTAGGTCTCCTAGTAGAATGGTGTTGTTTTTAAATATTTCCTTGTATTCTTTTACTGGAAATTGTTTATTCGGAGGTTTATAAGCTGTTATTATTGTGTAATCTTTATTATCTATGGTTACGGTGACTGACACAGTTTCCAGGTTAGAAGTATTGGGGCTAAGTGACCGTTGATGTTTGACTCGGGTTGAAAGAGCAATCAAAACACCCCCCGCTGCAACATTTGAATTTCTGTCACTTCTATATATTTTATAACCGGAAATTTTGAATTTTTCATTTAGAACCAAGTGGGTTTCGGTTATGCATGCAATATCGATTTTGTGTTCGTGAAGAAAAATTTCTATTTGTGATTGTTGTCTTTTAATTCCGTTTGCATTCCAATTCATTAATGTGATTTTATTTGCCATTATGGAAATTTATTAGCACTGACTGTACAATATTTTGAATTTGCGGGATTATAGCTGAGATTACTTGTGATACTATTGTGGTTATTAGTTGAGATACATCAGTTGGCATTTGGGTTTGCAAAGATTGAACCGGTGACCACGGGGTATTGGTTTTGGGAAGGGGAGGAAATCCACGAGGGCTAAATGTTGGAGGGCTACGAGAGGGATTGTTGCGCGGCGGCGGTTGTTGCTCTGACCCTGACCTGCGTTCATTTAGATGGTTTGAACGTGCTTGCTGAGTTTCTTTGAAAATGCGACAGCCTTTGTAATTGGCCGTGTGCTCCAAGCCACAGTTTACGCAATTCGGTTTGTCACTTTTTGGTTTTGTACATTGAGAATAGTGGTGTGACTCTTTACATCTAACGCACCTCGGAGTGAGTCGGCAGTTTGCTTGCGAGTGTCCATACCTTTGACAACGTTTACATTGTATTGGGTAGTTTCGGTTTGTTCTAGGTTGAACTTGTATGACGCAATGCATCAGGCGGTTTAAAGTTAAAATTGACTGCCCGTCTCTATTGTCTTTTATTTCTAGAGCACAAATTTCGATTGGATTTTTCTTTTTGTCAAATAATCTAGTCACTTTGGTAACAGGGTATTTGAGTTCAAGTTCTTTAAAAATGTCAGCTTCCGAGTAACATGTGGGGATGCCCTTCAACACAGCATTAAAGGTTTTAATAGAAGGGTCGCGGAAAGAATAGAATTGTCTGTTCTTCTCAACACAGTGATGTCTAAAATTACGGTAATCTTCTATTGTAGTGAGCATGATTTTTAGTTGATCACCGGCTGTCTTGGTTGTGAAATCACATTTGACGACTGATTTAATGTCGGAAATCATTTGGTTGTAGTCAAGTACGTTGTGCATAATTATGGGCGGAATTTTTAATGTTTGTTCTGGAGTACTTGGATCACTGTCTTTAAGATTTTGAAGCACTTCGAAACGCGATGAAGTTTGAACATTGTATAATGGCATAGAGTTTTCATCATCATTTCTCTTTCGTTTACTTACGTTCGAAAGCGTTTCGTTGGAAGTAGTTGCGTGCATTTCCTCGCTTTGGTGTTCTTGAGGCAGGGATGTTTGGGGCGGTTGCTGCTGCATTAACGGTTGCCCTTGCTGCGCTGTGGGTTGATTCTGTTGAAGCAGCAGTAGTTGCTGCTGTTGTTGCTGATGAAGGAGTTGCAGATGTTGCTGTTGTTGTTGCAAAAGTTGAAATTGTGCTGTTGGGAGAATGCACTGATCGCTGTTGTTTGCATATAAGGTATCCATAGCGTTCACCAACACTTGTGATGTGCTGTGTAGCCCCGACTCGGGGCTACCTTGGACGTTCATTTCGCCACTCGCGGCCACGGGTTGGTTTTCACTCACTTGTGGTAAATACTTATGATACTATTTGCAAAGTTAAACTGTTTTTGATGTAACAATATATAATATTTAAAATAGTCACGTAGATTGCTGTGCAAGCGAAACTAGTTTGACACTCAATCTAAACACGCTACGCAGTGAGAGAGCTGTGGCGTACGATGTTCACGGCACGGCTGCTCGGTGCGAACTGGAGATAAGGCTTAAAACAGAAGTTTACCGGTCAAACTCGAGGAGGCGGCAAAAGCTAAAATGTTGTGTAAATAAATAGTTTCGAATTTAGAAATAAGAAGTCTTCGAGAAAAGAGAAATTTCCTTCGTTACCAAAAACCAAAAAATATTGCCTTCCAGCTCAATAATATTTAATTAATTAATTTGTTAATTAATTTGTTTCTATGATTTCTATTTCTATCATAGCAATGCATGCCGTGGCAAACGAGAGATTACTAGTCGGCCATGTAGTGCATACGAGTGAATGCCGGGTACCTGCGATTGCCAACATCTGGAACAATCATAAAAATTGCACAAACCCACTTATTCCTATTTTTCTGTGTCTCCTGCTGTTAAAGGAAGCCATGTTCCTGCTCTATTGCAATACTTTCATGACCTGCTCTGGAGCAGGCCGCAGTGCCCAAATTTGGCAACGTTGTCACAAGAATATCATGGCCGGTGTGAGACTCGTACTTACCCATGTTGCAGAGCAGCAGTTTGGGAAATTTAATTGCGTAGTGCTATAAAGTTTTCGATTTCATTTACTTCAAGTAGAGCAAAAATCTTTTGTAGGTTCCCTGTAACTCATTTTTGTTCTCGGGATCTATAGACCAGCGGTAGTATCTACCAGAGTAAACTCCATGCGCCAAGAATGTAATTGCAAGGTGTAGAGGTAATGAAAATATTTAGACGAGCGTGTCCGGCTTCCCACGGGCAATCTTGCACTAGCTCAGAATAGCTTCCCTAAAACTCCGCTCCATGATCTTCCCCTTTCTTTTTAAAATCTTCGCGATCGCCTTGGCAATGAAAGTGAGATATATCTCGAAACGTTCATTGGATCCAGTGTCACTGATGGAAAGTGCCCCGACGTGATAGTTTTGTTAGCTGTGTCGACGGGCTTTCCAAATGGAAGATTTGTCACTTGAGGGATACATCTCTTTGATCCAAATCATGAAGAAAACTGCAAAACCATAATATATTTTCGATGTTCAATTTCGTCTTCGTAGACTTTGGAATAATATGAAAAGGCTTTTTCGGTATTTCCTATTCTTTTTACTTGCCGTTTATTTTAACTCTTTTTTTTGCTTTCATTAGCCACATAACAATTTCTTTGGCGCTGTATCCCGAATAGATTCTCAGCAATGCATTTTTATCCCTTGTGATATTTTTATGAGCTGCCTAGTTTTGGCTTCGTCTTGATGGTGTCACAATCTTCCAGTTATTGGTCACCTATCGCGCACTTCGCTTCAGGTTTCTGGATATCCATTTTCAATTGATGCACTCCGCTCCTTCCTCTATTGCTTCTCGGTACGTACAAACACGTATGCGATCAATATACCGAGTTTCTTCGCGATCGTTCACTAGGTTAGACATTGTTCACGATAACCTCCGAGAACACAATACATGTTATGTAACACTTTGTTTTAAGATATGTCATCATTTACAATAAATATAAGATATCTAGAGGGTTTGTAACAAGGCAATACATGGTGGTAAATGTACGACAAACCACGATAGTTTTCTTATTCGATTTTTTAAAACTGTTATTCAGTCAACTCCGTACGAGGATCACAGAACATAGAAATTATTTTTACGACAGGTTGCATTTAATAAGAAGGCATAAATCACGACCGGGATTATCAACTTATATACCGTTTCTTACTATCGAGATATGTGGACCACACACACTCAACGGTGCCCATGTGTCATCACAAACCCTTTATGGATGGAAGGCCATCACCAAGTATATTCGCTTGTCTTATGCGGAAAATGAATCTCCATTTCCGTGAAGAGTTATAGGTCTTTCGATCGAGCTGAATAGTAAAGCAGATCTAATATATGTTGGTGAACGAGAAATGTAATCCGCCGGGAACACAGGACGCATTCCAGACGGAGCCCAAGTGGTGCGCCACTTCAAAGCAGCTCCGCCACCTGCACGCCCCGGCTGCCTTACGACGCCGGAGAGGAAAAAGCAAATAAATAGCTGCCTTCCGAGAAGCGCACTTTGAAACTAAATCCTACTGAAACCACGAAACTGGGTTCGCTTTGATACGAACGTCTGGCAATACTCAATTGTTTCGAACGGATATTGAAAAGATGAGTGGAATCGACCCATTAGGTCAATAGTCAGTAAGTTGTTGCTATACGGCATGTGTTGTCAAACTAGAATATACTGATTTCAATGAACACTAATATTTTGGTATATTATTTTTGATTTATCTTATTGTATTTTTCTCATTTGAAAATAAAGATCATATATTCACATCATGCCTTAGTTTTATCCAATTAAAGACAATATACTATTAGATTGTATATTATAATATGTATATTATATAAGGAAACAAATGACATACCGTTTTCTTTTGGAACATTTCAATGCTTTAAATGAGAAATGAGTTATGGCAGCCTACAGCTACTAACTGCGTTCGAAATTACATTTTCATTAGAATTGAGAATTTGGAAAATGTATTCTTATATATACCGTTGACAAGAAAACATTCACGAGACAAAGCTAATTTTATCCTTTCGAATAGATACTTGCTATTCTGTGTCAGTCTCGTGAATGTGATGCGACTACACAAACTTGGCAAACGACCAACAGTTACAGTTTTGTTGAGCGTGTTGGAAAACGAAATAGGGCTATAAACGTGCTTGCAAAACAGTATTAGTGTGACTTGGCTGTATTCCATAGATAAGTTGTATACGTCAAAGGAGGGTATGTAGCGTATGTGATCACAAAATGTGTGCTTTGATTTAATTCTTCTGCACAGTAAAGTTTACAAAATTGTATATAAACTTTGAAGTATTAACTGAAATGAATCAATTTTAAAGCCTATTTTGTAAAAGATAATACATTTTTCATTGACCAACTGCACATCCCATTAAGGGCAAGGGCTTCCTAACCGCGCAGGGAATTGTTATTTTTTTACTTATTGCTATTTCAATGCTTATTGCAGGTATATTTTATTTTTGAGAATTGTTAAGTACAAATGGTAATTAAGGCGTTAAATATCATTGTGCCAATTAATATTTTCCCTCTATGATGTTCAGTATGATATCGTATAGAAACAGTTATGCCGCTGAAAATATTTTACCTGGCGCTTAAACATGTGAATAGATATATAATCATTCAATATCGTCTAGCAATAATGTACAATAATGTATACATGAATTGTAGGTGAAATTTTTGAAGTAAGGTATTTATACTGACTCTTGATGAATATGATTACTACAATGAGTGTAAAAATTATAGTCCTCTTTATTAGATGAAAATTTGTCCCACCCTTGAGTAAGTCATTTTTGACAAAAACAGATTCGTAAATCAAGAAGCAAGACAATGGCAGAATTACTAGCTTAATAAAGAGAGGCTTACAAGAATACGATGGGTTGGATTTGTTTATCATTCGTACAATTATTTTTTATTATCTAAAAGTCTACAATGGGATGTGTTTCTCCAGACTACTATACACAATCTCCGACGAGAAAGAAGTGAAGTATACACAACGGGCAGTACAAGGCTGAATGAATTTGAAAGAAATTCGAACGTGTAGCTTAGTGAACTTAATATTGTGTTGGATTCATTTACATGAGCGTTTTATTTGAAGTTTAATGGAGAGAAAGAAAAACTTTGCTTCCTTAACATCAATCAATTACTCATTGTTCATTTTCAATGGCGGATTAATTGCTTATTTGAAATGAAAAACTGCATTGAGACTGTTTCTCTTCGTTTACTATTATTTTTTTAAAATTTCGAAATCAATTTGA
This sequence comes from Gryllus longicercus, assembly GCA_038098605.1. NCBI lineage: Eukaryota > Metazoa > Arthropoda > Insecta > Orthoptera > Gryllidae > Gryllus > Gryllus longicercus. Next base: position 818,380 of record JAZDUA010000507.1, on the reverse strand, counting down.
GATATATGATATTGTAATATTGACAGTTTTTTATTGCAAAGATTATATATTTCATCTGCAAAGAGAACTGTTCTTTCGTTTAGAATCGATGAGGCCATATTGTTTACGTGTAGAAGAAAGAGAAAATCGAATCCTGCAGAACCCCAAGTACATGAAAATTGAAATATGAATTCAAGAATATTATTGAAGTGTCTTACATGAAAATCTTCATTAAAAACGTTGACCCCAAAAATTAAAATTTTCGTGGTTGTAATACTACGAGGAACTGAGTTTTGGTAGCATCCACAATACCAATATTTAGATATAGATTCATTCAGACCAAAAAAAAAACAGTAAAAACTGTATGTGACGTACAGGGGAAAGATTATCTGCGCACGTTTCCTTGAGTTCCAGAATCCCTACCAGAATCCATATTACGGGAAACTATGCGTTGTAGCACCACTAGATTTATCACTTTGTGAACGAGTGATGTTACATACCGTATACATTTCATTACATTCCTTATCGTATGTTTGAAACAGCAAACGCATCGTAGAAGGGACGTGTTTCTAGAATAAGCTATCTTTATTAACCCGTGTTGCAAAACAAGCTATTTGCGCGTGAAGGGTCCTGTTAGATTTTTAGGCATCTTATGTCTGTATCTTATTTGTAAATATTTCTGATGAAAATAGAGAAAATCAAATTATCGCCACTTTTGGATAATGCGACGATTGCTCTAAGCTTTCATTGCATTGTTGTATTGCACTGTTTACAATGAATATTGTATATTGTGGGTGTCATTGGTAGAAAAAACGGTATCGAACTGATTGTTACCATTTGTCTGCTTTTTTATAAGGGTGTATTATAGAAACTGTGTAATAAAATATATCGTTATGATTCATGTTATTTCTATCCTTTTTAGTTTTCTTCACTTTCCCGTAATTTAGATACATCTTGAGTTTACAACACATGCATGGTTGTAATCATCATAAAATTGATTTAAGATATTTAAGATTTACATCAAAATTGACATAAATTGATTTAAAATATTTTTACATCTATTTTGTCTTAAAATATTGTGATTTAAAATAATGATTTTATTATTAGCTGCTTAGTATGGTATTAAGTAATTAGATGTAAACAAGTAGCTCAGAGGTTCCGAAATCGCAATGTGTCACCTTAAAAATGCACCACCTCCACATGGTTAACGAAAAGTACCATAAACAAACCATTATATTCCTATTTGTCATAAATATGCTGAAATACATTTTTAGACGATGCCATTCGAGTTGAAGACAGTTCATGATCGTCCTTCAAAGAAAGACTTGCAATAACGTGAATGCGTAATGACAACGGCGACACTCACTGTGCAAGTAGGCGTTTGGCACTTGTGCGCTCAGTGGTAGACGGGTGCGCTTTCTGAGTTAAATGATGTGCTCTGGATAATGAGCTGCTGTCTTATGAAAGATAAAGGGAATCGACCTAGCTTGTCCTTACCACTTGGTTAATTTTCTTCATCGTGTTAATCTTAGATGAACCATCACACCTCGGAGAAAACTCATCATGCAAACACGTAACAGAACAGGGTTCCTAGGGCATCTCCTTTGTTGCCATTTACCTTCCAGAGGAAATGGAGCGCTATCTTTATGCAAATTAGTGGTCTCCGGTCACGCGAAATCACGAATTTCCTCTGACTCAAACGTCACGTGATAAAGATTTTGCTCTGCAATGATTACGATTTGATAATGTATTTTATTATTGACATCTTTCTCGAATACATACGCTAGTCGTTTTTCATATGTAAATTACGTTGCCTCACAACGTTATCTGATGCCAATCTACGAGGGTGATTTTTAAATACGGTTCGTTTTTTAATCAAAAGAAAAATACTGCAAATATCATCAAAATATTTATGATTCCATATTCTACATTGTTTCATCTACTTTTCTATTTAATTTCCGTTTTGTTCAAACATTTGTTATGCCGTTCAACAAATTTTTGAATTCCGAGAATTTTTGAATTCAAAGAAATCTGCCACCTGTGAAGAAACCCAATTCATGGTTGCAGTTTTTATTTCTTCGTCGTCGTTGTACCGTTGACAACCAAGGAACCCCTTTAAGTACCGAAACAAGTGAAAATCACACGGTGCAAGGTCTGGACTGTAAGGTGGATGATCAAGTTGTTCCCATCCAAAAGACACACTCATTGCAATTCTGCAATGTGCATTTTTGCAATATGCATTTTTGCATCAATGCAAACTTTACTATTCCTCGTTGCCTTATCATAAACTTCACAAATATGACTGTGAATTTCCAGTGCTGCCACGTGTTTTGCACCCAAGAATCGAATTACAGATCGTATTTACAGTCGGCGGGCGACTCTATTTTCCTATAGATTATAAACTTCTATAGCTCAGCACACAGACCGACGACACCGCTGCAAATGGTGTCTAAACGCGCGCAAAGCATGCTGAAAGCAGACACGCATGCCCTCTTTGGCGATCGCGCGTCATTCTCAATCTCAATCACTACAAATCTTATTTAAAAAAATATCATACCAATTTGAAGATTGTATCTAATTTAATGTAGGCTCAGAACATCAATCTGAATTTAAAAAGTGATAGAATCCAGAGAAAATATGGTTATATACATACACGTATATGGCCTTCGTGATATCTCTGAGTTAATGACACAGGAGGTATAAATAATACACTAATGATGAAACGTACTATTTTGTGAAGATTTCTTCTGTGGAGAAGACGGTGGATCTGAATCAGTCACTTACGCAAAAGAAATCGGTATTATTAAATGCTAGATCTATTATTTTTGACGCAATTTCCAAACCGAAAAATCAGACATGGAATGCTGAGTGCGTGATTCGCTTTTATAAGAAACAAGGGTGAACTTGGCAAACACATGTTTTTGGAGTCTAATAGCAAGGTTAAGGAGAAAAAGACCATACGGAGGGCAGCGACACGGTTATTGGTGAGCCCAAAGTTACCGTCTTTTCAATAACATTCTTAGCAGGGCGTTGGTGATATTAATTTAAAATGTTTGTTTTTGAAATATTCTTTGAAATTTTCTTTCGTAACCGTCACATCAACTCTCATCATATGTTGGAAGATGGAGCAGATCATTAGAATGATTAGGGTAAAAAGTTGTCGAAATCATCATACAAATACAATCAGAAAGCAGCCTTGAGTGATTTGACCACACGAAGGTAAGAATAGACGAGCTTCCTGAGGGCGTAGGGAGAGCATGTGGATTTGGAGAAGCGACAGGCAGAGGGTGATGAGCGGAGCACAGGCGTCGGGCGCTCGCGCAGACCGCAATCGCAGCGGCTTCTCGCGCCGTCACTCGCCCTCCGCGCTCTAGGCGCGCGGCGAGCAGGCGTCTCTTCTATCGTTTGGCTCTATTGACCACTGGCCATCGATTGGCGGCGCGCGTGGCCCACCCTCCGCCTCCGCGGCGCTCGCCGCCCCGCCTCGCCCCGCCCCCGCCCCGCCCCCGCCCCGCCCCCGCCTCGCCCCCGCCCCGCCCCCCCCCGCCCCGCCCCCGCCCCGCCCCCCGCCCCCGCCCCCGCCCCTTTTCCGTGCCCCGCCCCGCCCCCGGCTCCGGCCCCGACCCGCCCTGCCTTGCCCCCGCCCCGTCCCCGCCCCATTCACATGCCCCGCCCCGCCCACGCCCCTTTCCCGCGCTCCGCCATGCCCACACCCCTTTCCCGCCCCCGGTCCCGCCCCGTTCCCTTCCCTTTTCCGTGCCCCGCCCCGCCCACGCCGTGCGTGTCGCACTCGCGTGTCCACTCGCACTACTGAAAGTGGAGGAGTGAGTGCACCCCAGCGCCCGCGGAGGCGGCACCACCCTGGTGTGTATTACTTATAAGGCACCCTTGGGAAATTCATGACGCGCTATCCGCGATGCATAGGGTCTCGGCGTATCACAGCAGCGGTTCAAACAGATGCTCAAACCTTTTTCTCAAAACCAAAGAAGGAAAGACAGACTTTGGCCTAGAAGCAATCAATTGATAGCATTATTTCTCCACTCAGATGTCGAAAACAAACTTATGTTCCTTGTCTAATTACAAGCCAATGAAATAAATATTGTATTCCTTTTTTCTCTATAACCTTATACGGACGATACAATGATAACATTCTTCGTAATTATACAGACTCCAGGGCAAACATGAAGTAAGATTTGCGTGAAACTATTGGTACTGTTTTCAAATATGACGATTGAATGTAGTTTTTGCAGTATCTCCAGAAGGGTGAATTGGCCATATTTTGCTTTTGAGGGAAGTATTCAATTTGCTTATTCACTCTTAATTCTGACGGTGCGTGACGCTGTTCAATATCGAATCTTGACGATTTTTTAAAGTATTTTCTGTATTTCTTTATGGTTTGTTCAATATAACCTCTTAAATTAATTTGAATTCTGACATAGTGATTCGACCCATAGCTGAAGTTGTCCTATTTTGATATTTTCAGTTATAAATTACTATAAAACTAATATTTGTGAACTTAATATATGTGTTGCAAGTAGAAGTAATCACATTTTTTCCTCCACAAAATTTTCAAAAATTCATGCAAGACCATTAATTCTATATCTAAAATTGTACTTTGATCAAATTTTTAGGGTAATTTTACACCTCTGGATGATTTGAAAGTTACGTGAGTTTTGGAATTCTAATCCTCGCCACGTTTAATGAACGCATTCAGAAAGGCAAAAGTGCATTGCTACGGAATGGATCCGTTTGTTCTGTGGCATCTCCCATTTCTTGCCATGTCATTCTCATCGTCCATCGATTTATAAATATGACTGATGAGCTTTCCAACGAGGAGAAACTGGTAGACTTACCACTCCTTCACACACATTTTCGACCAATGCGATTTATGAGCGAAAGATCTCTAGTATTTTTGCTGGAGAGTAAGTTCTGGATGTAAAGTCTTCTTTACATCTTTTGAGAGGCCCAAATTATTTTCAATAACGGCAGATATGCAGATATGACGTTGAGTCGAAGATCTATGATATTGTTCTCTTCATTATAAGTAGTGAATTCATTATCAGTTTCTGAAATATTCTTTTTCTATAACTAGAATACTAAATATAATTAATGAATAATTGATGATGTCCGTAGTTTCAAAAAGGAAAGAAAGATACATTTTCACTGACTCATATGCTATTCTTTTTGCCAAAGATTTTCAAAATGAGTAAACAGTTCACTATTGATTTGGTACCATTACATGAAAAAACAAACGTTTAATTGAACCCTTCTCTCTTGCTGACTGTTAAAATCTGAGAATGGATAGTGATAAAGATCAGCGCACGTCTTTTCAGATATTATACAAAAACTATTTTTTTCACTTTCTATTGGCGGATAGTAAACACTTTAATAAGAGCCATTGAAGAGGTATACCTATCTATCTCTATATGTACATCTACATCTATCTATCTATCTATCTATCTATCTATCTATCTATCTATCTATCTATATATATATATATATATATATATATATATATATATATATATATATATATATATCTTAGATAAGTAACAAGAAATTCCCCCCATCTTCCACTATTAAAATAATGTATTTACACTAAATATAGATCACGCATACATGTTTGAAAGTGTTTAGCTCAGCAGCATAAAGGATGAGGTAAACACCTCGAAACATGAATGTGTGATCTGTATTTATTGTAAATATTATTTAATTGTATTTCTTTTTTCCTATTCATATGGATTTCCGCAATATTTCAGCGGTAGCCATCGAGTTTAGTGTCTTTTTGGGGACAAGATTTACAACTAAACAGAAGGAATATCGCAGGGAAAAGTATTGTGATATTCTCAATATATAATAAATATCTTGCAAATTAAATAACAACTCTTGAGATGAAAGTTCTTATACAGAAATTTGTCCGAAGAAAATTTTTTTAAGAACGGTGTTATTATAGAAAATGCAGTAAAATATTGCATTTTTCTTAAGGCTAACATTTATGTGAATTTCTATTTTCATACTTGAAGCAAACGAAAGGCACCAGTTCTCCAGTAGTAAAATAGGAATGGTGTTATAGGGGCAGTATACCAACTCCACGAGGGAGTAGCTCTTGCAATTGACCGGTACCGTAATCATCTGAGGTCGTAGAATATGTGCTGTGCATGTTCCAGTGTAGAAGGCTGTGGCCATTTTGGGCGGCGGGCTGTCCCGCATGTTCCCGGCCGGAGGCAGTAGGCGCGCGTTGCGGGAGGGGAGCTCATTAGAATGATGGTGCGTGGCGTGACCGGACGGGGCGGAAGCCGTCGGCTCTCGCTATGTGCCCTCACCCTGTGCCCTGCGTCCCACCCACGCCCCGCCCTACGCCCCACCTACTCGCCGCCCTACGCCCCGCCTCACGCCCGCCCTACACCGCGTCCCTACGTATCGCCCTGCGGCCCGCCCTACGCCCCGCCCTACGCCCCGCACTACGCCCCGCCCTACGCCCTACCCCTCGTCCCTCAACACGTGCTGTCACGTGCCCTGCCTTACACCTCGCCCTACACCGTGCCCTATGCCAGCTCTACGCCCTTACAAATTGGATAATAGGTATAAATATGTGACATTAGATATAGATATTTAGTCACAACCAGGAAATATTTGAATTATTGCACAAAAACTGGTTACACGATTATTTTCATGAGTTGTATCGCGATTCATTTTTGTCAACGCCTGCCGCGACCGAAGTTCAGAATCTGCAGAGGGTCGTTCCGAATACACACATGATACAGGCTCTTCGAGACGCAGAAATGCGCTCAACGGCCTCATGATTCAAACGGCAACGTATTTGGTAAAATATAAAATCACTTTCCCCAAATACTGAGTATGTTCAGTCACATTAGCGATTTTTTGGGCACTCATTTGTGCCTTGCCGAATTGGAGACGTGGCCGGAGATCAAAAAACGATGGTTAACGCCGGAGACGTTTTACTGAGGTCTGTTTGCGTGAAATAGAAGTATTTATGTAGGTTTCATGCAATGAAACTGCACTACAAAACTTCTTTTTAAGTAATATTATGTAAAGGCCTAATTCTGTGATTAAAATTTACTCTATAGCGAGTTTAATTAAAAGCGTGATGAAAGTAAACAACGCGGGCTCTTTGAAACCCAATATTTAGGGCGTGTCTGTTTACATCCGTGTGAAGACTTACTTCTCGCAGTTCCTCGCATCCGCTTTTCGACATGGTTTATATCAATTTTTACAATATTCCTTTTAGTAGCGATGTTGAAACAACGTAGATCCCTCCTGAAACCTATCCCTGACCTTCAACTACCGCACTCAACTGTCGCGTTGAAGCTTAAACAGCTAGAGCTGCAGCCCCTGTGTCTGGCGGAAGAAAGAAGAGGAAGAGGAACATTGAGAATTTCGGCCATATGTACAAAATCGGCAATATGTAAATTGGGGATCATATAATCCCTTCATCTATCTCGTGAAACTTTCTTTTGAATTCTACATGTAAATTGGAGACCGACTTTTCTCTGGGCATATGTAAATTGATGACCAAACCAACCTCGGTAAGGAATTGGGCGGTGGTTAAGTTTTGGACTTTCGTATCTGGAGCTGAGCGATGTTTGAGACTGATTCGCATACGATTTCGTTTTGGTACAACATCAGCAACCTAAATTTGAAAATTTTTTAGACCATTTGTTTATGACTATCTGTTATGCTTGCGAATCCTTCCATTTCTAGTGAAATTCCCATTTCTACTCCCCTCATCCTCACTTTTTCGACTTCATTGACATATTGAAAATCTTTCAAACTTGCTCCTATACCAAAATGAAAAGCGCAGAAAGTACTAGAAGAGTGTTCACATTTCATGTTCAGCGTTATAGAATGTAAAAGGAAAATCATAAAAATGGAATGATAGAATTTCCATGATAAAATACACTGCACATCTATGCATGCCATCAAAACATTGTGCATCTCCTGTGTAATTGATTAAGGCGTAATACAGTCAACATTGAGAAGAAATAACTGGAATCTATCTGGTAATCAACAAAATGATTTAGTTCATTCAATCAACTAAAGATTCAATTCAATCTGAAAAGACCACCAAAATGTGATGTGGTTAAAGTTGTCATTAAGTGGAGTAAGAAGATGGCGGCTGACTTTTTCGACCCCTGTATCACGAAGTTGATCCCACGATTCACTCAGTACAATGAATGGGAGAGTCGAAAAGTAATAATTAAGAGTGCCTCACTTAAGATGTTGCCTTCGAATATATCCTGAATCGTCCCAGATATTGATATGTGGATTTCACATAACAGACGTATGCAAGGGCACATACGTTTATGTATAATTTTAAAGTGAAGTTTTCTCGCCTTTTTTCGGGTTCCCATATATGTATTCTTGTTCCTATATGTGTAGTAAATTATTTTCTCTAACACTGTAGTCAGTCTCTCTGTAGTCAGAATCCCTGTTTTGGAGGAATTGATACCAAAAATTCTACTGACGGCAAAACGTCTGTCCATCCGTCAGTCAGTCTGTGGTCAACGCTGGTTCCTAAACCGTTCAGACAATTTTCTCCAAAATTAATGTAACGCCAAGATATTAAATCTTTCTTCTTAGCATGAATTACCTCGTTCATTGGAGAGCAAATTCATCTTTACAACTAAAATAAGAAGTAGACCAACCTTCCAACACTGAATATTTTTTTAAATTTAATTCCAGTACTTTCACATTATATCAGCAACCACACTGACTTCAAAATTATATGTTTCTTAATTGTTATTATACAGGTGATTCACAATATTGCTTTCGGACACGCGAGTGACAGTTGCGTCATGATCTGATAAGTCGCGTGTGATATCCTGTTTATGAGAAATCGTAAGCGTATTTCCGCTAACGCAAAAAATGACGTGGTACATGGTGGCAAAACTCTGATACACTTGGATTGTAGCCAATATCGGCCCCAAGAATGGTAATCTTCGCTGTGTTTTAGTATTCGACGATGTCTCAGGCATTAAATGTGTCTTCTCACGTGTATAATCTGCGTGAGGATTTATAAACCTGGCTCTAGGTACAAGGGATGCAACTTTATCAAGTACGTAAAAATTTCCATAATTTTTTTTGGAAAAAGCAAAGCATTTACCTGGAACCATAAACGTATATCAAACGGTGGACAATATGTGATCAGTTACCGTGTACGATAGCTCAGCGGTAACAACGTTGCGCCTACATCATTGTTGATCGGTCCGGTAGCGGTTTTTCGACACCAGCTACATAACTGGATCGAATTCTAGCACCCAGTGGCTCTGCCCGGTACTTTTTCGTGTTTATTCCTATGAGTACCAGGTAAATCCCAAAGCAGTACCTTAACAAACGGACCAGGGACCACGTGCCATCTTTTCTTCATCTTTGTTCCTGTCTCTTCCCTTGCACACGTTTACATGCACTATTCTAGCACATATATTGGGAGACCACATGAAAACGTAAAGTTTGTGCCGGCTGGAGCGGTGTCTTTTTGAAGAGATACCTGGAGCGGAAAAACACCGCAAACCGACGTGTAAGTCGCCGCAGTTTATCACGTTCCGGTGAGGAAGGAACACCTTACCTCCCGGGATATAACATGCACTACCGTTACAGAACTAGTGACTTAAGTATTTTCAGTGACTTTCATTCCGCGGCCGGAATAAAAACTTACCCTCACCTTTGATCAATTCCCTTAAATTGTCCGTTAGCAACTAGGAACATATGCAAGAACAACATACATTTTTATTTATCCGCGCCATTTATCTCTTCTTGCGCACAAATAATATGTGTATGTAAAATATATAATAATAATAATTTATATAAATATTTGTATAAATGATAGTTCAAGTGTGGTAGGGCACGTTTTGTTAGAATAATCCTAAGAAACTGGACATAAATCGAACTCCATCTGTGACTGACGATTGAAACTAGTTAGAAACATATAGTGCTTTTAAGGGTACATTGGCGTTGACACATAGCGTTTGATGATCGTAACTTGTTTTTGTCAATTGTCGGCATGTAGACAATTCAGAAATTCCACTCCTCATAAATGTACAATTCTGTACTTCACTCAGGTGCTCACCGCAACTCTTAGAAATACTCTGTGTTTTTCAATTTTACCCCCACCTTCAAAAAAATGTTTTTAATAGGGAGATGCATATTTATAGACTTCGAAAAACATGTACGGTTGGTTGCCTAACTACTACACTGTGCACCCATCTTTTTTATATATCGAATCGACTTCAGTCGAATTTAAGTTCAAACTAAAAATTAGATTGCAGGGTCTTCGAATCATATTTTAGGTAAGATATTTCAGACACACTCCGTTTATAAAACAATGTAATATTTCACGACCGGCGTCAATGATTAATTTTTTTACCAGGCTGGTGAATGGTGGTTCATTTGAACTCCTTACTTCCAGAGTTTCGTCTTCATCATCAATGGCTGTGGAAATGGTCGGAGACACTTCCTGGTGGTCTGCAGCAGTCAGACAGTAGCGCACTGTAAAGGGTGTCCGACCATTACACCACGGCCACTGCTTCAGGTCTGCTGCAGTGCCAGACGAAACGACCGGAAGTAGGGCATCACATGGACCACAGTCTGTCATCCCGGAAAACAATTTCAACACATTTTGTTTAATTATAAGTCTTCTGTTTTCAAAATTATGTATCGTCTCAATCAGTTATTTCACTAAAAATTTTAATTTTTCTACTTTTCCAATACCACAAATACACAACAAAAAATCTCCGCGTAAGCGGAAATCTCATTCAACGAATGCTGTCTATCGCATCTAAGAATGCGATCTAAGAACCTGAATCGCATCTAAGAACCTGAAATTACGATCTTAAATGTTGAGAGCATTTAAATAGTCGTTAGAATATAAGTGCAGTATATATATATTTTTATAAAATGTTAACCTACGTTCATCGATGAGAAAACTACATAACATTTCTTTGAATTGGCTCTGTCTAAAGTGCAGTCATCCTACCGTACGGGGACGGCAGTAATGTGAAGGAGTGGCACATGTCCAGAGTCGCGCCCCTCACGTCCACAGCCCACGTGCGCAGGCGGTGGAGCACGTTCTCAGAGACGCACGCCCTCGCCCCCCTCCTCTCTGCCCTCTCTCCGCTCTGGTCCCCTTCTGGCCACCCTCTGGCCCCGATGCCTCGCTTGATCTCTCTGTACCTTACCAAATCCCCTCCCAATGGATGGGCGATCGCTACAACGTGTAGAGCCTTTTCAGAACAAAATGCTACAATTGAGAAATGGTCGTTTCGTAGGAGAACATGATTCCGTGCTTAACAGCAACTCGCCAATACTTCGTTCGGATGTGGAATTCCTGAGAGACAATATCATCAGGGATAATGGTCGGAGCCCCTTCCTTGTGGACTACAGACGTCACTCTACAGCGCACCAGAAAGGATCTGGTATACAATGAGCCAAACTGAGCTATTAATACAAATAGTTTTGCAAGTCTTCAGTTTCAATATTTTGGAACACTCTTTAAATTTTTCTGAAGATATATGAGTGCTATATTTTCGTTTGTAGATACAGATGTGTTCTTAAGTATTACAAGATAAACTTCTTCACATTCCATTACCTGATTTAAAGTTATTAGAGGAGACATACAGCACTACTTTGATCCCCGAGGTAATCAGCTGTAAATACTTAGGAATTAATTTGCGTAGCGACTTAGGATGGGGGGAACATATAGATTATGTAGTAAGAAAAGCTTGGAAGTCGTTTCATTTTTTCAAGAGAATTTTAAAGAAAGGTAACATGGAAAGTAGAAAATTGGCTTACACATCTTTAGTTAGGCCAACTCTTGAATACTCGTCAGCTTGTTGGGATCCGTACAGAATAGGTCAAATACAAGAATTAGAAAAGATCCAAAAAAGGGCAGTGAAATTCATAAATAGAGGGTTTGCAAGGGAACGTGACACACATTTCGAATCATTAAGTACCCGCAGGAAGAATGCAAGATTATGTTGTATGTTTAAAGCGTATAATAAATCTCCAGCGTGGGAGGGAATAAGTGGAAGACTAGACAGTCCTGCACGTATAGGGAGAAAAGATCATAAATGGAAAATAAAAACTCAACGGCAGCGAACTGATACCGGTAAATATTCATTTGTAAATCGCACAATTAGGGATTGGAACGAAATACCTGCAACAGTCATGGAGCCCTTTCCCAAGGATGTGAAGTGTTTTAAAAATCGCTTAAGAAGTCTCAAATAGCATTTTTTTATTTTTTTATTTTCCTTTTCTTCAAATTATTAGGTACTTTTAGTGAAGTGAAGTGCAGTTCCAGGGAAGTTCGGCGTGATGTGCGACATTGCCAATGTTAAAAATAAAATAAAATATAGTGGAGTGTGGGGCTATGTGTGTGAATAAGTATGTATGTGTGTGTGTGGGTGCGTGTGTGTGTATGGGTGTGTATGTATGTGTGTGGGTGCATGTGTGTGTATGCGTGTTTGTGCGTGGTGCGTGCGTGTTTGGGTTTGTGCACGGAGAGTCTGAGTTTCACATGTGTACGCGTGAAATGGAGGCTTTCTTGCTATGCTGGGGTATACACGGTTCTGGGTAGTACATTGTATTTAATTTTCATTTGTATAGTGTAATTGATTGGCTACCACCTGGCAGGGACGCCAATTGTGGCCAAAATAAATGTATTGTATTGTATTGTGAATTGAGTGTAGCATGACAGATGGAATGCTTGAATGAAAGTATACTTTCTGACATTTGACGAAAAATAAGATATACTTCAATGGAATTTTCGATTCCATCAAAAGTTTTCGTATGATTTCGAGTGAAATTGTAGCATTAAAAAGTAAAGATAGAATTAAAGTTATCTCAAAAACGGCTCTTTATGTTTTTTTATAATTCTTGCTCAAATAGAGTACGGTTAAATGAATAATAGGTCTTATCTTCATTAAAACCTCTGAAATGTTGAAAATCGCAAAGGTTTGTTTTTTCAAACTATATTTACACCTTTAATATTTAAACTAATATTATTTTAATGTTAAGTATTTCTTAATATTAGAACTTCAAATAATTTCAAGTACGCTATTTTGGAAATATTAGTAATTGTCACGTAATTTTGAGTTCTTTGCAAGATAATTCCAAGGAGGAGGATTATTAAAGATTCATTTTAACAATATTAAAAACAATTACTCATTGAAAGGGATTGAATCCCTACCAGGTGAATATGTTTCTTTGTTTTACGTTCTCATATCTACTTCGTAGAAACTAAGAGTCATGTGATTCTGCAGAAAAAAGTGACGATTTTCCGTCAAAAATCCCCGTTTTGTGGGTCCCTGATTCCGAAAACTGTTTTCCCCAAGGTGTCTGTCTGTCTATCTCTACGCCGGTATGTTTTGCTGAACAACACCAGTGCCTAAACCGCACACAGAATTTTTACCAAAATTGACATTCCTCGATTTTACTGACGACACAAAGCCTCGAATTTTACACCAACCTTTTAATTGTGGAGAATACTTTAGAATACCTTTACAACGTTCTCAAAATTTTCTCAAAAACGGTGGTTTTTGTAAAAAGTTTTTTAATTTATTTTGTTTGAATACAACAAAGTATGTTTCTAAAATGGATCAGATCTGATTTTCAGTAAAATCCCTATATTTTCTAAAATTGTAGATGTTTAGGCTTTTTCAGCGTCTTCCGACAAGTTTATTTCTGAAGATAAATATTTTAATGAAATCTGTTCTTCACAGTTAGCTCATAAGTAATGCCACGTAATTAAAGTTCTGCAGTTCCTGCGTAATTTTGAATGTAATCAGGACAGTTTAAAAAAATAGACAAGATTTTCTCAAAAATGGCTAACATTTTTTGCCTTTAATTTATTATTCGAATAGAATAATATTTGTTTAATAAAATGGCCTGAGTTCTGTTGTCATTAAAACTTATGCAAATTCTAAAAGTCAACTTAATTTTTGCTGTGTCGGGAACTGTTTGAAGAATATCAGAGACGAGGTTAAGTTTGTTGTTTGCGGAACGTAGGGGCTGATAATTTATTGAAAATTTTACATTATCAAATTAGGCTAAAGAGGCGCAATGAAATACGAAAGTGAGAAAATGATATCCATCCTAATTAACAAACAAGAACAATAAGACGCAGTAAATGTTGAGAAAAGTCTTTGTACAAATGCATGTGGGCCAAACTCCGAAAATACTTTTCCAGTAATGCAGATTCCGATAGCTTCTTTGATATAATGTGGTAACATAGTTTCAAATCGCTTACGAAAAAGTTGTAAAACGGAAGTACCGACTGCTGCGTTACCCTCCCAACACTCAGAACAGCATCTGGCGTCCGTGACATTGCGAGAACGACCTGCGTAAACAATGCTAATAGTAATGCATGTCTCGTGAGCAGGCGGCGGGTGCATGCGGGTCGCGGATCGATGCTCATGGCGTGACTGCGCGCAGTGTACTATGACGCACGATGACTTGGCCAATCAGGACTTAGTTACTGTGCGGAGAATTCAAGCCACAACGCACGAGACGGACTGTTTGTGCTTTCTCCGAGGATAGAAATCTCGGACGCTGCGTTGAATGCCTTAGTTGCAAAGGTTCAGTTTTATACCTTAAAATAATTTCTGCTGCATATCTGTTTCTCTATAATTAGAGACTACACTGTCAAATAAAAAAAATATATTTGTTTTAACATTGGTGTATAATGCATTAGCTGACTTTCGTGCTGTATAATTTTAAAAATACTTAATATGCCTATAACAAGTAATGTACTGAATAGTCTGGGTCAATGACCTCCATGTCGATCAGATTTTCTCCCAGTTTGCCTGATTCATTAGGCAACTGCTAAGGTGCCCCTGTTTTGCTTCTGGACATAAATGAACCTTTAATATGCGTACGTTTTATTGGGCTCAGTTTTTGCTAGTTATGATAGGAGTAAAGCCTGCCTAACTGTGAATTGTTATTTTGTTAACAATACTAAAATATCAAATGTAGTTTATTTGCTGATGTAAATTAGTGTTCTATCTCTAGAACAAAAAGTTCCATTTTCCAAACTTTGCTAACCTCGCTCTGTTTGTACTTTATTTATCATTTGACTAATTATGGTTCAAAGATGAGGATGGTATTCTGGAGGTCAGGGAAATGTGTGCATATTGTACTTCTCCGTACACACCGTACAGTTTTTACTGTTCTTTGACAAATAAATCAAATCAAATCGTTATGAATTATTTCGTCTCGTAACTGATGCACCAGTTGTGTTAACGTATGTTGTATCGTAGTAACGTATGTTGTATTGTATACTCAACGAGGAAAAGCTTTATGAAATTCAATAAAATAATAGGACCACTTCCAAATGTCCTCTTTTCCACGGTTCTGTTGACGCATCAATTTCATTTTATATTGATTTCGAGTTTCTACTCTTTCTGATCTCTCGTGTATGCTACGACACCCAAAAGATTTAAATCTCCAAAAAGTATTAAGTTACAAAAGGATGTCATTTTTTAGAGCACAACATATTAAACATAATTCAAACTCCACCTACCCCCCCATGTTTCTCCGGATGTGCTGCATGTACATTTTCCCCGCGCCGTCTGCGCATGCTCCTCGCACGTCCCCGAACGGTCGCGTCGCACGCTCCACACATTTCCCATAAGCCCTCCATACATTCCATACACGTTCCATACATTCCCGCTCCCAACATGTTACTCTACTTGTTTTCAATTTCTCTACATATTTCCGCAGTACCTCCATATGTTGCTCGCCTGTACCCTACGTATTCCCCCGCATGTTCCCTGTGACATCTCTTTCATGTGTCCTTACGTGTTCTCCACGTGTAGTATTCTATACATATTTTCCCGCATGTTTACCGTATGACTTTAGCCAAGCGCCAATATTGCCGCTCTCTATCCAGCGCCTCTGACCGCGAAGTCCTGGGGATCGAGTCCAAACGGTGGCTGATTTGCGGCACTGGCTGAATAGATTGTGGGTCGAAATTCAACCGCTGTTTGGAGAAGAATTGTAGCGGCCGCCGCTCTGAGCGGATCTCTGTGGTTTCTCCGACCAATGCGAGGCTGGAGCAGTAACCTAACAAACCGGCACCATGGTCCGCGTGCGATATTTCTTTCTCTTCTTCATCCCCACCCCTTACACTCACGCATACACACACTTATATACTACAATACCACACACGTTCGGAGAACAGTCGTGACCTCAGAGCTTGTCCCGATTAGGGGAGATAATTGGAAGGGGAAATCCCCAGCAAGCAGACGAGTAATTCGGCGCCGGATCTTACCATCAAGAGGGGATGAATAAATCATTCACTACACAAACTGTTCTAATGGCCATAGCAGTTGTCGTATTTGGAAACAGCAATGAAATCTGCAACATGTTTCCCATATGTTCATCCACATCTCTCTCACATCTTTTCTAACATGTTCTAACACCCTCATTTGCTCCCCAGATATTAGTCTGGAAATTGAACTGTAAACTCAAAAATGTAATTCGTTTTTTCATTAGGAAATACTTTTATAAACGTAACAAAGGTGGAGAGTACAGAGGTTTCCCTGGCAGAAACGAGAAGTTATGAATAGAAAGAGTACTGAGATGTGCGGAAACCCCTGAAAATAAAAAAAGAAGAGTCCAAACGATTTTTCGTAAAAAATTGCCATCCACAAGAAATAGCAATTTCTAAATCATTGTTTTGAAAGTGAAAATGGTTTCATATTGGAAGCCAAATTCCGGATTTTCTGGTAACGTGTGATAAAAGTGAGGAAAACTTCCGAAAACGTAATAGACCTTCCAAAAAGATAGATTGAAATATATATATACAGCATGAGTCACGTAACTTTAGCACCCCCTACATTGTTTGAACGGTTAAAGATATTGCAATGCAGTTTTCACAGATGATCACGAGGGAATGGAACTAATTCATACATGTGTCCATTTCTATATTATAATTGTATTTTGCGAGATATTAAGGTTTACTTTGTTTTGTTTTTTGAATCGAACTATACATATTTTTAGTCTATATTGATGAGCGTAAAAATAAGAATCCAATGGTGTGTGTATATATAATAGAAAAATTAACCCAGAAAAAAGCACTATATTTTTTGTAAATTTGGGTACTTTTTTATTTTTGTGCTAATTTTTCCCTCTGAAAAAATATGTTCACTTCTTTTGTAAATAACAAATAACTTACGTGCTTCTAGAGTGTTTTTATGCTTCTGCAATTCACATTTTTGGTTAGAAAGCATTTTTTACCAACATTTGAATACTTATTACGGCTCAACCATTCGGAATATTCAAGTAGTTTATTAGGCAAAATGTAGTTTAAATTGTCTTGAAAAAGCATTTGCGAAGTTTCCAAGTTTCCTTTCCGGACAGCTATACATATACACACACAACGGCAAAAACTTATGTCCCACATGCGACATGAAATGTAATTTTGAAACCCAAGGACTCGTCGCTGCCGTGTATGCACTAGAGTAAAGTGTGTTGCAGTACAATGAGTGTAGCGGGTTGCATATGTGTTTGATTTCCAATCTCTGCCACAATCTGTGAAGATCTGTTTTTCGTCTTATTTTTTTTATGACGGAGAATGTAATTCCTTATCCAGCAATAGCACACTTATGGGGTTTTGTGTAAACGACTTCTTATAAACTGTCAACTAACCTCATCTTTTCTTTGCGTAGTGTATTGCACTGTACAGAGTGGATTCTGAACAAGATAATTAGAGACGGTCGTACGAAAAGCTTACTGTGAAGTGGATTCACTAATTTATTATATTATCTTCCTTTGATTTGTCTCTCAAAGAATTGCTTTCTGTGTAAGAACGATTCCTGTGAACCTAATGACAGCAACACGTCTTGATCGAAGGAAGTGCCAGTGAATTAACTATCAACCAGTATCCACTCCTAGATGTGGGAAGCGGTGAGGAATGTGAATGATAGTATTCGCCGAAAAGGAACGTTCAATGGAATCTACCTCACTTTTCGTTCATTCATTCATTCATGAGCGAGAGTGTTTTGTTACTTGGCACCGAGATCATTTTAACGTAAGTGTTGTATCCTGGAATATGGCAATGTTCCTTCCCCTCTGGAAAGTGAGATCTGGCGCCATCATACAGGTAGGCTTGCAGGGTCCCCCCCCCCTAACCGAGCCAAAGTCTATGGTTTTGCCTGGTTTCCCGACGTGTGTGATAGTGTAGTGCAAGTAAGTGTGTGTTAGGGGAGAGGAAAAATAAGGGTGAGGAAGCAAACATCCCCGTACAAACAGCTAGTGGTCCGTGTCCAGTTCGTTGGCGTACTGCTTGGGATTTCTCCCGGCACTGATCGGTTAAACCATAGAAAAATACTGATCAGAGCATAAAGAATTCGCCTGCTAGTTAATAGAGATACTGAGATGGCTTGTTGTCCAATATAATGATCTCTTTTTGAATTGGTAGATTTTGAACAACCCTGTCAGCCTAATGTTTTGTAACAGAAAAAAATGCAAATAAACCTATTAAAACATTATAAATGGAAAGTATGAATCATGTACGATGTTTTATAAGTTATTCATGTTTATTCATCTACTAATAAGCTTGGTCGTTTGATGGTATGGTAGTGGTTGCTTAAAAAACAATGAGTTATCTCTCAATGACAACTTATATGCTACTGGATAGTCACTGGATTTTTTCAAGTATGGGTGTCTATTGAATTGATTACATTGGGGAAATAGTAGATCTACTGTGGCGTTCTTTGTGTACTTGCAGAGAAATTTGTGTCATTTTTCGTACAGGTGTTTTTGTTCGTAGATTTTTTTAATAACTCTTCTTCGAAGTTTGTGGCCTGCTTCACTTAACCGTTTATTATCTCTATGTTAATAACATGCGTGCAATAGAAACTCCACCGTGCAATTGAAACTTCACATCGCTTCGAAATCAGAATTCCGAAAAGAATCAAAATCGTTTAATTAAGATACCATAACACAGATGAGGTCACGGTCTTTTCAGTCGACAATGAAATATGAACAGAAATGTACATCACAGAGTACCTATCTACATCGACTACGTATAAACAATGATTGACTATAACTAAATTGGTGAATTATACGTTAACCTAGTTGACTAGTCATGTTTATCCGTTCTAAAAAAAATTACCAGCACAACTATGTCAGACGTGACTTCTTTTTTCTACTTTCCAATGTTTATACATGTTATATTCTCCCTCGTTCCTTGACTTTTCCTGAGAAGTAATGTTTTAATAGCTTTTGAGCTTCTTCTAATATTTCACCCGGAATAAGTTCATTGTCTTCCATTTGGCACATTTCTTTATCTTGTAAGTCACTATAGTGATACGTACGAATACAAAATGCGCGGCCCTCTAAAACAGACCTTTTTCAGAAGCAATACGGCGCCAACAAATGTATGCCTCGAATGGTAAAGCTGTACTTGAATTTCTCAAAATTTTAATTATTCTTAAATGGAAACGAAAACATTGAACGTAACATTTGGATGAAGGGGTATAATGGCACACGTAAATAAGAAAACTCCCAACTATCGTCGCTCGTTTTTGTAACTTACAACGTGCAATTATACCCCTCTTTATCAACTCGTTTCGTTAATTACTATAATATAAATTCTCTCGATTTTATTTAACGTAATAGTTTATTGGAGACATGGTAAGCCCTACAGAATGAAATTTTGTTTTGACTCACGATATTCCTCGGTTGGTTCGACTCGGCTTTCGTATGTTGTCTTCTCTGGTGTGTAGATGCTGGGCTTTTCTTCCCTGAAGATTTCTGTGCGGAAGTGACGTCTTTCTCCCACGGCAAGCTTTGCCTTCCTAACAGAACTCCAATGAAGTAAGACCCGACTCCATGTAATCTCGTGATCCTTGGGAATGGATTATACTTCAAAACTGATACCATGTAGTTCGTATTTTAGATAAGAGTACGAAAAATAAAAAATAAACGTTGAGTAAGTATCATAATTAGTGTTTCTATTTTTACAATCCCTTACAAAGTTAGCCCCGCCGTACGTGATAATCTGAAATGCTGCGTGGGTGGCGTACTTTAATTCGAATATGTTTCATTGTAATTTCAGAGATATTTGCACGTTATTTCATAACATGATGGTATAATTGAGATTAAACAAAAATTTATCTCTTGAGGTTTTCCGTATGCAAATATAAATCTTACGTGATGTCGTTCTTCTCACATACGATCACTTGCGTAACATACTGTTCCCATCAACGTTCAACAGGAAAATGGACGACCTCTCTCGAGCCAAGTCCGTTAACTGCTGTTTTTACGATCGAAAAAACTGTAATTGGTGCGGCGCGAGTTCAAACAGTCGCAGTCGTGATTTCGTGTTTCCCACAGCGTCAACTGCTGTGGCCGTCAGACCCATAAGTGTAGTGAACGTTTTATCATGGGCGGTGATGTTTTCCCCTGGATGCTCAGATCCGGCGCCGACCTATACGTGGACTGACGAAGTTTCCCTCAGCCAGGTATTTCCCACCAGCGGTGTAATACCCCTACTGGGACAAGCTCAATGCTTCCGAATGGTCCCCCGACATCTGTAGAAGTGTACTGCATGTAAGTGTGTGAGGTATGAGGATAGGAGGAAGGAAATATCACTCTACGAAAGTAAAGGAAGAGGAATGAAAGATAGCAAGCGGTCCGTCGACCATTTGTTGGGATACTGCTCCAGCATTCGCTTGATATTGATCGCAAAAAGCATGGAAAACTATTGATCGGAGCAGACGGTAGCTAGAGTTCGCAACGTAGCGGTTAAATTCGACCTAGCTATCAAGATAGTATTGAAAATGCTGCCACCGCTGGGACTCGAACCCTATGACCTCCCTGTCAGATTCACTGCTGTGACATCAGTTGATGCCGTGAGCTATGTTCGAGCTATTCCAGGGGTCAAAGTGTGCGGAGGTGTACAACCCGAGGAGCGGAAGGCAATGCCAGTGCGCCGACGTGGTGGAAGTAGAAGTCTTTCCCCAGCCCAAATAACGTCGCTGATGGTGGAGATGGCGAGCGCAAAGACGCGTACGCTGCAACGGGCGGAGGAGGCCGCCAGAGAGAGCCTGCTCGGGGCCCTCGCCTCGCAACACAGCCGCTCCCCTCCCGTCCCCCCCGCCCCTCTCGCCACGCTCTCGAAAATACCTTCTCCAAATTACACCTCCAAATACTGGATGGGGATTGCAGCTTCCTTTTCGCATCACCGTCCCTCTCTCCCCTACGCACAGAAGAGTACATTTTCTGCAATTAGAAATTGCATTTCTTTATTACATCGATTTCTCACATTATTTTGCCTGGTACTTTACTAATTTTATATTCCCCTCTCTTTTTATATTTTATCACTTTCATTTTATTCGCTTACCTTGCCTGCCGACGTCCTTTCAATCCCCAGGTCTCTGATTTTTTTTACAGAATATTATAGTGATATTTTTCTGCGTCTTAAAAATCTCTTAAACATCATATATATTATATATTTAGGATACGTTCATTCTGGAGATTGCTCACCCAAATAATCTTTAAAAAAATGTTAAAGTAAGAGAATTTCATGGAGAAGGGATGATGCCAAAAACTTCTTGAGTGTATGAGCTGTTTGCAGCAAGACTGCGCATCTTTTACGGTGGTCGGTCGAAATTCATGTTCTGACAGGCTTTGAGGTAGTTTTGGAGACAACTTCAGAAGATATTACGAAGGCGCATACTTTCACACTACTTAACTTCCACAAGTTTCAGTTCATATGAGTGATTTTCACATTTTGTCACTTTTTCCGTTTCTTTTTTAATAATGTTGTGCGAAAGGGGTACGTTCACCATGACGGCTACGTTTGCGTTTCAGTGTCGTTGATTTCTGATGTATTAAAAGCAACCATACGGTATGTGAGGACAGGCCTACCTCAGTGCAGTAGCATTCTCTCTTATTCTAATATTGGAGGTGGGGGACATTTATTCTTAATTTCTCATTATTATTATTATTATTATTATTATTATTATTATTATTCCTCTAATTCACAACTAAAGACGTTAGGTGTCGGTTAATAATAAAATCTTCTTCTGCTTGCAAGCACCTTCCTAAGGAGTAGATCTAGTGACTTTGGTTGCTACTTCAATTGCCACTGCTCTATGCAAAATATGTTCCAAATAATGCGATGCCTTGCAATACCCGGTCTTTTCAAAGGTCTGAGAGGTTGAACAAGTTCTTACACAAGATTTTGCAGAACAAATCCTAGTGCTCTGATCACTTAAGAGATGACACACACAGTCGGCTGAGCTCAATATGCAAACTCTTCTATTTAAGATTTTTCGGCCTTTTCTCTAAGTAAGATGTTTTGTTTGCATGGCTCAGCGGCATCAACAAGTAGATACTATTCTTTCTCCAAATCCCGAATAACAATACCCGATTTGTTTATTAGTGTTGTACTATCGGAATGGGTTTGATCGTCATACACCTTTGTGGACATCACTTTAATCCCTCTTCAACAAACAATTATTTTGATGGGTATTATTTTGATATGTATTGGCTGTACTTCTTGAATATATTTGTATAAATGATTTTGACGAATATACAGTAAGTTTTCGATTTGTGAATGTGAATATTACCAAAATCATCCATCTCATCTCTCGACACAGTTATAAATAAGGGTTATACATTTGAAAAAACCTATAAAATAATTGACAACAAATCTCTTCAGACGAATAATTTTTTTGATCCAGTATTGTTGATTTCTTATACGATAGACATATCCACAATAACATTTGCATAGTCATGAACTACTCAGAGACTGAGTAGATGTAAATAACTGATCCTAACGAAATTTCAAACTCATCATACTCACTCAAATTATTTCTAGGTTATATGGCAAACAATAAATCAAGTAAACGCAGCTAAATTTCTATAATGTAACTTAAATATCTCTACATTCTATCTAAACGTCTAGCATTCGATTGCCGTCAGCTGATGGCACATTTCTAAGACTTTTCCTCAGGAAGTCTTAAACATTCATACTTCTTCGACAATATCGTTAGCACATTTTAAATTCTCTTTGGGCGGAAGGAAAGTTTAGAATACTGATGTTCACGATGAATAAATGGATGGAACTGAAACAACCAGTGACTCTGCTGCACGAACCTTTCATAAATTACTGCTGCCCGCTTGTAACTGGAAAGAGAAGTATTTCGATAGTATTTCGAAGACTTTAAAGTTAACTGAAGTGTTCTTTATATAACAAACTCTTATAAGAAACGTTTACTACTTCATATTTCGTGAGCTGGTTACCCGGACCTTATCCCTGCGACCAGCCATGCAGTACACTTCTGACCATTCTGAGCGAAATGAATGTTCGGGTGGTATCATATCACAAGATATACACGTCAAAATTAGCTTATTACATGAATTATAGGGATTGGATACGCTGCGTCCGTCCGTTACTCAGGGTCAAACCCTTCCCGGTCTACCATTTACGGCAATCGAGGTGCCTTTCGAAGCGTTTCATGCTCTGGTGGGAGCTGAACATTTTTCATATCCGCTTACATCATCAAATTCATCATTATTATAACTACTACGATTGTTATTAGTATTATTATTGTTAATATTATTTATTTTTTTCATTTCCACGCTCGCAAGAAAGATTAATTGAAAACAAAATACTATTTACCAATCAATCTACAATATATGTACATTCATTATAAATTATAAAATTCATTATTAACTTACAAAATGTAATATTTTAACTACGTTGTTTCTGGTGAAGAGGATGGGGAAAACTGAAAATGTGCAGTCTGCCCAAATTGCGATCCCGGTTGCCTAATGTCGACTCATCTCTCAAGCTCCACCTCAAAAGATAATAACGAAAATTGGCAGAAACGATAATAAAGAAAATTGGAGAAACGAGCCTGTTTAATGGAAATAAGAATATTACAATAAATCCGGATTAAAATGTAAAAATCATATTGATGAATTTCTTAATAATAGTTTATGGAATAGTTTATAATGTTAAGCTTTATTGCATGAGTATATGTTTTGAAAACGAGCGTCGTTTGGAGCGAGTTTCCAAAATTGAACGAATACAATAATGAAACATTATAAACAAGTTGCATACTCTGTCTTTTATATACGAGCAATATAAATTTATAAGAGAATCAAACTTCATTTTGCCAAACAACTTTTTGTGACGTCTAGGTTATTTGCAATCTGTGCGAGATAGCGGTGGTCGGCTTTTCCATTTACCTCTACACCATGATTCTCTTGCTGGGATTGGCTGAATGTGTGATGACACAATCATTCATGCCATAAAATGCTAATACGTCATCATTTGTGCCGTAAAATTCCCGATTAAGAACGATTTATCGCAATAGAACAAGTCGTTTATAATGCTGGTATAAGAAAGAAAAAAGTTCATTTTTCTTGGGGAAATATAATAAACATGCCCTTTTATTTAATAATTTTTACGTCTTTTCCAATCAGATTATATTAAGATCAAGATTATATTAAGCAGCAATCAATTCAATATTTTAAACTGTACTTGCCTGTCGGGTTAAAAAGTTTCCAAATTAATGACAAGAGAATGTAGCACTGAGTCATTAGAGTGCATTAACTATTTGTTTGATGAAAATATGTAATGGGCTATTACGAAAAAGTGAAGAACCAACATGGTGGCGTACAAAATGAAAGAAAATCTCTGCAACACACACAGACAAATTTTGTTAATGCTGGATTTCATTTTTACGCACCGAGTGTGAACATAAAATCTACATCTCGGACGCACTCTCATGCGTTCTTCTTTACATCGTACAGAACAGTTAGATTCAACATCATCGCGGTATTCTATGTGATCTTGAGAACGGAAACTTATTTTTTATTCTTGTTCTCTGGAAATCTCGTGCCTTGCCTTCTCGGTTGTCCTACTTACTTTTTGGAAGAACTCCTCATTAAAATTGCCCTTTCTACTTCTTTCGGTAGATATCTCGGACGCGTTATGAAAACTTGTCAACCATTCGGTTGAACAATTTACTTTTATTATTCCTTGTACTTATAGATATAATGGTTTGAAGAGAATTCATTACTATTTTGTCCAATTTTTGCTTGAACAAGGTTCGCTTGATGTCCACTCCAACATGGCATCAAATGGCGCACATCACCACCTTCTAATTGAATGCATTCCATTCCACTGCATTTTTGACGAGAAAGAAAAAATATAAAATAATAGTGAGATGGACTGGTCCAATAAAGGTAATATTCTGTGGTCCAATTTTCGAACCTCGTCAAAATATTAGAAACAAATAAAACTGCACAACTTCTACAAGCGCAACATTAGTATTGCCATGCGTATTCGAAAGTTAATGAAGTGTACCTGTAACATGTACGTTCGTAGCATAAATGTTGTAAGTACTTTCTCCCTCTGCACCAAATGGTTTGCGGTATATAACACAAAAATAGTAAGGCACTCTACAAACTTTGTAACACTAATAATAATAACTGCTGCTATTCACTGACTGTTAATCACTGGAATTGACTAACAATCTCATTAGAGTATTCACAAGCTTTTACTCCATGTTATTTCCATGACTGACGTGTGAATTTGCCGTTGAGAGAACATAAGTATATAGTTGATAGACTATTCAGTAATCCCTAAACACCCGCAAATTTGCTATTCGCAAGTTTCGAACATCTGCGATTAGAGAAATGCAGTACGGTTCATTCAGGCTAGTCGGCGAATTTCTGGTAGGTTCATATTCAATAGAGAAGACTGCTTCGCTCTGAGAAATGTCTTTTCCCGTCAGCCTCATAGACTGGAGCGTCAGCTGTTAAAACCTTCAAGTGTCAGTTCTGTACGTGACGTTAGAGTTTAGAGATGGTTTTCACGATTTCAATATTCCAATATCGTTACAAAAAAGTGTTTGAAGAATTCATACAATTGATATAAAAAAGCAGATAAGGATACGTATACATGAGAATTAACTCATCAAATGGATGTAAACAGACTGGTCATCAATACCGAATTTCAAAGGGTCCGCGTTGCTTTTTATCGTCACACTTTTAATTAAACTCTCAATATACTAACTTTAATAACTGAATTATGCATGGAAGCAATACTTCTTAAAAAGTAAATTTTAAAGAGTACTTTCCTTGCATTCAAGCCCTATAAATACATCAACATCATGTAAACGTTCTTCAACAGGAAAACAGCTGAAGTACAGGTTGACCAACGTTCGTGAAATGAAGATTAATCATTTCCGCGTGTAACTCACCGACCACGCGTACCAATTTGGTTCTCAATGAGAGAGTGTCGAAAAACGTTCACGTGTCGGGACAGACAACTCTCGCTGCTGGAGCCCCTTTGTCCTGCTGGCGCGCGCCTGCTTCGGCCCTCTCTGGCACAGAGACTTACGGGCCTCATGGGGAAGTTAAACGTTGACTGTGTGCCATTCACCTCTTTTATTTCACCCACGTTTATTTTCTAACGGCATCCTTTGAGGATATGTACAGCTCTTCTACGGCGCTGTTTGATTATTGAGGAAAAATCTATTATTACAGAAAAATATTGAGGAAATGCTTCAGATAAACGTTCCAAAAAAATATGTGAGAGTGTAAATGCTCCGTCGTGTAGTTACATTTTTCAGTATTTTGTAAAAATGATTATTGACTTAAATTACGTATGTGATATAAAACATTATATTGTATAAAAACGTTAGATAATATCGTATTACTATCGGAGAGCTCCTGGAAAATTAATTAAATTACTTGAAATGACTATTTAAAACATTAGTAGGAATGTAATTGCAAATAAAGGAGTATAAATTATTTTAAAAACTAGTCTTAAACCTTCTTTCATGTCAAAATAACACTGTTGCGAGACTTTCTGTTAGAAAGTCTGCTCGAACTCAAGTGCCTCAATGGATTCTCCTAAAAGACATACTGGCATTCACTGCTAAAAATATTGGCTTCCTGACCCAAATCCAACTATTTTTCTTGTTTCCTGCCCCCAAACCATTAAGAAGCTAAATGCTCCCATTGTTTCCTCACTTTAGGTGGCTGAGAGTGAGTTCCGTCTCGAAACTGGTGAGCAAAATAGGAGTCTGAAATGTGATTAAATTCTACTCCGTACATTATCAATGTACATAAATGCAGATCAATATTCATGTGAGTGGGCGAAAAAACAGGCTAAGGTATTGAAAGGTCTAGAGTGATAGTTTTCTCTGCCTTTCAATGCATGTCTTCGTAATGTATAATGAACAATTCATACTTCTCTGTAAATTTTAGTAAAAACTCGTATATCACCTTTTAAACCGAAGTCTTGCTGCTTTAATATATATTGTGACGTACCTTGTTTTGCGGTACTTTTCACTACATTTATTTTTAGAAAGGATGGGTGTCTTGGTTCGTGAATGGGTCTCGTAAGGTTTGACAATAACATTGGAAAAACTCAATTATAATTTTCTTTAAACAAACAAGTAATTTATTACCGAAATCACACGTTTAGTACATCAATTTCCACCTAATTACTCCCTGTTTTGGAACCAAAACTATACCCATGATCTTCGATTTCACAATACCTTGAATACCAAAAATAGTTCATTCCTTCTCGGATAGTTCCCAACGGCTGCGACGATCGGCGGCCTTCGGCGCGACTCGGCGCCCCTTCGGACGGTTGGCGGCGTGGACGCTCGCGGCACCGGCCACCTGCAGCGGTTACACAATGCCTCTGCTTCAACTCCGACCGTTGCACTTGTCTTCCAAATCGAGTAGGCACTGCTTCTATATTACTGTCCGCCTATCCCTGGCAGTTTATCTCGAAGCTTTCTTGCGGCACAATCCACCAATTCTCCTTCGCTTTCCTTTTCTAATAACGCCGGCACGTGGCCACTACCCCCGCCGTTATCAGCCACGCGGCTTACAGTTCTTCCCTTTTTCCACCACTGTTCCTGACACCAATACCACGATCACCAGCTTGCGCTATTTAACATTTGCCACTGTCACACTTAACTCACTTCTTGATAACTTCCCTTACATTATTTAACTTAATTTTGTTAACTTCCCTTACATTATTTAACTTCTTTTACCACGCGCACCAACATCGCTCCGCTCTCCTTAGAGTTCTGTTCCACACTGCAACTGCCGTCGTCTCGCCCCGTCTCGCCGCCTTCTCGCGCCTGACTCGTTCCCTTGTCGCGCCGCCCTTACTCGCCGCCGTTGCCGCGCAATTCAAAATAGGCGTAATTGGAAGAAAATGCCCTGCGTTTCGAATTAATTAGAGAAACGCTCCGCGTTTCAATATATATATATATATATATATATATATATATATATATATATATATATATATATATATATATATATATATTATCGTGTTTTCTCAATCAATTGAATCGTTGATGTGATCGTTTTCTTGTTCTTCTTCATATCTAACGTGGCTCACTCGTCTTGGTTCTCCCATTGATTAGCTGTAGCTATCGTGGGACCAAATGTCCGTCTTCTCCAGCCTCCATTATTACTGAATAAAAAGCACATTTGCCGTGTCTCTCATTTATTCATAAAACACATGATGAGCCAAGATGAGAAACTGTTTGGGACAAGTGAACAGTGTGAATGCACAAGAGAACAACTAACTTACTATTTTTAAAACAAAGATTCTTCTTTCGCGTTTTGACTTGTTTAGTCTCATTACGAAAAATGTTATTATATTTTATATCAAGATAAATTAATTTATTTCCAATTTGAAAGTGTTTCATCTCAAATCAATATGCTTCATGTCATTTTGTCACAAAGTTTTTTTCTAGAATCGTATAAAAATTAACATTTCTAGGCACCAGTAAGCGTGCGTGAAGTTCGTATTTTATTAATACATCTAAAAATGATGACGTAATGCTGCTAAAGAGACGTTTACTGGACCTGACTGTCTATCCTGACTGTCCGATCTCGATCTCCCGGTCCCGGCAAAACAAACTTCAACGTCGATCGCACACTTTACAATAATGTCCCATGCTTCAAATTAAAATAATTATTTTTTAGTGCTTATACATTTTTCGTGATGAATACATTCTCTGTTTCGAGTTAAAAAATTCCTTCCGCAGACGAGTGCTGTTTAACATTGGGCGACCCAATCATAAGACATGACGAAAATCGTTATGTCGTAAGAAAAGATAGTTACCTCAGGTAGCCCCTTGATTTGCTTCTCGACATAAATGTAGCTTCACTATCTGTACACGCTTTCTAGAGCTCAGTGGGGTTTAGCTACTGAAATAATAGTTGCTTATGTTTTCGCGCAGGATACGGGATGACAGACCAAAACTCTTGTTGATTTGCCTTCGCAAATAGTTTCTATTACACGCGAATATTTTCTAATAAAATCTATCTTTGTAGAGTAGGGATCCCAAAACTCAATGATTGATTGTTTCGTGATTGTGTAGTTCTTTTTTGATCGTGTGGTGTCGGTGGTCTTCCCCCGCTCTATGGCGAGATCCGGCGCCAACTTACAGTCGGCTAGCTTGTTTTCCCAACCAAGCACCGCCCCAGCTGGGATAACCTCTAAGCTCCCGACCGGTCCCCCGGCATGTGTGGTAATGTACTGCATGTTAGTGTGTGTGTGTGTGTGTGTAAGTGATAAGGATAGGACAAGGAAGAGGAAGGAAAGATAATGATCCGTTTGTAAGGGTACTGCTCCGGCATTCGCCTGGAGTTGGTCGGAGAAACCAAGGAAAACTACCGATCAGAACATCCGGCCACCAATTCTCCTCTAGATACTAGATAGTGACTTAATTCGACCTAGCTCACAATCTAGTGTTGTCTAGTAAATCCTGCCACCGTCGGGACTCGAACCTAGGATCCCGATCAGAGGTACTGAAGTGACATTAATTAATGTCCTGAGCCATCTCTCCCGGTCCCAGAATTTAAAGCAACTATACATTGCACTTCTGCGTATAGTAGGTCACTTAACTACTTTTTATGTTATATAAGTAATTATTATTATATTAATGATAATAATAATAATAATAATAATAATAATAATAATAATAATAATAATAATAATAATAATACGTCTCCCAAAGTCCAGCCCTACGTTCGAGCAATTGAGAACTTAGCCACGTGGGAGACGGGCAACGTCAGAAAATTTGGCGGCAAACAGGGCGATGGCACACCCATATAGATATGGAGACACGGAATATGCGTCGTAAGGCCTCGGAAAAGCAGCCGCTGCCTGGGGAGCGCCGGTGTACATTCGGAGCCACCGCTGGAGGTGACTGCATGCGAGCCGGTGGTGATCAGGAGCTGAACAGGCGGGCCCTGATCGGGGATAAACCCGAATATACTACAGCCGAACATAGCAGCACCCATCCATCTCCACTTGCAGCTGCACCTGCCGCAAGTGCTTCCCAGAGAAGCAATCTATTGCTTCCAGAGACCACTGCCGCAGGCAGGCAACGCAGAAGGATGAAGTGGACTACAGAAATAAATACCTTCATCATGCGTGAATACTACACCATTACCAAAATGGAGACTGACACTACGGCCTACCGACAAAAGTTACATCAAAGATTTCTTCACCGTTTCCCTGATTCTGAAGTTAGTGAGCAAAGAATAGCGGACCAGCGTCGAGCAATTGTTCAAAAAAATCTCTCTGCACCAGTTTTGGAAGCAATCAAGGAAGAAGTGAGAAAAATTCTTAACTCCTCAGAACCTAGTAATCTGAGGGCAGTGGAGATATCAGCTGTGCAAACTCAGGATGACAATGGGACAAGCATGTCAGAACGTATGGATGATAAGAGTAGTGAAGAGGTGCAAATTCGCAATGAATTTGCAGTCGCACTTGCAGAATTTGAGAGAACTGACCCACTGAACCGCTATCTCATTCCCAGACAAAATTGCTCGAAGAAATTAGCAAGAGCAATCAGCGTCTTAAATGAGAAAGTACTGCCACAACATCTACAACAAAGACCATCTTTCGAAGAAGTACACAGAGCAATTTATTGTGCTGCGGTTGTGGCTTCAAGATGTAACGGTTCCAAGCTTTTCAGCCGCGTAGCAACTGCCCACAATGATCGAAGTGGAAAAAGAATGCCACCTTGGGAAAGACGGCTGGTGAATCGTATAGAAAGCACTAGGAGAGATATTGGGAGACTCACGCAATTTAAAAAAGGAAATACCTCAGAAAAACTGAGAAGAAAGGTGAATAACATCCTTATCAATACAAAAATACATACGAAGCACGAGCCCTTGAATTCAACAATAACAGAACATCTTGGCACCCTACGACAAAAGCTTTTGGCGTTAACAAAACTCCTTCGACGCTACAGGAATTGCACTACGAGGAAGCAACAGAATTCTCTTTTTAACAGAAACCAGAAAGCATTCTACAGGAATATGTCAAAGGGTAAAGGGCTTGTAAATGATATGAAAGAGTCAAAGCTTCCCTCAAAGGCACAAATAGAGGACTTTTGGAAGCCTATCTGGTCATCTTCTGTGTCCCACAACCCAGATAGGACGTGGATTCAAATGGAATATGACAGACACCGAGATATTCCTCTAATGGGTGAACGAATCATCACCGTAGAAACTGTCCAAGCAGCTTTGAACAAAGCACATAACTGGAAGGCACCAGGCAGTGATGGCCTGCACAATTATTGGCTGAAAAAATTTACAAGCACTCACCATCATATAGCTAATATAATTCAATATTTTCTTCACAATCCAGAAAATCTACCTTACTTCCTCACTGAAGGTAGAACATTCATTTACCAAAGGAGGGTGACACTAAAGACCCCTCGATGTACAGGCCTATAACCTGCCTTCAAACTTTCTACAAACTCATAACATCTTGTGTTTCACAAATGATGATGACACACATTGAGGAACAGAACATCTTAGCAAATGAACAGAAAGGATGTAGACCTGGATCTCAGGGATGCAAGGAGCAACTCATTATAGACTCTGTAATTATGGGGCAAGTGCTTGCAAAACAAAGAAACTTGTACGCATGCTACATAGATTACGCTAAAGCATTCGACACCGTGCCCCATTCTTGGCTCCTTCAATGTTTGGATGTATACAAGGTCCACCCGTTTATCCAAAACTTCCTGAAAACCGCGATGAGTCGATGGAATACAAAACTGTATCTCTCTAATGGAAAACAATACGTCCACACATATACTATACACATCCGCCGAGGGATTTTTCAGGGTGACTCTTTAAGCCCTTTATTGTTCTGCTTAGCCTTGAATCCCCTGTCTACTCTACTTAATTCAGCTAATTATGGAATCGCTCTTAAAAAGGGGAACTCAGCTCTTCTCCGGGTCTCACATCTTCTTTACATGGATGACCTGAAGCTCTATGCAGACACTGAGAGTCATATACGGCAACTAATAAACGTGACGGAGAAGTTCACTGACGACATCAAGATGAAATTCGGTTTGGATAAGTGCAGGAGAGTGAATATCATTCAGGGTCATATGCAAGTTATAAATTTGGAAACTGATAATGAACCAAAGATTACCTTCATGGAACCCCATGAAACTTACAAATACTTGGGTTTCCAACAGTCACTCCGAATCAAACACACTGTTACTAAGAACATACTAACAACTGAAGTGTGTAAACGATTGCATGGACTCTTAAAAACTCAACTCTCTGCTAGAAACCTTGTGCAGGCCATCAATTCATTTGTTATTCCAGTGCTCACATACTCCTTTGGCGTTATTAAATGGAGCAATACCGACCTCGACAACCTCCAGAGGACAATTCGAACCGCTATGACTCAACACCGAAAACATCATCCCCATTCAAGTACTGAGCGTTTTACCCTTCCAAGGTCGCAAGGAGGGCGAGGTGTTGTAGATCTCATAAATCTACACAGCTCTCAAATTGCTTCACTCAGAAGATACTTCTTGGAACATTGTGGGAGAGTTCAGCAAGCAGTGAGCGCAGTTGATAATAACTATAGTCCTCTGAACTTGAAAAAGCTTGATCCGCCTGTTCAACCAATCATTGAAACGGAAGAGAAGATATCCTTATGGAAAGCGAAGGCACTGCATGGAAGGTACCCTCACGAGCTGAGTAAACCAGAAGTCGACATCTCTGCGTCGCACGCATGGCTCCAGCACGGGGATCTCTTTCCGGAGACAGAAGCCTTCATGATAGCTATCCAGGACCAAGTGGTACCAACAATTGAACTACAGAAAACACATTCTGAGAGATTCTACCATTCATTCCGACTCGTGTAGAAGATGTGAGGCTGCAAGCGAAACTATCCAACACGTGACAATTGGATGTAGCAGCCACGCACAGTTGGAATACAAAAAGAGGCATGATGAAGTAGCGAAGCAGGTCCACCAATTATTGGCATTGAGAACGGGCTTACTCGCCACTTCCGTGCCGTATTTTAAATATGTGCCTCAGAATGTGCTTGAAAGTAGTGAGCACACACTCTACTGGGATCGCTCCATTATCACTGACAGACATGTCGGCGGCAATAGACCCGATATAACGTACATGGATAGAAACCATCATCAGGTTTTCCTTATCGATATATCAATACCCAATACCCACAACATATCGGGAAAATATCAAGAAAAAATCCAGAAGTATACCGATCTCGCTCATGAAGTCGCATCTCAGTGGAACTTCAGTAAAGTGACAACTGTGCCTATAATAATATCAGCTACAGAAGTGATCCCAAAAATGACACTTCGGGCACTGGAGTGTCTTCACTTGGATGCCAGGAATGTATATAATATGCAAAAGTGTGTAATTTTGAATACATGCCGTATTGTCAGAAGCCATCTGAACCCTCAGTAAAGCAACCACACACCTGGTCATCATTCCTGTGTGTGGTTGACATACCGACCAGTAGATACTGTGAATAATGTATAATAATAATAATAATAATAATAATAATAATAATAGTACTTTTCAAATCTGCAAAATATTTGGGCGACCGTCAAGGCGACAGAAAGGGTAGCAGTGAATGCATGGCACGTTGGTGTGTGTGTGTGGCGCCTTGCGCCTTGCGCCTGGCATCTGAACGTCAGTGCAGCCAGCACCGGAAACGGACGGCGGAAGCTCTTCATCACCGTTGGCGGCTGAGGCGCAGGAGCCTTCCTTTGCGCCGGCCCCGCCCGCCCCAAGAGCGTCACAGCCTCCAGAGCGCCTTGCAGGTGGCTACTGGCCGCGATAGGGCTACCTCCTTGATTGACGTCGGAAATTATATTACTCAAATATAATTTATTTTCTAAAAGCCCATATCTATACTTTATTTATATTTTCATCAATTTGATTTGTTTTCTCAGTCCATTACATCGTAGTTTCTGTTTCTGTTGCTGCCAGGTTTCGGTTAATTACGATGAATGCAAATATGTATTCCACTAATACATTACAATGGAAAGTGGTGTTTTTTTTAATATTTTGTGTGACCCACGAAAGGGAATCACTGCGAATGCGCAGTAGTGCGATTCATTCGAGCTATGGATAGTAATCGCTGAACAGCATGATCAGAAATTGGCCGTGCTTGCGATAGTCATTTGTTTCTTTGGTATGCTTGTGTGCTTTCTTCCTCGAAATGTAAATGCAATACAGTACAATCTTACAAATTCAAACCCCGCAAATCCAAATTTCAGATAATCGCAACAAAATTCGGGATGGAGGAAAGGAAAACAAAATAAATAAAATGCTTATTTGTAGTGTGAAGAAAGGACTTTATAATTACTGTAGAACTCAACAATTAATTATTGAAACACAAGTTGTCGAAATGAAATATTTATTGGACTGGTAACTACGGTGTATATCACATGTTCATGTAGCAGTTATTTTCACTTAGAGAAACATGCAAAATCGGTAAGCTTCTTTTCCTGTTAAGAACATAATCTTGATGATGCGATGTGATGACGTGATGATGCGATCGCTACACTACACTGCCATTTTCTCACGTCGCACGTTGTATTGTCTGGTAATCCTTTGGATGTATTTGAAGGACGTGTACGGTACATGTTTTCGGATAATCCGAACATTTCCGAATCCGAACAGATCACCCCCCCCCAATTAGTTCGGATTACCTGGGTTCTACAGTATTATTGTGCCGAGACTGTCGAGGAAGTCAATGTTTCGGAGACGGCATTTAGTGTAGCCGCTTCCGCTAACTAACACGTCGAGCGAACACAGCTTCCGAACGCGAACTCTCGCCA
This sequence comes from Gryllus longicercus, assembly GCA_038098605.1. Taxonomy (NCBI): domain Eukaryota; kingdom Metazoa; phylum Arthropoda; class Insecta; order Orthoptera; family Gryllidae; genus Gryllus; species Gryllus longicercus. Next base: position 783,236 of record JAZDUA010000507.1, on the reverse strand, counting down.
CTGGGCCTTCAGTAGAGATGGTAGAGGTAAACTGTTATTTATAATACTTTTTTCAGTAAATAAGTATATTAATAATAGAATTTTCTTTCTAAATATTGCAATATACCCCAGTTTAATGAAAAAATTAATCCATAAAATTCATAGAAAGACCAATCAAAAATCAATGTGGAAAGATTAATTTACAAAGGAATGTATAAACTGAATGGTATTTCAGTATTGTATGTCATAGGACGCGGTGAAGTCGCAGCGCGTTGGCAATCTCGGATAGCAGGGCTGCGTTTCTAAATCCCGCTACATCAGAGACATTTATTCTGCGTTGTGATATGGTGGTCTCACTCATTCGCCATGCAACACCAAATTGCTGTCAACCTATACTTCCTGGCCTATCTGGGTGGCATAGGAGAACAGTGTTCGAGATTCACACCGGCAATGGTGGCTAAGGCATCAACTGATGTCACTGAAGTGCCTGTGACGGTGGCAAGATCTCCGACACTAGCTTGTGAGCTAGGGCCAACTCAGCCGCTGTCTGGGGGAGAATTCTAGCGCCCGGCTGCTCTCATCGGTAGTTTTTCGTGGTTTCTCTGATCAACACCAAGCGAATGCCGGAGCAGTGACAAACAGGCCATTGACAGTGCGCGATCTTTCCTTCCTCTTCCTAGTCCTGTCCTCACACCTTACACAGATGCATTACTACACATGCCGGGAGACCAGTCCGGAGGTTAGAGCTTGTCCCGCCTGGGGCGGTGCCATGCTGGTGAGGAATACCTGGTTGGGGAAAATCCTTCCAAGCTAACGAAGTTTGGCGTCGGATCTCACCATTCAGCCAGGGAATACCACAGACACCTCCTGCGATAAACATGTACTACACTTACGGAACTAATGACCATAGCATTTGACGCACTCCTAATCACTAATACATAAATCAATCGAGACCCGATCACGGTCAACTTGGACAGCGTCATTTCTCAAGTTATTTTCTGTTCGCCACTAACTGTGGGGCCGGGGCCGGCAGGTCGTGCGCAGTGCGGACCCCAATGGTCACAGCTGCTTACAGTGCTACCTCGGCCACGTGTCCCCCTATTCCGGTTACACAGGACCAAGCCGGTAGAGGCCTGCAGGGTTCGGTTGGAAGGTACAGCAAGAACACACTGAGTATTGAGGGAACCTGTGAGGGACAGTGGTTGGCAACTGGAGGGCAGGCAGGCCCCAGAGAAGGGGGGGGGGCGGTGTACACAAGAAATAACCACCTCAGCAGTGGCACCTAGAGAATCGCAAAGGTTAAGACGTATATTGTCATACATACTACATGGTGATTATTACATACTTATTATTCTTTTCACCACAATTCTCATTTAATTTGGTTTTATTTTCAAAACATAAACTTTTTTCATTAGGTTGAAATTACAAAAACATTTTTAATGCCTTTATAACTGAAAATGTTTAACCTATTCCGTCTACTAACTATATTTATCTTGTAGGAGAATTTCCTTTGTTTCCTATAAAAGCTATGCTACGATTTTGTATTTTTGCTTTTAAACTTCCATAAAAATCATTTTCATTGTTACAAAAACATGAAGCATTTACTCCCAGTTTCATACTCACATTAGACAACTCACCTGTCCATTGTATTTGTATTATGACTGTAATTCTCACATCAAATGCAACATCATATATTTAATGAAAGCTTGCTTTGTTATTATCAAATAAAGAATTTCACATGTGGGTACGTCAAGTAAAAGTTACATTACGAATAACAATGGGAACAACAAATTGTTACCGAGGGCATTTCCCTTAAACTAAGTGAATAGGCAACAAAGTGTTTAGAAATATTTTTATAACGATGGAACAGATGATTATATTTGATGACTGAAACACGTGACATAGGCAGTCTCATGTCATTCGATTCAGCGGAGCGATTGAGGCACGTTTCACCTTATCATCGGAAGACTGCGAAGTTCTTGTCTCTGTGGGAAATGCCGAGAAATTACTTGACTCTAAGGTGGGGTAATACGAAGTGTAATAGAGCAGACTTACCAATATAATTTAGTGCTACCAATGCCACAGCAGCAATGTAAAATCGATAATAGGCCTGGAGAAAGAGCCACAATTTGCGGAGCAAACTCGGTCTTTTTCTTCCTAATGGGTCCGTGCAAATCCGTTTTCAGAATATTTACATAATTGCATTCTCATTTACCACGAGTAAACCGGTGCTGCAGAATCACTATATGCGCATCAAAACAATAGCTGAAGGACGACATTCTCCTTTGAGTGCGGTGAACACATTTTTCGGTGGAGGTGCGTACGAGAGTTCCATATGCGTAAGCTGACATACTCACTCATCCCTATAGTGGTGGGCACAGGCACCGGGATCATCTGTCCAGAGAGTTTACAAGGGCGCAAACCTCCACCCTTATCTATTCTCGGAAGTAAATGTGATACACTTTACATATGACGTCAAGAAAGCAATTACTCGCCGTATTTGAAGACGAAAAAATCTTTACAAACTTGACAGTTCCAAAGCAACAGAGAACAATGTCAGTATTTGGCTCTCAGGATTGCCATCAAATGATAGCTAATAATTATCATGTAATAATAACAACATAATAATAATAATAATAACAATAACAATAGTAATGGCCGAAATAAGTACATAACTAACATGCAGGTTTTATTGAACGTGTATTTCAATTAATGGAAGTCAACATAAATAAGTGTGAAAGCATTACGGATATTAAAACATCATAAAATAGGCATTTGTTCGCCTAATATGAAATGTGTTGAATGAAAGTATTACATAATGTTTATGAAAATATTCGGATTTGACAAAGATGCATGTCGTCAATTAAGACTCAAGCCTCCTTTCATAAAAAGTTCCAATTTGTAAATGTGTAATTTACGTTACTTTTACTAATTTACGTCCGAAATGGCTAATTCACGAACTAGTCGGTTAATGCGCATATTAGCCACGCGGTTTGGATAAAGCTGTGCGAATGATGATAAATGGATATTTTCGGTAATATTTTTCTAAGGTTGGCACGAGTCACAGGATGATGGCAAAAGACGATTGTTCGAGTCTGAGACGTCTTGTGTGTGGGGGGAAGAAGTATTTTGGCACAAAAAGACTTTGGAAATTATGCGTTGCACAGACTCAAGATTGTTTCATGTAAGTTGCGAAGGACATAGAGCGGAATCTTGTAACCCCAACTCATAAATGCGTAGCAAAGCTTTAACTCAGGTATAGAGTGAGATTGGGTTAGATAGTATCGGATACAAAGAAATTTAAGTCTGACAAAGGATCTGAAACTACATACCTTGTCTCTCACTAGCCTTAAACCTATCAACTTGTAGTCTGACTCCTGATATCAAATATTATATGTTATTTCTCGTTACCGTATATATATATATATATATATATATATATATATATATATATATATATATACGGTATATAGTGGTGTGTGTGTGTGTGTGCGTGTGTGCGTATATATGTACGTATGTATAGAATGTCCGGGGAGGAAACGTCAAAATTTTGAAAATAAGCTCTTAAGACAATTTTAAGCATATTTCGTCTAATAAACCATTGGGATATTCCGAATGGCTTAGCCGCAATAAGCAATCAAAATTTGGTTAGAAAAAATGCTTTCTTGGCAAAAATTTGTATTGCACAATCATAGAAACATTCCAAAAATGTAAAATTTTATTATTTACCAAAGAAATGAATATATTTGTTCAGAAAGAAAAATTAACACAGAAATAGAAAAGCACCCAAGTCACACAATTCGACTGCTTTTTTTAATTTCTGGGTTAATATTTCTTTCTGAAATATATTCAATTCTTTTGTAAATATTAAACAGTTTACTTGTTTCCAGAATGTTTCTATGCATCTGCAATGCTCATTTTTGCCTAGAAAACATTTTTTCAAACCAATTTTGGAGTGCTTATAGCGGCTTAGTCATTCGGAATATACAGGTGGTTTATTAGACAAAATATCCTTAAATTGTCTTAAGAGCTTGTTTTCGAAGTTTCGACGTTTCCTCTCAAGACATCCTGTATACATAAGGCAATGGTAAAATATTTGCAGTGAAATGAATTTCGAATAGCAATAATAATGAAAGTGACTCTTATTCTTTCAATTCGTTCAATTCGTAGTAATTATGAAAACCTTTATAATGTCAGAAAAGTTTGCAGAAAGTAGTGTACATATCTTTGGCAAAGTAGCACATTTTAACCAGCTTGACTCGTAAGTGGTGCCTGTAAATCGATGTTAGAATGACGTGAGTAAGTCAGAATGACACTTGTGTGACTATCATAGGAGGGCGTGCTCATGCACTGGTTGTGCTCAATTAGACTGAAATATCACACTCCAAAGAGAGAGAAAGTTTCTTTTTTTATGATAAACAAACAAGGAATCTTGACGTGTTTATGAACGTAATTAAATATATTATAGCTAATAACATTTACGGATGAAATAATGGGAGTAATCTTTGTCAACTTAAATTGATGATAAGAGGACGGATTTGCCGTCATCATCAGCCTAGGAGTAGATGTGGAAGGAGACAGATCTTCACCACCAATAGGTGGCAAGATGGTTGATAACGGCAAAGGAGCCGAAATAATAAATTTAAGTCGAGCAAGAAGACTTCTATTACTTATTTCACCCAAGAATAATAAGGGCACTGCATTAGCATCCCCACAACAATGCCAAGCAATTGCCGGCCTGGGGGAGGCGTAGGCGGGCGGGCGGCACTGCGCGTCGGGCGCTGGTGAAATCGAGGCCCGCGGCCGCGAGTGCGCCGCGCTTCCAAAGGGGATCGACCATGGTCTAAATTTGGGAGCTCTGGATCACACGACCATCTGCTTTACTTCTTTTACTCGGAACGAAGGTGTGTGGAATGGTTCACGCTTAAAGACGTGCGTTCTCTTCCGCGTGGAAGGTAACTTTGTGTGAAAACACACACCTTCCTCCTGAATTTTCTATCTAATGTTTGTATTAAATCCTACTGAATCAATATACTGATTTTATCATGTGTGAGATACTCAATAACACTGAAATGGTCGTGCGGCTTTGCATCTGTTTAGTTAGGAATGTACACATTGGTCTTAAAACATCAGCATATAAATTCTTCTCAATTAAGAATTTTCATCCACCCAGTTGGCGTAGTAGGTTGCGTATTACGTAGCTCCTAGAACTACTGAGCGAACTTTAGTGTAGTGCGTTTATTGTGAATATTCATTGAGGAATTCAATACAGTTCAATAAAAATATAACAGAAATAAAAGCTATAACTAATGCACAATTCGGATTGAGAAACAAACAATTAACAACTGTCGAGACTTGGCCCGAGTACATGGCCAATGGTTTTCATTGTGAAAAACATACATTAGCAATATTCCTTGGCAATGAAAATGCGTTCGACACGATGTGTCACCCAGCGTTGTTATTTAAACTACACCACCTACTACATATACCAAACTACCTTTATAAAAACCTCCACAGTTCTTCTCAGATCATTTACTAGTGAAAATCAATTCTATGTACTTAAGCCTGTATCAAACAAGTGCCGTTGTTCCTCAAGGTCCATGCCCCTCTCTTTTTTTATTCAGTATATAATTATCGTGAATTCTAAAACCAAACGACTCGGACGATACCGAATTATTCACAGCTCATTAGGTCGTACTTGGAGCCAACGGCATCTTGCAGAACCGCATAAAATGTATAGTCTGTCCTGATCAGAAAATTGGAGAATAAAAATAAACTGGAACAAATCCCAAGTAAACTCCACCTCGTAGACCACCGACAACTCCTCCGCTTAAAATACAAAATGATGTAATAAAATGGCCCCCAAGCGAACCCCATTTAAATATTTAGAATTGACGCTCGATACAAAATTGACCTGCAAAAATTGTACACATGCAAAACTTGCCAAACAGTTTCCTCTGCTAAACTCTTCATCAGCACTAAATATTGAATGTGACACCCTAATATACAAATCAATAAATGACCCTCATTTACGTATTACTGGCCTAGTGTGGTATAACGCTGCAAAAACATTGAAAAACGTCAACAAAAAAACCTTAAATAAAAGAACTATGGCTTCGTGTTTCTTCAGTATCAAACCGGCTGAGTTTATCTCAGATCCAGCATTGCCGCTGTCTCTGCAGCACTTCTGGTCGGGGGTCCTAGGCTTCGAATCCCGACGGTGGTGGATTTTTGATACTAGGTAGATAACTCGGTCGAATCCAACCGTTGTCTGGAGAACAATTCTAGCGACCGGCTGTTCTGTTTTATAGTTTTTTATGGTTTCTTCTGTGAATACCAGGCGAATGCCGGAGCAGCACCCTATGAAACGGGCCACGGACCGCGCGGGATATTTCTTTCCTCTTCCTTCTCCTATCCCTTTATTACGCAGAATTACACTTCCACGCACTACATTACTACACATATCAGGAGACCATTCGGGAGCTGAGAGGTTATCTCAGCAGGGGCTAACCCTTCATGAGTAGGTTTATAGAGCAGGGAAACTACGCAAGCCAACGTTTAGGTCGGTGCCAGATCTCAGCACCAGCGGGAGATCATCGCCACCTCCAGACATAACAACCAATCACTACACTAACGGGAATAATGAGCATAGCAGTTGGTATTACTCAAGCAGTGAGAAGCAACAGCATAGATTTCTGCAAATAGATCAATACAAGAACACGTACTAAGAACATCGCATGCTTGTTTCAATTTACTTTAAGTATCACTGGCCACTCCCCTTCTCAAACTCGACAAAATCTACTGAAAACCGAGCGGAATATGCTCACGCTTTCCGCATCTCCGTGAATAATTCAACAACGATATTTACCATCATTAATAATATTTACTAATAGCGAGCACTTTAAATGATTAGCTTCACATATAAATTTTACATCAATTGAATTTAATATTACTACTACTCAATCAAAAGAACAGCTGGTAACAAACACGGCAAATAGCGTAAAAATGGACAAAAAACATTAATATGTACTGTTGTTAACAATATTCAAAGGAAGCACGGTCGAATACGAAGAAATAAAAAAAAGAATATAATGTAACCGATCATCCGCACCATGTGTCGTGAATCAGTACATAGCAAAGAGATGTGAAGTTTCAAACACACAGACCAGAGGTTCTCAAAGAAGTTCGGTATTGACTCCCTGAGGTCGATGAAATGTTGAAGGAGGTAAATGATGATTGAGGGTTCGATTAGACGTTAGTAGCCGAATATGAACGGGCGCCTGATCAGGATAATCAAGATTCCATTTATTACAAAAAAATAGTAATGATATTAATTTAGGTACCTGTATTATGATATAAAGCAAGAAAACTCATGATAATAAATTGCAAATTCCCCCACCTTCTTTCCTATTCGTCATTAATCATTAGGAATTTCGATGTTTAGACCACTGAAGAAATTATAACTATGTGTTCACAACGATTCTCTATCGCGCATGAAAGTACTCTCCGCAATACTCACTACAGTAATGTAAGGGCCAGTTCCTAAAACACACTCAACAATTTGTAATCATTGCATTTAAATGAAAATTAGAGACAGCTATATAAAAGCGGAAGCGTCTTCGATTGAAATATCGATACAATTATAAGACTATTGTTGCGGGAATTTTTTTTTCTTTAAGGCTTTTATGTGCAATTATTTGTGTTAGTATGGTTGCTGTATATTACAGATAAAACGTAAGGGGATCGATGAAGTGTATAATTCGTGTGCAAGGGGCCAATGAAAGGAAAAATCTGTAAGTCCTTAACATACACAAACACTGCCTTGTGAGATTTGAGTGCATTGTGCAGTACTATTTATTATCTTATTTACGAAGCCAAGCCAAAAGTGAACATCACGCTTTACATGCAAAGATTACCCATTGTTTCCAGAAGGCCAAATGTAGCAATTGCTCCGTCTCCGGAAGGGTGCCACCAATCCCCCCGCCCATCAGTGGAAGAAGGGGTCAGGGGCAGCGAGGGCGGGGACGCGCCTGGGACGATGGAGCGCCTTCCGCCGCTAACTCGATCAGCGGCCAAGCGAGGCCCCCGGGGGCAGGGGCAGGCGCCAGGCGGTGGCGGGTAAGGGTGGGTGGGGGTGGGGCGACGGTGGGGCGGGGCGGGGGCCGGGGCGGAGTTGTGAGGGGCTGACCGCCGTGGAACTGCGGAGCTGCCGGCGAAGCCAACCGGATTCTCTCTTTCGGTAGTCGTTCGGCTTCTTTCAAAATTACACTCCGGGTTTTCATTCAAGCGAGACTCCGATTGTTTTCTGTTCTTGATTCTTTTGTTTAATTATAGGGATCAAGCGGCGGTCAGGATCTTTACATATTGCTACTCTTGTCATCACTTCCATTCATGGCTTTGAAAAAACATACCCATAAAACTAATATTAAGTAATATTACATAGAGGATACTGAAGCACTGTCTCCGTAAGGCAAAGGTACGAAAATTCAGAGAAGAAGTTTTCTAGGGAAGTAATTGAACTGCCAATTAAATATAATTCAAATGGAATAAAGAAGCTACAATTTAAGGTGCGCAATTTACTGATGGAGCGACTGCAAACAGCCCTGGAATTTAAATGGTTCATTTATAAATCTGAATGGTTTTAAATTAGTACAAGAGTATGGACAATGGAAAATGGAAATAAATGTACAAAAGACTGAATAAATGGTGGTGGGAGGTATGCCCCATGATATGGAGACTGGTATAGGAATAATTAAAGGTAATACACAATATAAGTATTTGGGAGTCACAACGGGATTAACAACGGATGGTAGAGACGTACAGGATGTGTAAAATACAAATATAAGAGGAAAAATGGCCACACGACAGTTGAATCCATTGCTATGGAACTCAGTTATTTCAATCAAGACAAAGAAACGCATATAAAGCTCCTTCATAGAGAGTACCACACTCTATGGGTCAGAAGTCACACTAAGAAAAAATTTGAAAGACAAACTTCAATCAACAGAAATGATGTTCTGGCGTAGATGTTGTAAACTTTCTCTGTTAGACAAAATAAGAAATGATGAATGATGAAAAATGATCTTGAACGAGACGATGGAATTGAAAGAACTAAAATGGTCAGGACATATGAGAAGGTTGAAATCAAATAGACTTCCACAATAAGTTTGGGAGTGGATACCAAATCGAAGAAGATACAGGGGAAGACCGAGAAGAACGTGGAACATAGCAGTAACTAAAGCCATGGAATGAAGAGAAATGAAGGAAAACGGTATATGGGATAAAGGCATGGAAATAGGGATGCGGAAAACGGCCAATGCTGTAAAAAAACCGCTATATAGATAGATAGATGTTTATAAAAATAGATAATAAATTTCCTTGTAAATAGTTAACTATAATTACAGTTTCCAAAGTTAAAAACAATTATTTATTTACGGTTAGGCGTCCGTTGGTAAGTCAGGACCTGACCCATCTAAAGCTTGGCATTAAATACAGCGCGCCAGACAAGTCTCTCCGCAGTGGCGCTAGTACCCCCTTTTTTGTTACCCTCGGGGCCCAACAATTCCAGGTTTTCTATAGTCAAATTTCAATTTCCGCCCCAGCATTACCATACTTTCTCTTTATTATGCAAATGTGAAAGGCAAGAAAGTAAAAATTTGAGCTGTTTGACAACATTTCAAATATGTCCTTACGGTTTCGTGTAAAGTACCACCAAAAATAAAATATCCTTTTCAAATCGAAGAGATCGTGACATCAGGCAGACCGATCTGGAGTAAAACTCCTGTGTAGGGTTGTTGAATTGGCTTGTGTGGTTCACACACCGTCGGACGAGCACCCGAAATTCACCTTTTCGGTACCACGGGCTCACAAAACGTGGGTCCTGTCCACATCACGTATTCGAGAAAGTAATTTACTTCATAAAGAATCAAGACGAGTCCACGGTTTTACTATCAGAGAGTAACAAAAAATCAGAGTTTTTCCGTTGAAAATGTTATCTTCCTCTGCAGCATTTCAATGCTTTCTCTATAATACGAAAACTGCTTGTTGGAAATATTGGGTTGAGACAATTAGAGAATAAATCTCTAATATCAATATTAAGGGCGTAGGGAGTGTGACGTATCTCTGCGATTTGAAAACAAATTGAACATTGTCACGGTATAATTCAAAATTTGGTAAAAATACTAATATTTAGAAACAGTTTACAAGACATAATTTAAATATTCAATATTGAGGAACAGATTGCATTGTATAAAATATCAAGTTTCAATATTAAAGGTGATGAACCGATTCTTAAAAAAATGAATTGTTGCAATATTTGAAATTTAAGGAAATTTAATCGAAGTTGATCGTATTATTAGCAAGCGGTGTTTATTTGATCAAAAATCTATAGAAAATAATTGGAGCTGTTTTTAAAATAATATTGTTAAAAAATAAAATATCCGTTTCAAATTCTAGGATCAGTGACATGAGCTACATCGATCTGTGCGTATCAATGATTGTGAAAACCGTATGGACGATTTTCGTGCTAGTGTATTTCACTGACAGAAACGGGCAGACAGACGGATAGACAAACGGGAAGAAGTTTTGAAAATCCATTTTTCCGGTACTCCTCATACACTGCTCTACGAGAAAGTAACAATAATCAATGCAATCGACGGCGGATCGCGATACTAGCAACATGTATGCTCTGTCCGCATGTGCTTTCGACAGTGTTTCTAATACCTTATTTGGTGTACATATAAACGAAACTGTGATATAGTCTCTTCTTCAAGTGTATTCTGTGTGTAGCTGCTACTCGAAAGAGTGGCAAAACTTGAAATCTAATTCTGGAGCTGCGACAATGGACATTTTCCGTCAAAGAACCAAGCTATTATTTTAGAAGCCCACGAAGGACTTACAATAAAATATTATGTGAGTAATATATCAACTTTTATCAATCGAAGTGATATTCGATTTGTGTCGCGTATAGAGAATAATAGGATTTGTGTGTTCTTAAGTACCAAGAAAATCGCTGATTACGTAACTGATAACTATCAAAAGTTCACTATTAAAGACATTGAAGTGAGTGTTAAAACCTTATTAAGCAAACATGTAAGAGTTATAATATCCTATGTTTGTCCAGTTATTCCACATGAGGCGATAAAAAATGCTCTTAAACAATTGAATATTCACACTTCTTCTAACATAACCTTCACAGCAGATCTACCTGAACCAGGTATGTCCGATATTATGAGCTTCAGGAGACAAGTCTTTGTCCACCCAGTTGAAGTACATAAATTACCACAGCCACATCTAATTCTATATGAAGATATAACATATAGACTATTTTTCACAACTCATAACATTACCTGTTTCAAATGTAAAAATTAAGGCCATATTGCCAGCAAGTGTTCAATTAATAAAATTAGCCTTTCACCAATTATAAACAGAGCAACATATAACAATAATGATAATATTTTAGTAGAGATTCCCCCTCCAGAACAACCAAGTGTCAATGCATCTGACTCGGTTGCTATATATAATACAAACTTCCCCCCTATCAACAAGAGAAGTCTCCCTTCTAAATCATCCTCTACACCTGAGAATATAACCCTCAAAGTAAAAACCATGTACACCCTCAAAGAAAAATAGGGCAAAAAATTCAAATAAAGAACCTGCTTTTCAAGACAATTTAACTAACAGGTCAATAGAAGATCTGCTCCCAACCAAAACTTACATTGATGCCAACAAAGATAAACTTTCTCAATCATACACTCAATTCAAATCATTCCTTGAAAACTCTTCTGGAGTATCTGACCCCATTTCTATAGTGAAAGATTATTCAACTGATTTTAATGTAATAATTGGTGTGCTGAAAGTACATATAAACTGTTGAAAGAAACATCCATAAAGGCTGATTTACAAGAGTTATCAAAAAATGTAGAAAAAATATTCTTAACAGAGAGACCTCTGACTCAGAATTCAGTTCAGACAGTACCTAAATACTGCATGTACTTATTCATATCATAACGTAGAATTTAAATCATGCTGATACAACTGAAAGTATAATATATTACAAAGAAGAATCTATGATAGTTCTGCAGTTGAAGCAACCTATATATTCCAAAAATCGATTCCCAGTGAAAGTCTAAAAATTCAAACCGACATTGAATTTGTGGCAATTCATATTAATTTCCATATATATAGGAAATGTTTATATCCCTAATAGATACCCACTACAAGCAATCGAAATTCATGATATTATGAATCAGATAAAAGAGCCCTTTATAGTGCTTGGGGACTTTAACTCTCAATACTTCTTGTGGGTATCGTACAAAATTGATAAAAGAAGCAGAGTATTGGAAAAAGTAATTGACAAACATGACAGCATTATCCTCAACAATGGTGATCCTACACATATTAATATCAGTAACAGCAGACTAAGTACGAGTGATGTTTCAATAGCTTCTCTCACAATAGAAAAGAAATGTAACTGGAATGTTATCGATTTCCCCAATGATAGTGATAATTTTCCAACACTGATTGATATCCATGAACCAAATGCGACTAATGGCGCAACCAATCCCTAATTACAAGAATATTAATTGAACGGACTACCAGGAAAAATTGATGAGTACCTCAATAAAGAAGATGTTTTCCAGAACGATGACAATATTGACCAGATAATAAAATCATTCTGTAACATTACATGCAATGCTGCTAACTCAATAACATAAACGCACCATGTCCCTTCAAAGTTCAAAAGCGTTCTCTGGTGGAATACTGAATACAAAGTCGCTATTAGAATCGCCAAACAAGCATTTAACCGGTATAAAAAATAAGAGATAATGATAGTCGAATTGACTATAAGAGAACTAGAGCTATTGCCCACAGATCTGTAAAAGTAAACAAAGGTAGATCGTGGACCGAATACATCTCCTCAATCAACTGCCAATTGAACTCAACTGAGAGCTGAAAAAATCAAACCCATACGTGTTATTAAGAACAATATTACACATTTCCTGTGGTGTAATGACCAGATTATTAGCGACCCCAAAATTATTGCTGAGGCATTTGCGGAAACCTTCATGAAAATTCCAGCACTTCTAATTACCATACGGAATTCATCACAAATAAAGAAAAAGCTGAAAATGAATCAAATATGACACCTAGTCAAGTCATCAACTATGATAATGACATGAATTCTCCAATTTTCATGCACGAGCTACAAGTTTTAAATAAGATCAACAACTAGTCTCCTGGCCTAGATAATATTCCCAACTGTCTAATTAAACATCTCCTAAAGAGTGGTACTGAAACTTTGTTAAAAATATATAACTATATATGGCTAAATATTGTAGTTCCTCAACTCTGAAAAACTGCCACAGTCATTGCAATTCCCAAGCCTGACAAAGACCACTCAAATTGCCGACAAATTACTGACCAATCTCACTGACCTACAACCTATGCAAAATATTAGAAAAAAATCATTAATAAAAGAATAAGGTGGTTCCTTGAATCTCAACATTTAATAAAAGACAACCAATTTGGTTGCAGAACTGGACACTCCACCACTTCTCATCTTATCAGCACCATAACAATAATCCATGAAGCTTTCTTTACGGACAACATGTTATCATAGTAAATTTACACATTGAAAAAGCCACGTATGGTATGGACACACCGTATAGCTACTAAATTGCTTAGTATTGGTATGAAGGGCAATATGTTTAAGTTTCGTACTAACTTTTTTAGCAACAGAAGTATTCAAGTACGTATAAATAATAATTTATAAACAATTAAGAAACTTAATAATGGACTACCGCAAGGATCAGTGCTCAGTGTGTCTCTATTTTTTATCGCCATAAATGAAGTTGATGATGATATTGAAAGCCCAGTTGTCGTGCGGAAATACGCCGATGATATGGTGTTACTATTGAAACGTAGAAACTTCGATTCAACCAATGAAATAATGCAAACTGCAGTAAACTGTATTTACAAATGGTCAATGAAAACTTGTTTCAAATTCCGACAGATAAATCAGAATGTATGATTTTTTCTGAAATACTAATCCCCTTCTGTCCGAAATTATTCCTGGGCAACAAAGCTATCAAGTCACACGAACAAAAATCTTGGTCCTTATATTTGACCACAGGCCACATGGCAAGAAGATATTTTTAAAATATACGCTGAATACAAAAACGCTGAATACTTAACATCCAAAATCTTAATCAAAATAGCTGGGGAATAGACAAAAATACCTTACTACGTACATACAAAGTCTTAGTAAGAAGTAAAATAGATTACGGATCTATTGTATATCATTCAGCTTGCAATTCAACTCTCAAAATATTGGACACTCTGCAAAATTGTGAACTCAGAATAAGCACTGGTTGCTTTCACACAAGCCCATCTGGTAGTATCCTCATCGAAACTCATAATAATGGAAATCATCATTATGGGAAAAAAATAATGGTTGAAATATTATATTATGGTAAGCCCGCTTGTGTCCCTCGAGATGATGTGTTATGATCCTATCCTGATGCATGGTCATGTTACGAGAATGTAAGATAAGTAATACATTGTAATTATCTATATGTTGTGATGATTATGTTAAAGTAATGATACGTAATTCTCGAAATGATGTTATGACCCTCTCCTGATGACGTTGTGTGATGATGACACTGTGAGATAAATAATATGTGAAACTGTACTATGTTATGACCTATGCATTGTGATATTTATATTGACGTAATGGCGGGTGAAATCATAATTGTCTGTTAACACCTGCTATAAAAAATTGTAGTAGCTATTAACCATAGACGTTGATGAGACTAAAAACAAAGTGGAAAAACAAACAATCAATGCGCAATAACAGAGCTCGATGAACATGAAAGAAATCAAAAAGGGAGAAAGAGAAAGAGAAAGAGAGAGAGGGGCGAGTAAGGGAGACAGGTAGACAGAAAATATATTGTCGGGGCAAAATGTGGGAAATAGGCGGCGAGCATTTTTACCATCACCACTGACGTAACATTTGCAACGGCCCAATTGACCACACCTCAGGCGTTAAGATCCCGCGGAATCGAGGGGCCCGGCTTCCCGCCCCTGCTCCCCGCCCCGTCTCCCCGCTCCGTTTCCCCGCCCCTGCTCCCGCCCCGGTTCCGCCCCGGTTCCACCCCGGCTCCCCGCCCCGGCTCCACCCTGGCTCCTCGCCCCTGCTCCCCGCCCCGGCTCCCCGCCCTGGCTCCGCGTGTCGCTTTACTCGATTGGCGTCTCCTGGGCGGCGGCCTGGCCGCTCTCTTTCTGCGCCTCTTTTAGTGCCTTCAGTGCAACGAACCTCGTCCTCCTCGTCACGTGCGACAACACGAATATAGGCGCTGTCTGAAACGCGAGACGCCGACGTGTGGAGCGCGTCGGCCGCTGAAAGCGCTGGCCGATGGCCTCGTTGAGCGGAACCCGAGCTTGGCACCGAACGGGGGGCAAGAGGCTGCGTGCAACATGTGGCTGGCTGGCTCCAGCGCGAAGCGTCTGTGGCTGGCGTTCAACCGCGTAGCGAGAGGCTCTTTCCGGAATGGCTCGAAAGGCGAATTGCCGTTTAACGTAATTAAAAGCGGATAAGCAAGAAGAGGTCCACCTAATTAGTTGAACTTCACGCAAAGGCCAAGAGAGTCTAAGCCGATCGTGTGACTACTCTGTTCTTCTTTCCGCCGCTGTGCTTCAATCTTGCGTCGCCCGGGTGAAGATGAAGAACCTTATTTTCATCATATATGTTCTTCTTCTTCCTTGTCAGGATTAGTCCTGAAACCTGCTCGGATCTCATCACATTTTCCTCGGTCCTCCCACACATCTTTTGCCATATGAATTATAATGCATTGCTTGCTTTCGAATCGTTTCTGGTGGCATACGAAGGACATGCTTTCTCCATTTATCATATTTGTTTTTTAGACATTTTCATAACATTTGGTTAATAAACATGAAGACACATGAATAAACATTCTGAGTTCTCGTAAGTTGCGTTCCATGGGCATATATGTTACCTTTGCATTTCGTGCTCTGCTCGGTTCTCCGGTAAAGAAATAATGTGCGTAGAAAAATTTTTCATCATTCCGCAAATATAATATAATCGCAGATATTCCATCATAACTTATTTTTTATCGAAGACTACAATCGAGGTTTTTAAACACTTATCTATCACGAACATATCCACTGAGCTCCGTTGGAAAGAAGACGCCTTCCCCCAGTGAAAAGGTGCCTGAGTGACTGCATTTGATGAAAAGGGACACATTTTTCCGCTGGACCTGGGATTTAGAAATCAATGGCATGAAATGTGACTCTGTCATTTCGTAGAAAACGTAAGGGCCCATGACACAGTATTATTATTACTATTATTATTATTACTATTATTATTACTATTATTATTACTATTATTATTACTATTATTATTACTATTATTATTATTACTATTATTATTACTATTATTATATTTAAAATTCTTCGAAATGCCTGGTAATATTTCTAATCTCAGAGTGTGAAATCATGCTTAGATATGATTTCAAAAGATCATGATGTCTTACAGCGCATTTCAAAGTTTCCATTCTTGGCAAACAGCCAATAAGAAACGAACTGAAAAATTTACGTTTGCGATAAACGGAGTTCGACATAGTTTGAATCTGTAATTTTACATGATTTTCAGATTGCATTACATCAACAGAAGTCTCCTTTAATAATGCGATGAAAAACAGAACAAACCAGTCTTGTCTCAGTTGATACCAGTACCGACTGAGGTGGCTCAGGGACTCAACTGATGACCCAGCGGTGCCTCTGACCCGGGACCCTAGAATTCGAGTCCCGACGGTGGTAGAATGTTCAACACTAGCTATATATCTGGGTCGAATTCAGCAGCTGTCTAGAGCAGACCGCTCTGATCGGTAGTTTTCTATGAGTCCTCCAATAAATACCAGGTGAATGCCGGAGCAGTGTCCTACCAAACGGACCCCGGCCCGCGCGCAATCTGTTCTTGCTGTTCCCTGATCTGTCCTCACCCCTTACACACACGTACATGCACTACACTACGACACATGGGGTACCAGTCGGAAGCTAGAGCTTGTTCCGGCTGGGGGGGGGGTCCTGGTGGAAGAAGCCTGGGGAGTAAAACACCGTAAGCCGACGTGTAGGTCGCCGGATGTCACCATTCTGCGTGGGAATAACTCCACCACCGCTCTTGATAAAACATGCACTACACTTTCTTCACGAATGACCATACTAGTTGACACGCCCGGAAATACGAAAAAATCAATCAATTGGTATCACTCATCCTTTTCTCGAAAATAAATCTAATTTAATGCATGTATATGGTATTTTTGGTCGATTGTCGTACTTTCCCGACTAGATAACGGTGTCCATGCCTAGGTCTAGTTTAATTCCCACGTATGTGGGATTAAGAGAGACATGAGAAACATGACGTATTCCCTTCACCGCCCTCAAACTCTTGAACTTTTCTTCGTTACAGCGACTGGATCTGAAACGATTTTAAAGGAATTTAATCAATATTAAATTATTCAATAGCTATTAATAAAATAATTAAATATAATTTGTAATTTGAAGTCATTTAAAACTTTTTTAACATTAAATATTTGCAGTATATGATATTCCCAGTAAAAATAGACACATCAAGTAATTCGCTTACTAAAAAATGTTCACTTACCATTGACAAAAATTTCTTATATCAAAACAACTTCATGTTCTTTACCAAAATTAAGTTTCATCTTGTGTAGATACGGCAATTTATTTGCAAGGCCTTCCAGTTGGTGGTTAGATGGATTTTGTGTAAAGCGCTTGGGCATGCTTTAGTGAATCAAATTACGAAGCGCATTTAAAAGTGCATTTTACCTTGACCCATTGATAAAATTCTGACACGAAGTCTTTCTTTGCTTCTGGGTACATTGTGCACCCCCTTCTGACTCTCAAACGTTTGATAGTTTCACAGATTTTGTCGTAAATTAATTCATAGACATCTGCAATCACAATGCAGATGAATGTATTTTGTGTAAATGAACAGCATCAAACAACTCAATCATCACACATAAAGCAAGTATTTAGATTGACAAAATCCATAAAGCAAATCACTAAGGAGTAGACCGTGTTATATACAAGTCCAGTTTATCCCTAAGCCGGCGCTAGGTAGGTTTCCTAAGCTTCTTTATTCTTTCAACCTGCACCTTTCAAAGTCGATTGATGTAATAAACGAGTATGGGGGCTACAAGTGATAGGGATTTGTTAAGTCAATTTTGAGATAACTTCAAATCTGTTTCAAAATGCTCGCAAGTAAGGAAATCAAAGTTAGCTTTGTAGTTAGGGATTTTTAAGACTATTGAAATGGAAGTCTAATATAATTGAATCGGGCAGAGGAGAAAGTAAACTTCACATTTCTCTGCACTTTTCAGGAGGAAGGAAACATTAAATAATACTCACATATGTTATATTATCCTGTCCAATTTTTCTGTGTGAATTCACTATAGTAGTATAAACATTGTTATGACGTGATTACTTTCTTCATAGTACAATTTGCCTAGCCTTAAAGAACAATTTTCTAACATAAGAAAAAATGCGTTTTGTGCTTGTCCCCTTTCTCCTCATGCTGATTCAATTTAAATTTCATAAAATTATTTTTCTTATTTCATAATTTCGAAACTGTGAAGAATAACATCAATTTACCCTCAATTTAGCGTGTTTTATGGGTTAAAATATTTTGAGTTTTAAGAAAGTGGATGTGCTTTCTTAATTATCACGGTGGGGTGATGAGAGGTAGACCACATAATTTTGATGTCTGATGTCCACATAATTGTGCCAAAATTACGGCGCAAGAAATTTTCAGTTTTGTTAGCACGATTGACGTCTGGTCTCGATCACAGTCTGTGAGTTGCCTTTCAGGGGCACCCTCAGACACCAATTCGAAGCCTGGTGAACAAGCCTGTGACTAATGTAGTTTCCATTTACTTTCCAGCCTTACAATTCTCACTATTTACCCTGCTTCTCATTAAGTCTGTGTCAACTACAGCAGTTCATTGTGAAATGCTTCAGTCACGACCAACTCTTGGACAGATGGTCGTTTTCGCACCGGGAGCGATGGCTCAAGGCATCAACTGATATCACTGCAGTCCCTCTGACCGGAGGTCATGAGTTCGAATACAGACGGTCGCAGGATATTCGACACTAGCTTGTTAGCTACGTCGAATTCCGTCGCTGTCTGGAGGAGAATTGTAGCTGCCGGCTGCTCTGATCGGTTTTCAGTGGTTTCTCCTACCAACACCAGGCGAATGTCGGAGCAGAACCCTAACAAACGGGCCACGGACCACGTGCGATCTCACCTTCCTCTTCCTTCTCCTATCCTCGCCCCTTACACACACACTAACACTAACACTCACTACATATTCACTCATTCACATCCCGGGAGACCCGTCAGAAACTAAGAGCTTGTTCCGGCTGGGGCGGTGCCCGCTGGTGGGAGATACCTGGTTGGGGAAAACCTCGCTAACCGACGGTAGGTTGGTGCCGGATCTCGCCATACAGCGGGGGGGGAAGATCACCGCCTCCTCCTGAGCAAAAACATGCATTACACTTACGGGACCAATGACCCTGGTAGTTGACGTGCCCGGAATCATCAATCCATCAATGGTCGTTCTCGCTGAATATTATTGATGGAAGCCCGCACACTCCGCCAACCATCGCTGCACCCGCAAGCCAAGAATTAGGCTCTTCCCACGGAAATGCTCATTTCAATGCGGGAAGATGTTATTAATGACCGCTTTTATCGTGGACGGCCAGTCCCCCTGCAGAGGAGCAACGAACAGGAGGGTTCACGCGCCGACCTGCCGGCCCGGCGAACGTGCAAATGCGTCCTGTGGGCAGGTGCTTGTTGTCGTTGGTGGCGCACAGCTTCAGCGACCCGCATCTCGGCGGACGCGACGCCCCGGGGCACAGGCTGCGACATTGTCTGCGCTCCACTCCGCTACACCCCGCCTCAGCCCCCGCCTCCCCCCCGTCCCCGCCACCGCCCCCGCCCCCGCCACCGCCTCGGGCCCCGGCTTCGACGCTGCCCCTTCCCGCTTCGCCCCACTCCAATTAAAATCTCCGCCCCCGTTTTAATCTTGTGACTGTTTCGTGAGTCATAGGCGCTCTTAATTAGAACGCCGCTCAGGAAATGTTTGCGCCGAGATGAGCCCAGCGACGCGCTGGTAGCTGCATCCGCGATGCACATCAAGGCTACTGACAGGGCAACGTTTCTGCCTCAGAGGCTCCTTGGGAGTCCGTGGTTTATTTATTTCAATTTCTGTTCAGGATATCTGCCACGAGGCGGCCATGTTCTACACTACCATGCCCAATCCTTTGCAACTTCTCCCCTAACGCAGCTCTACAGGATCTCTCGAGCAGACGCGGGAGCGGGTCTCTCAGACTTGAGTCGCGCCTTAGATGTGACTCTCTTTCTGTACCACAGTTACCAGTGGTAGCTAGTCATTTCTAAGCTCTCTGGTTGGAAGAACGTGAGATTTCATTAGGATGGGTTATTACAAGAGGCAGTTAATTTTCTTTTCATATAACATAAGCATAATACAACACCGCGTGTTTTACGTTCTTAAAAATTGCACCACCTCTAGCCGGGATTGAACTCACGATCTCGAGTTTGTCGGTCATAATACTAGGTAGCATACCATTGAAGTTGCCGCCGTTATCACTTCTCTCAATGGTTAGGGAAGTAGAGCAAAGGTTTGAAAAAATATACATGGAGACACTGCACAAACACTATCTCACTTAAGTATACATATGTTTGAGATATATATATATATATATATATATATATATATATATATATATATATATATATATATATGACAGAACGCTTCAATGTCACTACAAGTATTAATTATGCAAAAGTATTTTTAAAACTACTGACATTCAATCTTCCGTTGCTCATAACGAAACAGCGAGCTGCCATGCAAGGTGCATGTGAGGAGGATACTAACCGACAAATCGTTGTCCATGACCACGAAGCGATCACGACCAAATGTGGTATCTCTGATTGGAATAAAAATGATCAGCGGCGTTTCATGCAATAACGTAACAAACAGTTGTACGCAATATGTAAATATTTTGCAAATGAATCAAATGTACATTATTTGCTTCTTACTTTCACCTAAATGCATGTCAATACCCAGCATTCGATGAGACAAAACTTCACTAAAAGACACAAGTTCTTATCCCGAGATTCTGTAATGTTCATAGAAGTGTGAAACATATCGATTGTGTCAGAATTAACGATTTAGCAAGATGCTTGATGGGTTCCGATCCTTCCAATAAAGGTGAGGCAACGCATAATCATAGCGGTATCCCGTGTCCAAGGAAACTTCCTACTTCATTTCTCCGCTAGATGGATAAAGGATCGTAGCGAAATTTGCGTGGTCAGACGGAAGAGCGGGCCTGATGGCGCGAGTCTCCCCAATATAAAATATGGCATCAATTTAATTCAATTCAATTCAATAATTGGTTGACGGCAAAACGTCTGTTCGTGCATCTACGTGTATGGTCAAGACTGGCGCTTGAATAATCCAAACTACTTTCTGTAGTTCCGTCATCGGTCCGGCCGCACTCAAGGCCCACACAGTTTGAAACGGATATTTTAATATTCGGGTTACTTAATATGAATCTTTTACAATATTTTTAAACGATTCTAAAAAAATTGCCCAAAATGTTTGTATTAAACTTCGTCTTCGGATAGCGTCAAGGACCCTTACAAAGAATAGCATAGATCTTATTTTCAATAAACTCTCTGATTGTTTGAAAAATGAAAAAAAAAATTTTCGGCGTATTCCTACAATTACAATATTAAAGGTAGATGTTTTTTCCCTAAATGAAAAGTCCTTTAAAGACAGATCTTGAAATAAATGTTTTCTAAAATGCGAGTAGGTTTGGGGCAATTGTGCGTGAAAATAAGCAATTTTTAAATGGTTTTCTTAAAAAAGACTTCAGTTTTTTCTCGAATAGAGCAAACGTAGGCTTATAAAAACTGCACAGATTTTATTTTCGGTACGGTCTCTGTATTGTTGAAAATTGTAAATAAGTAACATTCGAAAAATGCTATACGTATGACAGTTTTTTGCTTTCTCGCCCTTATTTCGAAAAAGTATTATAATCGTGCGCTGGAAAACCGCGAACTTTTGAAATTTTATCTAGTAAAATATATTGAGAAGGCGAATTTACCAGAATCAACTTCAACTTAATTTATCTCCAAATAGTTTTGTACGTAGTGGGATCCACTCGATATAGTTAATACTAGTCGGATTCATGCCTTAGTAAAAAATATACAAATGACTCACAATAAATCTTACAAACTTCTAGGACATTTAATGGGGCAAAGGTGAGCACTTTTCCCGATAAACATGTGGTGAGCAACTTGATATAATGCAGTTATACATATGGCATTTTCCTCTGATTGGTAGGCAACTCATTATGCGCTGGTCACTCTGAATCTTACGGAAGAGATTTCGTTTATCTACCGAACACCAACGTATGCCCAATGTTGGGTACATATCATGTGTAAACCTTCTTTATGCAAAATTTCCCATATGCTCAATTCAGAAAGTGCAATTTTCCCACATGTGAAAAAAGTGAAAACATTCGACTTCCCTATATGCCCTAGAACCATACGAATATTACTTTTTGAGAATTCTTGTATAGAAAATGATTATTTATATGATTTTTATAATCAATTCTGTAAAATAATATAAGAACTCGTGGCAGAAATCTTAAAACAACTAGCAATATGTTTTGTTGAAAGATAACCACGAGGCGAACTGAAAGAGAGAAAGAGAGAGATGGAGATACTTTCTCCCGCAGACGATAATCCGTGGAGATGCGGCCATGATGTATGGCGTCGTAAAGCTGCCTGTCGCAGAGCCTCAGGTGCCCATCGAGCAGGCGACGTCTCGCAGGGACAATGGCGTCTGCCGCTGGCGTGGGCCTGCTAAGCCCGGGGAGCTTACAATAGGCGGAGCAAAGGGAGGCGAGATCGGCGGAAGCTGGGATGTCTCCAAGCACTTGTTGGCATCGTCAGAACGAGATAGGATCGGTGGAACAAACAACACAACGTTTGGGGTATGAAAAACAGAGTAATGACATATCTGTCACTGAGTACATAACAGATTTATTGTATCATTGTAAAGTATTTTAAGAGATATATTCATTATAATTTGAGGAATTGTGGCATTGTTGTAGTTTATTTCATGGTGTTTTATATAAATTTTTTGTTATTGTGAAATATAAAAGAAAAGGTAAATAAATTTTGAACAACCAGCTTTTTGCTTTCCCGTCTTACTAGTAAGAGAATGTATTGTGATCGTGCGAGGTAAATCGGCGAATTTTCGATAGAAAAACTGTTATTGCCGGGCCCTGATAACGAAAAGGAGAATAAATCTTGTGAAGATAATAATATGTAGTAAATTACTTCCTCTAACACGCTGCGTAGCCAAAATCCCTGTTTTCTGACCCAAAATCGACTGACAGCAAAACGTCTTTCTATTCCCCTATCGGTCTCTTTTTTCTTTCAAATGGAAAGTAGATACGCTCAATTGTACCATTATGGACTGAATCCATTGACTACATCGGTGTGTATCCTAGAAGTCACAGTTTGATAGGGCAGAGAAGAAGATATAAGAGGCGGCACGGTTCCAAGAGGTAACAACTCAAAATTATAAGTTTTGAGATACTGTCGTTTTAAACCTTAATATCGCTTCGAAAATGTCAGTTATATCACTTGAACTAGAAATTTAGTATTAGTTGTGTACTGTTATGCCATAAATTTCAAATTTAAGTGATGTAAACTAACATTTTCGAAAATTTGGAATTTTGAGATGTTGCCTTTTCGATCTGGTTAGTCGATTATAAGAGAGACTAGGAATCTCTCCCTCGAGTATTTTTAATTACTTCCTTTTGAATTACAAAGTCAGGTTGCATACACGAAGCATTTATTTTTCTATGAAGATACAAATTACTTTTTTCAGCTTTTCTTATGCGAAGAAACAATTAAACTAGTGCAATCGGTTTTCGACTATCTCACCAGCAAGGTATTACATATTTTAAATGCATTGCGATGAAGCTTTGAACGACAGTCAACAAAGTTAAAGATCCATCTCATAGTAGAAATAATAATATTAATAATAATAATGATGATGATGATAATAATAATAATAATAATAATAATAATAATAATAATAATAATAATAATAATAATAAACAAGCATTAAAGTTGGGTGCAGCAGCTGCCATCAACTTTCCCGAGCAGACGTAGGCGCGGTGGGTGGACAGCTGTGGGCGCGGGTTTCCCATTGAGTGCTCAACATCACCGCGGAGCAGAGGCCCCATGAACAAGCGGCCGGTGTATCGACGTTCGCCCTGGGCCTGTTCGCAGAGCTCGACCTCGTGGCCCCACACCCCCCTCCCGCCCCACCCCCACCCTCCGTTATTCAGATGGCTATCGTCCTTATTCAGGAAGCGTCGGATATTGCCGGTGCTTTTATGGTGCGTCTGTTAGCTGGCGCCTGCCCGTTCGCCTCGCGCGCTGCCGCGTCCTGGCCAACGCGGCCTGGCGGGGCGCGCGGGCGAACGCTTTCTGCCCAGGCACAGCCCAGCCCTTAGTACGGCTCTTCTCCTATTTACCACGGCGCGCTTTGGCTTTATGGCATCTAAGGGGCTACTAAAATAGCTTATACTTTTTTAGCGTCAATCTCATTTTAATGTACCCGACCACTTTGAAGCCTGGAAATGCTAGGATGTAGGCCGCAAAAGATAACAACCGAGATTCAGGTGAGAGCGTAGGCTTGCGCGGCCGGAGTCAGTATTTACTAGGCTGTCCGGGTGACGCCGCGTCCATGGCGAAGGTGCCGACGTTTCGGTCGCCATTCTGCGACCTTCCTCAGGGCGTATTGCAATACGTATTTGGCAATACGCCCTGAGGAAGGTCGCAGAATGGCGACTGAAACGTCGGCACCTTCGCCATGGACGCGGCGTCACCCGGACAGCCTAGTAAATACAAACCGAGATTCAGTCCTTTCTTTTTTGAAAAACAGGCACTGCAATACTATTTTTTCAAATATTAAAAAATAGTATTGTGGTGTTTGGTTGTTTTTTTCTCAAGAAAATGGACTACTTTTGCAACTTAACGATATAATACACGTTAACCTATTTCGTGCAGTTTGGATCGAATACTATAGCAGAGAATTTTGGATAATAATTGCATGTTACGATGCATGTTACGCATGTTACTTGACTAAGAAAGTCAAGTTTCGTGCGTTTGAATGAGAAAATGGAATATTCTACGTTTCATTGAATCCTTCATATTTAACGGCTGCTTAAATTCTGTTGACAGAACAACAAGCTTGCTTTATATGAAATTGTGTGAGCCACAGCAAGTAAATCTCCCCTAACTTCAGAAATACAACTAGATCTTCCTGGCTAGATCGTTGAATAGACAACCATTCCTGGACAGCAAAAATAATAATAACAAAAATTTCACTAAACCCAAAGAAAAAAATCCCACTGATACTCAGATTCGTCGATCTACAGGACGACTATAACATTTCGGAGTTTGGGCTTCACTATTTCCGTCTCCGTTATCTGCAAACGAATAAAGTTGGGCGATCTTGAACTTATATATATTCAATGAAACTAATATCGATGTTGCTTTTATTGAGACACAACCAACGATTGGCGAGTGTATGAAAAATTAAATATTCCCTTCTTGCTTTATAGGGGTTTGGGAAATGGTATATTTATTTGATGAGTGCATGTGTGACTATAGGCATAATCATTTGTGTGGGTTGGCGAAATAACATCTGTACGTCTTTACGTTTTCCCCTTTCTTGGATAGGAAATGACAATAGTGGCTTGCCTTTGTTTTCTACTGAATGAAGAAATATATAATAACGAGGAAAAATTAATGATGATAAAATACGGAGATGGTAAATGAATTATTATCGGTAAGATGGTGTTCAGATGGTACACGTGATGATTTGAGAAAATCAACCACGTCTCAACCAACTAGTTAAAAACAAACATTCTTTTTCCGGGATTCAAACAAGAGGCTACAATTCAAGCACAGTATCAACAGCTCACTCCAAAATCCATTAATAATACACGTTCAGTATATTACAACGCATTTCCATTGAACAGTTAATCCATTTAGACTCAGACCTTTTTTCATAGCAATATATTTCAAACCTTGATATTAGACTTTTTTTAGTATTGTGAACACATGTGACAAAAGCATTTTGATAGAAAATAATTCGAAAGTTCTTTTCTGGAATGGGTCGTTAACGACCCAGTGGGCATATAAGACATCATTGGAGAGAAACATATTTTACATTTTATTTTTTCTCTAGTCTGTTAATATACACTTATAATATAAAAATCTTATTTAGGAATATAATTTTATAAAATGACTTATCGTGAAGGGAAACTTTGCAATTTACATTTGAACGTCCTTATGGTGTTTGTTTTTGTTTCTTCACATCGCGCACCGGCGTGGTGGTTGTCCAACAATCAACAAATGTCCTGCTATTTTGCGTGGTGAAAGTGAGATAGTATTATCGATGTTTATTTGACGAGCCGGCCCTGGAGATGAATGTGAAACACCATCTTTTTACAGAAGAGTCTTTGCAATTTCTCTACGAAACTATAAGTGATCTAAGAGCTTTCCTTTGCCCTTTTCTTGTTGCCACACGTCGTTCACAGCCATATCAAACATTCAGGAAAATACTGGAATGTACCATATTCCCCTCTGATGCCAATTATGTAACAGGTTATATTTTGATCCATTTAGTCCATCCCGCTCTATAATACCCCTAAATATAATACTGACATCTTCACAATATCTGTTACCAAATGCTCTTTACAAAATAGTTCAAAAATCAATTGACAGATCATTTTTTGCAAGAGGGTCTTGTTGATGGTGATTCGATTGATGGTGGTAAACTGCGTTCCGAGAAACGAATTCAGAAAAAATGTTCGATTGAGTCCAAGTTGATTATCGAATGGATGGAAGCACTGACATACCCGAAATTTGAAAATTGTCCGTTTCTTGTCCGTGCAAGTGAATGTGTGTCTTCCCTATTGTTATGTTCTATCAAGCAGAGTGTGCTTTCGTAGAGGGTCATCTTTCATTCTCATCTCTTCCTGAGCTTGAAGCAAATTTTTGCTGAGAGGATCGGGGTAGCTGCATATTTGATGTTCGGAGTCATCATTGGAATCGTTTTCAGCACCTGGCGGTGAAATTAGTGTCCAAATCTCCCTGCATATTCTCGAGATCAGTAGTCTCCAACAATGAAAGAAATTTCGTGAGTAATTAATCTATTCTGTGACCCACGTGTGCAAAATATAATAATGCCAATGCCAGAATATATCTAACGCACAAGAATTACCAAATGTAAGGCGACATATAACAAAGTCGTATTTGCCAACTGAATCGTTAACAACCCACCACTTTTTTATATACTAGTACAACTGCACAATTATAACAGTAAATAGTTCATATATAATTCAAAATACTTTTATATTTGGATAGCAGAAATGCAAAATCACTGCACTTGCTAAGTCTCTTGGCTCCCACAAACTAAAATATTATTTCGTAGGCGGTGCGAGATCTGAAAATGACGCAACACACGTGCGCGGAAGGATTCTCGGGAATGGAATGAAGATTATCGAGCGTGTGTTAAGATGCATAAAATGCCAAGAATACATATCAAGGGGATGTCTGATATAATTAAATTTAAACATTTGGTACATGTAACAAAACATGAATAATCTTTTTACATGGATCGTTAATGACCCAGTAGACATTAATGGGTAAAACTTGATACAATCGTTTAAATGTCAGATAAAATATTTTATGCTTCAAAACTCTTTCTACACACTTAGAGATTATAATGAAAAATAGATATGAATATAGTATTTGTTTACTAATTATGTGGTGAACATTTAGTGTTATCATTAGTTATCATTGTATTGTATTATTCTTAAATGTTAAATATGATAGTAACAAATATTATTACCATTTAGTGTTATCATTAGTTATCATTGTATTGTATTGTTCTTAAATGTTAAATATGATAGTAACAAATATTATTACCATCTTTGATTGAATCACCGACATGTCCATAAGGATTTTTTTGCCCAGTTTTCCTTGATTATTTAAGCAAATTCTGAGATAATTCCTTGATTTACTTCTGGACA
>JAZDUA010000507.1:0-150000 GCA_038098605.1 Gryllus longicercus | reverse complement strand
TCGTTTGTAAAAAGTGTAAATTTAAAAAGGTAAGACATGTAATTCTAATGAACAATAATATACAATCATAATTATTTTTGCAACTAGTAGGCTTTACTACCACCAAAAAGTTTTCCCATGTTTGGGAATTTCCCAGTAAAATACACTGTGACTTGTCCACATAAACAAACAAA
Source organism: Gryllus longicercus (assembly GCA_038098605.1). Lineage (NCBI taxonomy): Eukaryota > Metazoa > Arthropoda > Insecta > Orthoptera > Gryllidae > Gryllus > Gryllus longicercus. The sequence goes on along the minus strand of JAZDUA010000507.1, from coordinate 149,827 downwards.
AGCCTAGCAAAATCTAGAAAAAATATTTTTAGAGAGTAAGAGTAATACAATAAAATTACCTAATATACATTAGAAATTTGCATTTGGAGATTATTCATAACAGTGTATTACCATAAGAATCCATCGCTGGTAAAAGACTATGCCAATTGAAAGGACCAAGTACAGTATTATGCAGCTAAGTGATCTGCAAATAACTGAAAATGTGTTCACTAGTGGCACAGACTGATCCACCTGTTTCTGTTCACTCATATTTTGAGCATGTGACACAACTTATTTTTTCCTCTTCTACACTCTTACACACTTCAATTCTCTTTGAACATAAAAAGTGAAACACGCTTACTTTCCAATTCTCCACAAAAACAATAACACCCCCTTCACTCTCTTAAAATTTCTGTAACAATCTGCATCTTTGAATTAACAGTGCACACTGTTGGTTGCGGATGGTTGACGGCACAGAAACAAAGTTATACTACGATTTATTTAACCATGCACTTGACATAAATCAGCTGTTCACGATTTCATCCAATCGAGAACTTCAACGTCCCTATTGTGACGTCACTGTAGAAACATTTCAGCTCCCGGTTGGATGAAACTGCAACAGCTGATTCACGTCAAGTCCGTGACTAAATCGTACGCCAGCCGTGTTAACTGCGCTCTAGGGGCGAAAACCTCACTTACAGCTCGTCAAAAAGGCGGTAATTTTTTGAACAGTGTCAAATTATTCTTTAAAAAAAATCAATGTTCTAATATGAAATTATTTTATAAAATTGGTCAAATTATATCCTGCAAGATTCCAGTGATTGAAATGATATTTCATTAAAAGTTAATTTCATATATGTTAATATTTGAGTCTGTATTCATAAAATAATAGTGTTGAAATTATACCGTATCTTGGGTATAACACGGTTATGGCTTCCAGTCCAAATGACAATTTTCAAAAATACAGAGTCCGTCGAAAATGAAACAAGCATTAATTCTTTGCTGTGTTTTGCTCTATCCGAGGACAAAAATTAAATAAAAATGGAGCAGTTTATGAGAAATAATTGTTTAAAAATTGCCTGTATTTCACGAAAAAATACTCAAAACCGACTCATATTTTCAAAAAAATTGTAAATGATCTTACTTCAAGATATATCTTTGAACAACAGATTTTATTAAGGACAAGATCTGTATTTTCAATACTGTAGTTGTGGGAATACGCCGAAAAATGTTGAATTTTTGCAATTAAAAAAATCAGAGATATCAACAAAATTGTCACACGAATGGTTTCTAAGCTTTCTTTGCGCTATCCGAAGACAAAGTTTAATTTAAAAAATGGGAGCCATTTTTGAGAAAAATTTTAAAAAGTTGAGACTCCGTGTAAAATACGTCAAGAAATCAAAATATTCATTTTAAACTTCTAGGGCTATGAGTTCGTGTACATCGATAGTGGAAAATCAGTTTTCGAAAAAATCGTCTGAACTGTTTAACCGCTGACCACAGACAGACGTTTTGTCGTCAATCAATTCTTCGGTTATAATGACCCACAAAACATGGATTCTGACTGTACAACGTGTTAGAGGAAGTCATTTACTACACATAGGAACAAAATTTATTCACTTTCGTGACCAGGGCCCCCCAATATCAATTTTTCTACCCAAAATTCGACGGTTTTGGTCGCAGCAATACAATACTTTCTCCTCAATACGTATGTTCATAGTAAGGCGAAAAAAGCTATTAGTGATACAAATTATTACGTAAAATTCTTATTAATAAACAATATTTTTTACATTCTCGCCTTATTTCGTAAGAAGAGAAAGTATTGTAATCGTGTGCCAGAAAACGGTAATTTTTCGGCGCAAAAACCCTTATACCCGGGCCCTGGTAACGAAAAAGTGGATAAATCTTACTTATATATAAAGTAAATTACTTCTTTTAACATGTTGTGTAGTCAGAGTCATTGTTTTGTGGGTCCATCATACCGAAAAAACAACTGACGGCAAAATGTCTGTCCGTTTTGGTCATCGCTTGCGCTTAAACCAGGGGGTCCAACTTCCAAGGCCTTAAGGGCAAAAAATATAACCTTTAATATGGTTGCGGACATTATTTTCATTACTCGGGCGGTCCACTCCTGTCCCCATAATGCTGATCTCTGAAGTTCACTCGGCTTCTCGAAACAGGGGGAAGGGATGGAACCATGCGTGATATTAGACAGTACCACAATGCAGTGGAACACAATGGGATGATTATGAAATTCTGAATTTACTAGAAAATATCCATATATCTAACCTATTTTTACATTAACGGGATGTTGAGTTCGACAGGGCGCACGCGCTACGTACACAATCATATCGCCCCACGTGATGTAAGTGACTCACGTTTCACTAATAACACTTAGCGGGCCACAAGAAATGGCACCGCACCCGCATGCGTTTAGACCATTTAGGCGATTTCCTTCATAACTGATATTCGCCGATCGATCTAAATTAACTCGAGTTTTAAAAGTTTGAAACAGATAATTTGAATTTTGAGGATACTTTGCCTAAAACCTCAAAAATATTTTCAAAATCTTCTCAAAAATTGCTCCAATTTGTTTATTTAATATTTATCCTTGAATAGCGAAAGGTGCAAGTCTCATTTTTGTTAAAATTACTCAATTTTCCAAAATTGAAAAAGTTCAAAATGTTTTTCGGCGTCTTCCGGCATTTACAAAATTGAAGATCGAGATTTTTTCCCTTAATGAAATCTATACTTCTAAGACATGTTGAAATAAGGTCATGAACAGGTTTCCGAAAATATGAGTAGTTTTCGCGCAATTTGGCGTGAAATGTAGGCAATTTTTAAACAATTATTTTATGAAAAACTGCTCAATTTTTTTCTTTAAATTTTCTAATCATATGTATCAAAGAACTGTAAAAACGTCGTGCTCGTCCTATTTCAGGCATACTCTCTGAATAGTCAAAAACCGCAAAACATTAACATCGTAAAAGTATAATATTAATGATAGAGGATTTTGGCTTAAATAAAATCTTTTCTAAAAAAACAAATCTTTAAAGGAGTTCGTGCACACGTTTTTCGAAAAAGGAGTAGTTTTCGCGTACACTTACGTAGTAAAGAGGAAGTAGGTATTGTAATGCAGCAGCGAAAAATGTCGTTTTTACGATGTGGAAAGTACAGGGAAATGTGGCAATAGTAACGGCACCTAAGAGTAGGCACAGTTCCAATGTGCGCAATTCAATTTGTATCATTTGATCAAACACGGCTCATTATTTTGTTGGATATATGAAGCTTTCGCTCTTGATAAAATGGCTCATTATTATATCCAATGGAATGGTACCAGCGAAGTCACTATTTAGTAGCCTAATTATTCATTTAGTCCTACGTGAAAATGTAAAAAAAGCCGATCGGATAAGATAAAACGTACATTACACGTACCTAGTAGCTTGAAGCTCTGTACCGTATATTCCTATTGTGTTTGGTACCGCTCTCGTAAATAAACAATTAGCAAACTCTCTTTTGTCTACTTATACAAATAATTAAAATTCATTAATTCTCAAAAAGATATAAAATAATGTTTTTTGATATTTTTAGACTTAATAAATTTTTAGATTTTCATAATTCATATCTGATAAACTGCTGACTTTTTTATTAAAATTTATTTAATTCTAAATAATTTCTATCATGCTGCTCTGTTAAAATGTCTTAGGCTAAACATTATCTTACAAAACTGGAGATAAATCCAGTGACCTTCTATGAAAAGAAATAGTAGTTTCTTATCTCATACCAAGATAAACCTCTTCCTGCATACTAACCAGTATATGGTTTTGAAGCATCCAGTTACATTATGAGTTTCCATATGCAGTCACTGCACTTTACTTCAAAGGCTTAGGAATGTGTTGTGTTTAAAGTTCAGTGATTACAAATCAATTCCTGTTCTGTTCACAAAATTGTTAGTTAAAAACTAAATATATTCATTATTCAAACAGTGTTTCATCATGGAATCTAATGATTTAATGAAAAGTAAAGAAATTCTCTCAGTAGCAGTTAAAATTGGAAAGGATACCACATTGTACAAACTGAATCAAGGATTACCTCTACAAATGATTATCAAAGAACTTTGTGAAGAAAGGAATATCGAATATATTCCAAATTATTATGCCTTGCAAATTACAGACACCAAGGAGGGAAATATCAATAAGTATGTGACAGAGGAAAACAGATATTCCTACATTACAAATGCTTCAGAATTGCGATTGATATACTCTGCTACAGAAATGTGTAAAATGATTCATGAAAAAATTATTTCTGAAGATGAACTTGAATGGACTTTAGAGAAGTTATCTAGTCTGAGTAAAGATAAAACTTTTTCAGAGGAATTTGTAGCAAAATATGGAATAAACACTCTTGTTTCTCTAATGCAAAAAGCTAAGCCACCATATGAAATGATTCATTTATGTCTGGAAGCTCTTTTATCTTTCTATAGTTTTAATTTAATAACAAGTTTTGATAACATTCCTTTAGAGTGTTTGATCAATTTTGTTGTTTCATCTCGAACAGTTCCAGAAGAGGTAACTGAACATTCTTTACATTTTCTCAAAAATATGCTGACATCTAAGAAAGTACCAGCAAATTTGTCAAAATGTATAAATAATAAAATTTCTATCGATGATGTTATTACATTTTTGCAATCAAAATATAACTCGCACTTGCAAGAAAAAGCATTGGCTTATTTAAATGTTTTACTTCTATCAGATACAAATGATTCCTGTATTATTAGTCAGTTAGAAAGTCGAAAAGTAAGGGAAATCATATGGAAAAATATCGTTATGAATTCTATAGTATCTCAAGGCATGGCCCATGAACTTTTCATATTCCAAAGTATATTTTTGAAAGATTTAACTTCAAAATTAAATACATATATAGAGGCACACAGTGATGAAGCCATGCATCTCCAAGAACTACACAACATTGACTATTCAAATGAAAATCATTTTAAAAGGGATAGTGTTTTGTCATTCTTTGAGGAACATTCTTCAGATAAATTGTCACCAGAACCATCAGCATCAAGATCATCAGCTTATGAAAGTGATGCCGAAAAATATCACTTTCCTCTAGTTCAAATGCCTAAATCAGAAAACGAAGATGAAGATGAGAAAAGTTATACATTTTGTCGTTCTCAATCACTAGACATCAGTGTTCTGACTTTAAATTGCATGCAATATTTTTCACGGAAGAAGCTAAAAACTTTCATGAAAGTAAAGTTAATGGAAGAGAAAGTTCAGAAGAAACCTTTTCACAGCATCTGTGATCGCCTGGTAAGTCCATATTATTTTCTACATTGTGTTATTATTTATTTTATTCATTTCAATTGCTTGTTAGTTAATGGATACCTGTCAGTCTATCCATCTTTTTTCAATGCCTATCAAATGTCTAATATCAAATAACACACAACTATCCTCTTTCTATCTATTAATTACCCTCTTAATTGATTCATACACATCACTAACTATCCGTTCATTTATTTAAAAACCTTTCATCCTCCTACCAATAATACCATTCACCTAGTACTGTCCTGATAGTACTTATCTGTTCATTAATTTTATCACTCATATTTGAAACATACTTTACACTCTCAATGAATGTGTGTGCTTCTTATTTTCCAATTATTATCTTGGGATAGATTCACACGAGTTTTTACAAGAGTAGGAAATTTCTATCAGAATTACTTAGAAAAAAAAGTTTCTCAGGCTTCTTTATTTTTAATAGATTAGCAATGGTGATGCAGGATTTTTGTGTACTGTTGTAGAGACATTATGATTATATTTTCCTTACTTAAGTCATATTTTCAATTTAAAAAAATCCTTGCTTCTTATTTTAAACTCTAATTCCTTTTGAAGTGACTGGACAGAAATTCTCCATTAAGGAAATAATTTTGATTTACAAATATTTTAATTTATTAATTAAAAATTTAATTAATGAATTAATTAATAATAATTAATGAAACTAAATAAAATAAATAAATAGTTTTAATTTTTTAATTAATTTTCAAATTAATTAACACCTGTTAATATTTCCTTATATTAGGAAAAAACATTTCTGTTCAGTATTGATAAATTTCAGTTCTGTATTAGTTGCGTTGTAAAACATTTCATATCCTAGGACTGGAAGAATACTGTTTATCATTATGATGTTTTGAAGATTTATTTTTTAGAAACATGTCATTCTCTGTGCTTGACCTCTTCAGAATACTTTGGCAGCCTTATCTGTGAGAATTATAAGTAAATAAACCTTAAGGCAGCACATTCAAAGAATAAAAAAACTTCTTATAGTTTTAAGGCATCCATTTCTCCTATATTATTTCTCACAACAAAATAAAGAAAAATTCTAGGATATACTAAATTTAAGTTAATGAATTGAAGATCTTGAGTTTCTCTTATCAGGTTCTGTATTACTTAATCTTCATTTTCAGCAAAGGAAATTATCACAAACAGGAGTGCCCAGAGAAAACTAGGGGCATGGGACAGTTGATCCACGGGGGCACCTTATTTCAAACAAAACATTCCCTCCTCCCCCAATTCATTACAAGAATTCATTTCTCCATGAATCAGAAATTATTTATAGCATTTAAGTTGGTAAGAGATAAATATATGTGTTTTATTTATATTGAATCAAAAAGTTTCGAAGCCTCGTTTTAGTCGGGGGCCTGCAGCATGTTGCCCCGGATGTGACCCCCTCCCTCACTTCTGGGTGCCTCTGATTACAAGGCAATTAATAAATACTCTTATAATGGGATTATGGCTTTTTTTACTATCTACTTTTATCCTTTAACCCAATATATTATTAGTTGTTCTTTCATTGATATTTAAATGGTTTTACAGATGTTAGGCCCAATCTTCTCACTGGTAAAAACAAATTGTACATTTTTATTTCTTCCAGAAAAATAAAGTTAAAGGTATAGGCTAAGATTGATAAGAAGATACAGAATTGGATACCATACTTTCTTGTCTTTTAAGTACTCTGATAAATGATCTAACCAGCTAAAATGATATAAGGTACCCTCAAGTAAAATGTTTTGAGCAATGGTTCTTACACATTTAGCAAATTCAAATGGTTTATCATTGACTCACCCATTCCTCCTACACTTCAGGAAATGTGTGTGTGTGTTTTCTTTCTTTTTCAGTTATTCTTATGCTCAGATTCAAATAAAAAATTATCCTGTGTTAATGATTAGATTATCATGCTAGTGGATGAAGAGTGAACTGGCTACTGCTACATACTAGTGAATTGGCCACTGCTACAATCACTTGCAGAAGTTACAATAATTATATTTGGATGTACAATAATTGCTTTGACAAATTATTAAACATGTGTTTAACCATCAATTCCTATCATTATTAGTTGTGTCAGTAAATCCTTCAGTTGGGAAGAAGTGTAAGAGGGTTATGAGAGAAAATCTGGATTTTGGAACAACAGTGTTTGCTGGAGCCTTATATAAATACACATACCCAACTCTTTGAATCCATTAGATAATACATATTTTGTGTATCATAGATAAGTAGGTAGATACATAAGGGTGGACATTTGCTGAAGCAAACTAGGCCGCTTCCTTCAGTCCCAACATTAGAGGGGGTCCCAGAAGATAGTAATAAAATAAAAAAATGCCCCAATAACTTGTGAAGGAAAAAAAAAATAGGAAATATGGAAAAGCAATGTTAAACAGTTTTTCTAGTTAAACAAATTTTACATATTTTATCCGATTCAGATTTTAAAATTTTAGGCTTACTGGAATAATAGGAATTTTAAAACAGAATTAAATAACGAGTAATAATAGTGGTTGCCTGAAGCGGATCAAGAGAGTTGAACTAAAGTGGCACAGAACGTAAAAAATAAATTAACATGTAATTACAACATTCAACATTCCTGATATACTCCATGTTTGTTTAGTAAGTCAATCCTATCATTGGCTCATGCAAAAAAAATTGATTCCTTGAGAATTGAAAAAAAAACTTTTTTAAAAATTTAATTTAATTGTTTAAATTGAGAGCATAGCTAATGTATTTAGGCTTTCATAAATGTTGCCTTCCATTTGATATCATAAAATAAATGATACAGGCGTTTTGCATGAAGTATCGGTCATTTCATCCCCTTGATCAGAGATATTCTGCAGTAGGCCTTATTTATTTCATCCATGTTTGCTCATGAATGGTTTTCATGTTTTGAAAATTGTTCTGAATTGCCAATGAAATTTCTTTAAACGACATTGCACTTACTAAGAGACTTTTTAAAAAATGGTAGAGTTGACGTATAATCAGTTAGTCCAACTGGCTGAGGTGGCTAAGGGCATTAGCTGATGTCACTGCAATGTCTCACCGGGAGGCCGTAGGGTTCGAGTCCCGAAGACGGCACATTTTCGGCTACATTGGTCGGTAGTTTTCCGTGATTTCTCCTATCAATACCAGGCGAATGCCGAAGCAGGACCCTGACAAACGGGCCACCGTCCACACGCTATCGTTCCATCTTCATCTTCCTTGTTCTACCTCTACCCTTACACTGATATGCACAACACTGCCACTCATGTCACGAAGCCAGACGGACATAGAGCTTGCCCCTGCTGGTATGCCTCGCAGGTGGTAGATACCTGGATGGGAAAACCGCACAAGCCTAATTGTGACGCTTCCAAACTGAAAATTCCGCTTGGCGGGAACAGATTTAGGAAATCTCTTCCTTACAACTTCAATTAATATCGTTAACCTCTGCGGGTGGTTTGAAAAAAATGTGCACAGACCCTAAACACTGACAAAGAAATTTCGAACATTTTTATCCATTCATGCAGCTCTCGTCTGTAAAGTAAATCTTATGTGCATTAAAATGGACATATTGAGCATAGGGTGTTGGCCTACCCTTAGTCTTGATGACAGCTTCTACTCTCGCAGGCATACCTTTAAATCAGGTGTTGGAATGTTTCTTGGGGAATGGCAGCCCATTCTCGATGGCGTGCTGCAGGGAGGAGAGGTATCGATATAGGTAGGTGAGGCCTGGCATGAAGTCGGCGTTCCAAAACATCCTAAAGGTGTTCGATAGTATTCAAGGCAGGATTCTCTGCAGACCAGTTCATTACAGGGATGTTATTATAATGTAACCACTCCGCCACAGGCCGTGCAGTATGCTCGATCGTGTTGAAAGATGCAATCGCCATCCCCGAATCGCTCTTCAACAGTGGGAAGCAAGAAGGTGTTTAAAACATCAACGTAGGCATGTGCCGTGATAGTGCCACACAAAACAACAAGGGGTGCAAGCCTCCTCCATGAAAAACACGACCACACCATAACACCATTTTGGATGTGTCCGGATACTTTAGATCACATAGTGTATCTATAAACACTTGATTGATGCACAAGTGTGACCTAAGAATGAGTAGTCTCAAATCTTTTGCTACAATTATATATTCTTAACTGAAGTTTCTGTTTTGTAAATACCTATTTTCATTCGTGATCTTTTGTTTGATGCTTCGATTAACATGCATTTTACAAATGCACCCGCCAAGAAGAAACCTATAAGAAAAATATTAAAAGCATTAAAAACAAGTTTTTGTACAGAATAGGATTTTTGGATACGTGTCGAACGTGTTTGCGTATGCAGAACTCACGAACGATCGCTCAGGATTTGCGACCGACGAGTGTAATAATCTCGCATTACCCGTCTCTATTTCTACCGAACTACGCAGAAGACTCCCGTGAAAGGGCCTGGCAGCGGCGCATGATTCTGAATTCCAGACAAATCTTAGTTATGGTTCATGCTGTTAAGAGCACCACCATTGCCGTTCACAGCAAGAGATGTCCACCAGACTCCACTCCTCTTCGGTTCACAGCGCGGTTCACTTGTACAGGCTACTTGAAGCTTAGCTACATATTTCCATGTTGAGAATGAGGCCCGGACCTTCGGCCTTCGCGTTAACATAAAACATCCCTGAGTCTGCGCAACGCAACTCTTCTTGTCGGGTGTTCTTTCGGGCTACGGTCAGTACTCCCCCCAGAATACTGTGTTGCAAATCCTAATCCGAACTTCCTAAATTTGGAAGCTCCTATTCTAGAACATACCGTTTCATCCTTATAGATTTATATTAAAATATAATTTTGTAGTTTAAATTATCCTACGAAAGGGGATTATTCATTAGTACTATCGTACATATTACTTTTCCTTTCGGCTTTCGGACGATAAATCTCTAGCGTCCTGTGGCATTCATCGCCAGGATACCGTGGGCTACCTCACTGGCGTCACATTTAGCTCTCATCACAGCTGCATGTGGCGGCGACTTAGACGGTGACTCGGGAGCACCAGCCATTACGTACATTTAAGGTGTGTCATTTCAGGTGGAAGAAAACAAGACACACGAGCGTGCTCCTTATAATGACACGATGGTGTGTTTTTTCACATACAACGACAAATGACTCACCAGTGTATGTATTCACTAGGTATCTTTTCACACACACACACAAAATAAAGCGCGGTTGTTTGTTTAGCAAGTTTAAATTTCTTGTAAACTAGACATGATTAAAACTTCTTAAAAGTGGACCCTTTATTATTACAAATTTATGACTTTGTGTCTTTGAACTTAAAAATTGCAGCACATTTCGTAACTGACACCCTTTTTCGCTTCTCTAGGATCACCTACCACCTCTCGGCTAGTGCCAAACAACCACGGTGTGTCACTCATTCTCTTACTTACGAAACACACTTTTCGTTCCCAGCTAACCAAAGTCATAACAAAATTAGATTTCAATAAGGAATTCAAATACTGTGAGAAGCGCCGTCCCACGGAGTCCACGAATGATCTTCAGTTCGGTTTTGCGCACGCGGCGCATAATGAGAAAGTTGCGAAATTAGCGACGTGAACGCGTTGTTATTTCTTAGAGTCATAAATAAAACCATTCTTGTTACCTGGAGCAAATTGCATTAACCATTAAAGCAAATAAGCATAATTGAAAAACCGATTAAAGATAAGCCGCTCGAAATTCTATTCTCACCGCTCTAAGTTAATTATGCCTGCCAACTAAAAGTAAAGAACACAATGACAAATTTAAATAATATATGACATCAAGTTGGTAGCTTTTGAAATGATATTTGTTCATCAGGCCATTCAATATTCTGAGAAAATTGCTACTATATTTCACATGCGACGCCAAAGTCAGCTACAACTTCTAGAAGTCCGCTGTAAAGTGCTGAGTTGCGGCTAATAATGGCCAAGTTTAGAAAAAAACAGAGATACTTCGACACATCGCCAAAAGGTTTTCGATGTCAATGAAAACATCGACAAAAACATCGATGTTTTAAATATGATGAAACATGGCACTTTTCCATAATGTTTTCATTTTTCATTAGATTGAATTAAATACCAGCCGATCCGGTGGCCGAGATTGCTAAGGCAGTAGTGCCGTAGCGATCTTGGACCGAAGGATCGCGGGTTCGAGTCCCGCCTCGGGCATGGTTGTATTGTGTTCGACCTTACACCCCTATCATCATCATATCGTGTCGTCGTCATAGTTACCATACCGTTACAAGCAATAGTGGTCGCTAATGACCTAGAAGTTGATGCGACCTTAAATAACAAAAAAAATTAAGTACGTATATTTTATTATTTAGTCACGTATAAGAGATATGTTAATGTTTATCGAATGTAAAGAAAGAAATAAAAAAATTAAGGACATTTTGTTACTACTTTATGGACTGTTTTTGTTTACTACTTTATGGAAGTGAGAGCTGGACATTAACATCAGATCAGCTGCGCCGAGTTGAATCTGCAGAAATGGGATTTCTTCGTTTTGTGGCAGGATATTCACTATTAGACCACAAAAAAAGTGTAGATATCAGAGAAGAACTAAATGTTGAACCGGTTATAGATACCATAAAGAAATATCGAGAAAACTGGAAAGGTCATGTCCTGAGAATGCCAGAACATAGAATAAGTAAAACTATTCTTCAATATGTACCTAAAGGAAAAAGAAGTGTAGGACGTCCCTTGTAGAGATGGCATGATCAATTCTGAGACGGAACAGACCAAGAGGTCTAATCCTTGCTGTCGATGATGATGATGATGATGACATTTTGTTTTGCTATTTTTCCAGATGTTCACTTTCATTCATAAATCATCGAAGTAAAATGTCCTGTTTCTAATGTGATACATAACACGTCAGTATTAGTTTCAAGTATAATCTGACTTAAATTTGACTGTCATCTTCATTTTCTAATCAATGTTTTATGTAGTCAAGGTTCAAGATACAGTTAAATGATACTACCACACACAAAGTAATCAAAAAAGGTAATGACACTTTCTCTGGAGTTGCGACGAAGAAGTAGTTTTCTGGGTAAGTCATTGGTTTCCATTATGCATCTTGGGAACTTATGGAAAGCATGATATTTTAGAGACATAAAGCTAATTTAAGAGTGCAGATGGCTGCAGCAGCATTTGCTCGTTGCTTGGGACGAGGGTTCAAATCCCTCAGAGGACATGGATCATTAAATAAATTAAAAAATATCTGAATCTAGATCTGCTGTAGGCTTCCCCGGCCGGAGTCATTTGATAATTGGCTGTCTGGGATGAGCCGCGCCACAGTCGGTGAAACTTCCGTTTCGGCCATCATGTTGTGGCTTTCTTCTGAGTTATACTGCAAGGAGACGGGTACGAGACACCTAGAAACGGGCCGTCGCTCCCTGCCAATGCGGTTCCGCTACGTGAAGACAGCCCCCCGGCCGCAGTCGGCCAATGTCGTGGCTTCTGACCTTTTTTTTCTCGGCATTTCCATCCGTTCCCGACCAGACAGATGCATCTTCCGAATGTCCACCTAGTTCAGCTTTTCATCCTCCCCTCTTTCCACACTTTCCCTCTCCCCCTCATTATCTGGTCTCTCGGGATGGCTCTTATCCCTCTCCGCCAATCTTGGCCCCCTGCCCTTCTCCTATTGATCGCCGCTGCAACCAGTCGGTCCACGCACCCCTCCTATATGTTGCGTAATGATAGCCTCTTGGTAGCAATATAGCTCAGAAGAAGGCCACAACAAACATAATAGCCGAAACGTCAGCTCGACCGACTGTGACGCGGCACATCCCGGACAGCCAAGTATCCCATAGATCTGCAGTTACTATCTCTTTAATTGGTAAATCAATATTTTTTTGTTATAATGATATTCAAAATGTCAGATATTATATACTGAGGTTGTTTAACGTGGCGATTGAATGAAGTTTAATGCCTTTTTGGGTGGTAACATTACATTCTTAAGACTGTTTTTTACTATTTAAGTCATCCGTAAGAACTATACCAGGTGATGCAGTCCTCGTTGCTCTAACTGGAAAAGGTGATAGAGTAGACTAAGTTATTCATGAGTGCAAAAGGAAATAGTGTAAACCCTATTCAAACTTTTGAAAAAAAAATTTTTTTGTTATTGGTGTTTTTTCAAAAAAGTAGCCCAAATAGTATATTAATTATTCTTCCCTGTTGCTATTATTGCCTTTTAATCTAACAAATATGAAAGGAGAGAGAGAACTATTATTTATGTGTTATTTCGGATAGTTTATCATAGTTGCGTATTCAATCAAAACTTCGCATTTTCACTTCGTGTAACAGGGTCTCTACAAGTGTTCAAAATTGCCTCTTTTTGCGTGGACGCAAGAAAAGCATCAGTGACTCACGGCCTCTGTGACGCGCATAACTTTGCCGGGTTGTACTTTTATTGTACTTTCAATGCGCCGAAGAAGGTTGCTCGACTTCTGTAGCATAAGCAAGGTCTTTCATTATCCCCCAGAAAAAAGGCCAGCGGATTGAAGTCCGGAGACCGAGTTGGCTATGCTATTGGACCTCCTTATCCGATCCACCTATGTGGAAATTCCACGCCAGGTATACTAGAACTCGTTGATAATTATTTGGGACTGCGCCATCTTGCTGGTCCCACATCTATGCCCGCACATTGAACAAGACATCTTCCAAAAGCGTTGGGAGAACCTGAGTTATAAAATTCAGATACTGCCTCTTAAACGCTAGGGTAAGAAGTGAGAACTGAGAATTCATCCACAATGCCAACCCACACATTTACAGAGAATCGCCTTTGGTGAGCTACACTACGTGCAACATACGGATTTTCCTCGACCCTCACATGCAAATGCGCACATTAATTGTGCCAGTTCTTGTAAAACATGTTTAATCTGACCAAAGAACAAAATCCAACGTTTTCTTTGCATTTGTGCAGAAAATGTCTAGAGAATTGAAAACGACGTTATAAGACGCGCAATGGAAAATTCGTAACCTGTCCGCATGAATTGTTCGCCAGACGACGGACTGTGACGCTTTGACCTCGCGCTCTTTTTGCTTTGTGCTCCCTTCCGAGACTTCTCGGGTAGTATTAGCAATTGAGTTTTCCAGTGAAGTTGCGAGCCCCCAACGCGAAGTGAAGCCGCTTACTCACATGCCGTGGCACATGTTACACGAACACAAGCGCATAGTTCGAAGTTTAACGTTAATTATTTACAATACTATACCACTAAGAGTTTCCAATTTTGGCAAATTAAATCTTTATATTACATATGAGATAAGGTCCTGGCGTATTAAAAACGAGGACTGAACCACCTCGTATTGTAGTTATTGTTGAATAGATATTATATTGCGTAAATAAACATTTTTTATTAGGTGATTTATATGCTGTAATTAGAGTAATACAATTATTTCCAATTTTAATATTCACTACTATGGTTTCTAGATCCGATGAATTTGGGTGTCTCGCCATCATATGTTGTTTTTTTTTTGTTTTTTATTTTAATTTGTTTCGATATAATAATTAACGCAACTCCACCACGTCCGAATGTCTGTCATTCCTATATATTTTGTACTCATTTATTTCAAATTTTTCGTTTATACAACAATACAAGCTGCATCCATTTCGTTTTGATGCAGAAAATATTCGAAAGTATGTCTCTGTCTTTTTGTCCATTTGCATTCCAGTTTAATAACTTCATTTCATTTATTTTCCATATTGAGTTGCTGAAATGAACGTTTGTATACGTTTTGAGATTTGAGGTATGATTCTAGAAATAATTTGAGTTACTATTGTCGATATTAATAGAGAAATATCCATGTCAGATGGTTTGGGAATAGATTGTTATGTTGGCCAAGTTGTGGTTTATTGGCATTATTAGGTGTTAATTGGCAAAGGAGAAAATTCTTTGGCACAAGGGCGCGATCATTTTCTTTTCTTGGTTGCTGCTATAGTATTTTTCCGTGATTGAAAAGCCGCTTTATAAGGAGAGCCGTGATAGTTCGAAGTGTGTTCCCAATTGCAGTTTACACAGATTTGTGCAGCATTTGTAGATGTTTTACATTGCGTGTAATGGTGATTTTCTATGCATCTAACGCATCTTGGAGCCACATAACAATTTGCCAGGGAATTGTCAAACCTTTGACAATTTATACTTTGAACAGGCGCATTTCATGAGGTTGAATTTGCATTACACTGAAGTGAAATCTGTTTAATGAAGAAAAAATTGTTTTGCACTAGGCGTGCCCATTAGGTCCAGGTCTTCAGAGGTTTTTGCTTGTTGTATAGTCTACACACTTTTACCATTGGATAGTTTTTATTTTTGAACTCCTCTAATATTTCGGATTCTGAAATAGTTTCGGGTATACCTTTTAAATTTATTATAAATGTTTTTATTTGGATCCCGGTATGTATAGAACGGAATGTTACTTTCTTCACACAACTTCATGAAATTTCTAAAGTCTTCTATAGACGTGAACGTGATTTGATTAATGAAATCATTGTTTGCACGAGTTGTGAAGACATTGCTTACAGTTTTTCGTATGCCTTAGTAGGTGTACCGTACACGGTCGTCTCCTTCTGAATTTAATAATTCATATCTAGATGACACCCGAATGTTATATGCAGAGGTGGATTTACGCATAGGCACAGTAGGCACGTGCCTACGGCGGCAAATTTTCCAAGGGCGGCAAATTTTCAAAGGCAAAATTTTCTTGATATTTTCTAAAACAAATTTCGGTTCTCTACAAACTATAACAGCATAAATTATATTTTTATTTTAAAAATGATTTAAACAAGTCTAAAGCCGCCCCCTAAACCTTTGATTTATAACTTAAGTTTGAATTTCAAATGGGGACATTTTCAATGTTACAGAATACATGAAAAGAATTCGCCGACGACTTCTGATTGGTTGATTGAGCAGAAAGAATTACATTCTTAGAGTAAGGAGTTTGAATTAGCCAATCAGAAATCGCTGACGGATTTCGCCATGCATTCATATTGCGCTATATAGAAAGTAGCGACATCTATTACTTCGTGAGTTAGTTCTAGAAGACGGATCTGGAAATATTCCTTTTCTTTCTTTTGTTACTATTGTTGTGTATCGTTTATTGTAAGAGGCTGTTGAGTAAAAATGATATTTTGAAGTTTTAAAATGAGTGGATATCGAAAAAGGCTCAGCGGAAGTCAATATGCAAAAATCCGAAAAGAAAAGGAAGAGAAATGTCAAAATGAAATTGGTAAGTCAAAAAAATATGAATTCTTTAAACCTATATGTGGAACTGATCACTGCTGCAGTTCATTCGACAATTCTATTACTGAGGTAGTATAAACATATAGATTAGATAATATATTTAGTTTTCAGCTTGTTTATTTTTTCCATGTACTAATAACTTGTGATAAATAAATGTTAACATTAATATATTTTAATGCACAGTTTTGTTGCCAAAATAATCTGAAAATGCAAAAAGTGTTTGGTACAATGATTAGAAATTGAATATTCTTGACTTGTTGTATTCGTTAAAATGAACTATATCTTAATATAGAATTTAAATAAATTAGCATAAAATAAGTTACTATAATTATGTTACTAAACTTTCTTTTATATAATATGTAATAATACATATAATATTTTGACTCTTTTATTTTTTAAGGGTTATCACTGAATCTAATGATGAGACTACAAAGTTCCAAACAGCTAAAAATGAAATGGTTCCTCAAGTAATTAAAATATAACTGCGATTGATTATGGGTCGACGATTCAACCGATGTAAATAGTTTAAGCATTTTTTTGTATAATTATTTAAAGCTTTATATATATAAAATCTTTCTAACATATTTGTTTATTATATTACAATTCATTATTATAATAATTTATTATTTTCTTTTTTAATTAAATAGGATTTCTACCGAATGTATACAACTGCGAGAACATAAAATTGATGAAACCATAACTTCGACTGATCGTTTTTGTTGGAAAAGCGATCCAGCTTTGTGGTCTATTAATGAAGATACCCGTGATTATGTTGCCAAGCGTACAATGATGGCCAAGTTCGTTACTTAACGTCGAATATGTTTGAGTATACGCATATCAGTAAAGAAAAAATGCCTCGCAAGTGGCTTGTTTACTCTGAGTGCAATGGAACTGTTTTCTGCGGTGTTTGTCTATTGTTTTCAAGCAATTCAGAAGTTAGAACAAAATTATCATCTGAGGGATTCAATGATTGGAAAAATGCGCATACCAAATTAAAAGAACATGAGAATTCTACATGTCATAGAAACTGTACGTCCGCATTAAAAAATAGACAGCGGACTGAAAACCAAGTGAATAAGCAGCTGCTTGAACAAGTTGAAACCGGGGCAACTTATTGGAGGAATGTTCTTGAGCGTGTTATTTTAGTAATAAAAACTCTTGTTTCAAGAGGGCTTCTTTTGAGAGAACATGTCGAAAAGTTTGGAAATAATCAAAATGGTAATTACATGATGTTGAGTTAATTTCGAAATATGAACATTTCTTAGCAGATCACATACAAAAATTTGGTAACCGCGGAAAAGGAAATACATCGCATTTATCCACCACGACGGTTGAAGAACTAATAGGTATATTAGCTAAAGCAGTTAAAGATGAGATTCTCCGAAACATTCGAAGTGCCAAGTATTTTTCCATAATTGTGGACTCTACACCAGACATAGCACACATGGATCAACTCGCTATAGTTATTAGACATGTGGGAAACACCAAACGCCAACAGATGGTACACCAAAAGAGTCATTTTTGGAATTCCTTCCAAACACATTTTTGGAATTCCTTCCACATAAATCAAAGGAGATGTTCGACGCTGTATGTAATTTTATGGAGATTAACGAACTGGTCATTAATAATTGTCGTGGTCAATCCTACGACAGCGCGTCAAATATGTCCGGTCTTTACACAGGTCTTCAAGCCCGTATGAAAGATGTAAATGCTCTAATTGAATTCATCTCCTGTTCTGCTCATTCTTTAAATTTAGTTGGTACAAACGCAGCTGAATCATGCACTGAAGCATGTACTTATTTTCTACTTCTACAAAATTTATATAATTTCTTTAGTGCATCTACATCAAGGTGGAACATACTTTAAAATTTAGTAGATGAAGGATCCAGTACATCCTCTTTGAAAAGTCTTTCAATTACGCGCTGGTGAGCTCGAGATGATGCATGTCAGGCTCTAAATCATCGTTGTCAAAATGTTTTAGATGCCCTTCAAAGTATATCTGATGATTCTATACAAAAACCGTCAGCGCGTGCAGAAGCTAAAGGTCTTATTGTTGCTTTAAATCGACTTGAAACTGCTATTACGACCACCGAGGTTTGGGGATTCATTTTAGACCGCTTGAATGCGTCGAACAAACAACTGCAAAAAGTCGATATCGATTTAAGTTCCGTGGTTGGTATTTACACTTCGCTTGTAGAACTTTTAAAAACGAACAGAGACAATTTTGAATTTTTTGAAGAGAAGGGTAAGATGCTGTCAAATACTGAAACGTACTAATCGGAAAACAAAAGAAAAAGGAAAACTAACGAGAATGCAGCAGTACTGACCGCACGAGACAAGTTTAAAACCGACACTCATTTGGTTATTGTTGATAAATTACTTGCAGAATTGAATAAGAGACTTGAAGCGTATAAAGATGTATATGACAAATTTAAGGCTGTCATTGAAATAGAAAAATTATCTTTGATAGATTTGGAAAAAGCAGCGATATTTTTACGTTCACAATTTCCCCAAGATCTTGAAGAATCGCTTGTTTCTGAGCTTATACATTTGAGTTCGTATTTAAAAATCCTTGACGAAGATGTTAAGCCAACGAAACATGCAGCTTTTTTAAAATGGTTACGGAAAGAACAATTAGAATGTATTTATCCCAACGTTGACATTGCACTTCGAATCTTTTTATGTATTCCGGTGGCCAATTGCACAGCAGAACGTTAATTATCTTGTTTAAAAAGGATTAAAAATTATTTGCGCTCTACAATGAAAGAGTATCGACTGAACTCCTTAGCGTTATTGTGTATCGAAGAAAATTATTTCAGCGTTTTAGATTATACTATAATTATTGATGAATTTGCTCACCAAAAGGCACGTTGCAAAATTTTACATCTATAGACAAATTAGCTATAATTAATAAAACGTTATTTGCACTGTA
Source organism: Gryllus longicercus (assembly GCA_038098605.1). Classification (NCBI taxonomy): domain Eukaryota; kingdom Metazoa; phylum Arthropoda; class Insecta; order Orthoptera; family Gryllidae; genus Gryllus; species Gryllus longicercus. The sequence continues at coordinate 130,365 of JAZDUA010000507.1, read as the reverse complement.
TAAAAAACACCATCCAAAAAGTTAAATGTTTTATTCCTTGTTTATAATTATAAATCGAAAACTATAAATACTGTTACAAAGTCGTAATATTCTAATCGTTCAGTTGTAAATAAAAATCTCTCATATTAATATTTAATACAAGTTATTTATTTGTCTACTTCATTAGAGTATACCTTATGATTTCAGAAGTATATGAATCTGAAAGTAAGGCCCGTTGACGAAAGAAAATATATTGCAATTCTAGTTGTCATGTTTTAGTATCCTTGATATGTTAACGTTTCAGTGTTGAAACGTTAATAATGTTGAACGTTACTTGCTATGACGATACAGTTTATATCCAAAATTAGCTAATCCAAAAAAATTATTTAATTTATTAAAACAATGTGCAAAATGTAAAGTTACTTTTAAAGTTAAAACGTTCAAATTAATGAGGAATTGTTACTGAAGCGTTACAATTTGAAATGTAACATTAATTTTAAACAGGGGGCGGCAAATTTGATGTGCCTACAGGCGGCAAAAATATTAATCCGCCCCTGGTTATATGTGTACTGTGAGCCTTTTGATGTTATTTTCTTTCTTGTTGGTTGTTTATCTTTGTAACTTGAACTTGAACTCGAACTTGAATTTTTATTTACAAGGTCTTGGTGAGTAGTTTAGTGAGAGGAACTTGTTCTGGCGGTTGTGGTTGTTGAGGTTGTTCAGGATGCCTTTGCACGCCCGACTGCTGCTGTTGCTGCAGTAGATGTTGTATGAACTGGAGTTTTATATGTTGCGATTTTTGTTGGTGAAGTTGTTCCATCTGCTGAAGTTGCTATTGATGTAAATCTATTTGCGTTAAAAAATTGAATTTGTCGCGTTTACGATTGTACATCTTCCATTGTTTCAATCTTATGATTCACTGAATACGTTTCTATATTGTTCAAAACGTCCTTTATTAATTGCTTCGTGGTGGGGCAATTGTTGACGTTCACTCACTATTGTTTTGGTTCACTTCATTTTTAGTTGTTAACTAAGGTGATGAATATAGGCTGAAGTACGGCTATTATACTTAAGTTACCACACTACGCTCCCTTATCGCGCGGAGACAAAGTCAAAGTTGTAACCAGAGCTACCTCGGATTCGATGTGTTCACCTGGGCGGTTCGAACCTGACCACCCTGAAACTTGCGGGCACGCGACTGACGAAGGTCGACAGGGCTGCCTTCTCACAAAGCCACTCTATGGCCTCACTGAGAAGCGATGAGCTCGTAAATACACTGCCTCTGCCAAATACATCGCCACTGATAGATCGACACCCAGCGAGAAAAACCGCGATAAGCTGATAACTATAACGTTTTGAGAAGATAGCCAGGGTTATGAGGATCTGAGAAACGCAAGTATGGCGGCCTGTAGGTGTCAGCATTGCGCGGCACAATTTTTTGAAAGTATCGAAAAAAAACTATGCCATTGGGGAATGAGTACGTGGAAAATTATTGTTGTATATTGTTCATTAGATATCCAAACCCTGAAGGAGTTGTATGCCATACACATGTGGCGTCTCAATCTGTACGCCATATTGAATTCAAAGTGTCATTTTTTTAATATCCTCTTGTATTACGAGCTCAAAGATAATTTTTTGGTCTAATAGTAAAAACATATATTTTTCATTGCCGATTATGACCACATCATACCGTTTCGGAATCTCTAAGTACCCGCCATACTGATTCAAAGACGTCCACTTTGTCACTAAGCTATTTACGTACGTGTCATAGATAGAAGTATGGCGGTACAATTTAGGACCCACTGTGATTTATTTGATAAATGAATGCAATACCATATTGATAAGATGTCATTGAATGGCCACCATACTGAAAAACATATTTTTTCCAGAGTTTTCATGAAATCATTGGTAAGCGCTGGAAAAATAATTGTATAATCTCAAAAAAAAATAAAAAAATAAAAAAATGAAGTGAAGGGTTGATATGCAACGTTTTATAACAAATTGGGAACAACATAATCTATTAAAAGAAATACTATTCGATATTTTTTACAGTACTTTTAGATAGATGTCTCTGATGTCTCTGATATTAATCTTGAATATTTAATGGGTAGATTATCCAAAATGGCAGGGCTGTCAAAAATGTATTTTTAACAGATACGGAAAATGTACTTTTTTGCCTTAATTGTCGTGATTTCTGTCTCTTTCTCCGTCTGTGGGACAGACGAGACGTGCTTTCAAACAATGGATAACAGGACATATGAATATGTAACATTAAGAAGACTGACACAAAATTAAACTCAATTTCTCCACATCGCCTTGATATTTTCATTATTTTAATTTTGATAGCCCTGTTTATTTTGTATAATGAATGCAGAAAATATTCAAAATTAATCCCGGAGATATTACGTATAAAACACATAATACCATTAATGCCATGTTTGAATCGAGTTTATTCACAAACATTTATAACAATATTCTGTCTAAAATAAGAATATCCTAAACATATTTATAATTTGTGATATATTCCTTTTTCCTTAATTTGTGTAAGTGTACTCCATTCTTGATCTGCTTCTTCCCCATTTCATTTCCGTTTTTTGCTTAATTTCATGATTATCTTTTGGAAATGATAACGCTTATTTTTTCGTTATTATGCTCCCTCTTATTTCGTAATTACCACCTTCTCCTTGAAGAGAGGATGTATATATTTACAATGGAAATATTTTTCCTTCTTTGAGTTTATTATGAATTTATATTTTTTTATTTTATAATTTTTTATTAATATTAACTTATTTTGGCAAGTTCTTTCCCATTTTTGTATATTTTTTACTATCTACATATATTTTACTTGTTTTATTCACAATTTCATCTCTGATTACTGTGAAATTTTATTTTTAATACTTTCCTTCAAAACAATGTTATCAAAATTTGTTTTCATTTACAGGCAAGTATATTAGTTTTTTTGTTCACACCTGATGATACGTGAAAAATCGTGCTTCAGTATGCTTTTTTTAAACATACATTGATTGACCAAAAAGAAAAAAAAGGATTCCTGAGTGTTGAAATATTGTCATAAAATTTCCGTAGTAACTTTCTTTTTCAAATATTAATACATGTACAAAAGTCAGAATAATTACAGCAACTTAATTATACTTCCTATACTTTAAAAAAGTTCACGGGGTTATTCCTCGCCTTAAATACATGACATCGGTATAGTACAAAAATATCGGAATTTCAGACATTAAACATAACTAAGAAACATAAGAGTGGCGCATTTTTGTACCTGTTCTACATCACACTTGTAAAAATTTTACTTTTACAAGTGAGGTTATTTTTTCACGTTCGAGTTATCCAATCGGTATGGAACTTAGAAACTAGTCTTGTAGACATTAAAATAAATGAAAAAATAGTTTTCTTGAGTGTGTACCTATTATAGTTTATAACCTAGTGTCAAAGTGGACAACTTTGAATCAGTATGACAGCTACTTAGAGACGCCGAAACGATATGGCGTGGTCATAATCGGCAATATAAAATAATTTTCTACCACTAGACCAAAACTTAGCTTTGAGCTCGTAATACAAGAGGTCATTAATAAAATGACACTTTGAATTCAATATGGCGTATAGATTGAGACACCACATGCGTTGGCATACAACTCCTTCATGGTTTAGATATCTAATGAACAATATACAACAATAATTTGCTGCGTACTCAATGGCATAGATTTTTTTGGACAATTTCAAAAAATTGTGCAGCGCAACGTCGACACATACAGGCCGCTATACTTGCATTTCCCAGTTCCCTCATAATCCTGGCTAACTTCTCAAAAAGTTATAGCTTCAGCTTATCATAGTGGTTTTTCTTGCTGGGTCCCGGTCTACGACAGCGAAGAAGGAAAAAAATTGTTAGACCCCACTGTGGGCGCCGTCGCCTGAAAGAGAGTCAAGAGTTGAAAATAGGATCAAAAAGGGATACCAAAACAATTTCACGCTGTTGGCAAGTGACCACGACACGGACAAGGATTTCCAAATGTGAATTTCGGATTAAAATAAGGGTCCTTTACTATATTGTAATCATTCGTTTGATACAGAAGATCATAATTTGCCACTTCATTTGGGTATTGTGGAGCTGCATCTGTCTCACTTCAGATCAGGTAAATTAGTACTATAACTGTATTTCTGACTACTATTTATGCGCGAATGATAGAACAGAATTTAGATTTTTTGTTTTGACTTGGATTACAGAAATCGAAGAAGATATTCCAAATCCAATCCATCCAACAATATAAACCAGGTCGTCGTATAAACTGATGCCGTGCGCCTTTGTCCAGAAGCGTAGTCCCACTGTAATGGCCGAGTCGTTATAACTAGGTTCACTCGTATGTTCATTCTTTATTCACACTTCGCTGCAGTTCTGCCTCACGCGACATATATAGGCCCCGACGGCGTGTCGGTGTCGGTTCCAGAATGTTGATTGATTAGTGATTCTGAGCGCGACAACTACTTACGCCATTTGTCCTGTAAGTGTATTACATGGGTTTTATGCGGGAGATGGCGGTGTTTTTTCCCTCGCTGGATGACAAGGTTCGGCGCCGACCTACGTCTGCTTGAGGTGGTTTTCACATCCATGTATCTCCCGCCAGCCGGGCATCGCCCCTCTGGGACAAGTAGTAATCATTCGACCTAGTATATCTAAATAGTGTCGACATCGGGACGTGAACCCTAGGATCTCCCACTGGCAAAGGTGGCTCAAGGCATCAACTGATGCCAGTGCAGTACCTGTGACTGGAAGGTTCTAGATCGAATTCAGTCGCTGTCTGGAGGAGAATTCTAGCGGCCGACTCTGCTGATCGGTATTTTTCTTCGGTTTCTCCGATCAATACCAGGCGAATGCCGGAGAAATACCATAACAAATGTGCCACAGACCTTGTGCAACCTTACTTTCATCTTCCTTGTTCTATCCACTCCTCTTATACTTAAGTACATGGACAACACTACCAAACATGTCGGGAGACCAGTTGGAGCTTAGAGCGTGTTCCGGCTGGGGTCCCACTGGTGGCAAATACCTAACTGGGGAAAACCCTGCAAGCCGACTTGTAGATCGGCGCTGGATCTCACCATTCAGCTAGGGAAGAACACCGCCACCTCCCATGTTGAAAAAAATGCAATGCACTTAGTACAGGACTCTTGATCTTAGCAATTGATGTGCCTGGTATCGCGAATCAATCAATGTAACCTAGGGCTTCCCAGCCAGAGATATGGCAGTGATATCAGTTGATGCTCTATTAACAGGTAGTTCAGCTGGTATATCACATTCATGAGCACACGTCACCCATATAAATGAACAATAACAGTAATGAATGAATGACTAACTTTTTGAAGTTAGTCATTTATTCATGGTACAGTTAAAACTTCCAATTAGGCAAGTAAAAATGGACGTAAAAACTGAATAATCCTGAATATAAGAAAAAACTATAAATTATCAGTAAAAATGCACACACATCTACTACAGTAACATGAATCAATTTAATTTAGATTGTTAGTTTTAAGCCAGAATATTTAATATTTATTTTCTTCTTGCTAACCACGTCCTCTTTTGCCCAGAACACTCAGGCATATGAATGGACCATTTTCTACTACACTTCCAATAGAAGCAATCAGACAAATCCATCCACTTGGCCAAACTTTTACAACCCATACACATTGTACACGTAAACTCTTTCGCAATCAATCCATGGATTTGAATTCACTTATTTACGGCCAAACACCTCTTTCGGCACCACGCCTAAAGAACTATCTTTATTCTCACTCTCGTAACAGAAATCTCGATGATCAACAACACAAATCACAACGAGTTAAATGAGCACAAGAAACGCAACTGTTCAACAGTATTTTAGCTAAGCACTTTTACAGCTATCCATCCCAACCTGTATAAGACTGCATCATTGGTTTATTTTGTTCTAGGTTCATCTTTTATGCGATGCTCTGCAAGTCAATCAAGAGCCTGCTCAAGACTGTACGTGCTATCAGCCATTAATTTTTGAAGCAACAAAAGAATCACCCTTTTTTGAAGAACTTTTCTGTCGTGTTGCTGTTCGTTTGTCGGCAACGAGTAAGGAAATGAAGGCACGTACGTCGCAGGATCATGATAAGGTACTTTGTATGGTCTAATTAATGATCACTTGCTAACGTGTTTATCAGTTTCAATATTTCTCATTTGGTACGTTTCGAGATAAGACACGCCGTTTACTTTCTGGTTTTTAGCAGCGTCATCCTATGTTATTTCCAGAACTGTCAGCTATGTGTACTTATCATTGATAGTTAAATATCTCATTTGAAGGCCTCACGGATGAGTTTGGTGAATTTGTGAGCAGATGTACAATTAATAACGGCAAACGTGATTAGAGGTGTGACAAATACAACTTAATTCTCTTGAATATGTTGTTATGTTCTCAATATTGTTTATCCATGTTCAAATTTCAGGTACCAAAATAGATTGAACACAATAATGACAATATAATTTGCTCTTGCAAAACATCAATTTTATGAACTCTCTCACATTGAATGCACGTTTTGAGCAAAGTGGATACCAAGGGACCCAAACAAAATCATTATTTTGAATGCCATCTTAATTCTCATGGAAACTTCTTTTGTGTGGCGATCTATTCTGCAATCGCTTTGGCATTACTTCAAAATGACGTCCTTTTCCTTTTGACCTCAAACGTTTTCTCAACTTTTTTACTACTTTTTATCCACGCCAGAGGATATAGGCATGGCTATTCTTTTAATGTCTTTGTGCGGAGTACCGTTTCAAAAGCGGCTATCTCAAACCAATTTTTTTCGCTGGCAAGCATCGTCTCAATGATGCTCTAAAGCCCATCTCCGCGGAGTATGTGAGGGTCTTGGGGTGTTTCTCACCGCGTCTGTAACAGGTGACCTTTCGCTGTGCAGTGAGAATTGCTTTTGTTCTAAACACATGTAGCATTGGACAAGGACGGAAAGCCCCCTCACTTGACAATTCACACATCCGATTGATTCTCGAGTTTTGGAGGAATGTGTTTGCCTTTTCACCTAATTCAAAGATGACGATCTCACGCCCTTCGTTAGCTGTATTAATGCCGGATTTACCTACAAGCAAAACAAGCAGATCTAAACTTGGGGGATCAAAACAAATCTTGGGGGATCCATGAGGGCTTCAAATAAATGTGTATAACGTATTTTTGTGACTAAAATAATTGTTACTCAAATGGTTTTACTGCTACAAAATTTGTATTTACATTTTGAAAGTTATTTTTAAAATATTTTATACATGTTAAAAAATTATATCATAGTAATTAGCAGATAATAAAAATATTATTTTATTGGGAAAAACTAAGAGTTTTTTTACGGAAGAACACAATTTTGTGCTTGGCGGCCCCGCAATACTTAAATCCGGCTCTGGGCTGAGGCGATCATTACGATTTTCATGTGTGGTAGAATTTCATCCAGCTGTCTAGGAAGACTCTCTAAGCCCGTCGCTCTCAGAGTAGGAGTTGAGGTCCTGGATCTCGAGTGTTACCCCCGAGTCAGTCCCGGACGCCCCCTTCCCGTTCAGTATAGGGTCAGTTTCAGTTCATTGTCGAATTCTTCTGGGTTCTTTATGCAATCGTCCCATCTGCACGTCTCGGCTTTCTGGCGGATATGATCTCAGTTTGGCTGTCTTTTCAGGTTATCTTCTTTTTTGTTTCCTCGAAAACTTCATCGAAAGTCTTCCCCTGGAGCGGTGTGATCGCCATCGCGTTTCTTCTTCGTTTGCCGCGCAAAGAGTTAGAGATCCGAAGATTACGAGGATGCACGGAATTACTAACAAAAGAGTCCATAATTAGCAGGACCAAGGAACAGGGAAAGGGACGATGTTAAAAAATTCGGACGATGTTTATCAGACGATGTTAAAAAATTCCGCAATGCTGGATGTGCTGTCGTAGCATTCATGTCTACTAGACGGTGTTTCCTTTGCCCGTGGTAGATTTCGACTGTTCTCTACATACCTGGCCACGTTTAAAATGTACTGATTTGAGAATCATTTATTTTTCTCCAATGGTCGGCCAATCTGTTTTTGAAGACTGTGCGTTTTCCGTAGTTTTGGTATTGTTCTTTTTTTTCTTCGACCCCTTCACCAGGGGCGATTCTGCTGAGTCATTTTCCTCCCATGTTCTTTGTGTAGCTCCTTTGAGAGCGTTTCCTCGTCGTCTCGGGCTCATTTCTCTCCAATGTCAGGGGTCGCTACAGCATTGCTTTGGGTCCTCGTTTTCTGTAACCGTATTTTTTTTTTCCTTTTCGTGGAAGTTTTCAAATGTTTCCGGAACTTTTGATTCTCGCGTATGGTGTCTTTTGCCTCTTGGTCGTTAGCTAGTCCGTTTTTAATGTCCTCATACCCTCACTAACATTCTTCAGCTTTTGGCGACCCGATGCATTCGGATGAGCACTGCCTCAAACGCCTTCAGGATGGCTTCTTCCGTCTGCTCCACTCTACCCCTTTGCTCACGAAGGGACAGAGCGAATTAATACAATCGGACATCACGAGGACTCTCGATACGTACCTGGGCTCAGGAAATTCACAACGCCGGATGTGCTGTCGTTGCATTCATGTATACCAGATGTAGTATTGTAGATGGATTACGTTGCCCGCGTTCGCTAGTTCGAATGGCATGGTGGCCATGGCCATGGCAATTGCCGCGGCCGCTAAGGAGCTGGAACACAAGAAGCGCCCAGGGCAACCTCAGGGACGCGGTGTGCAATGCTGTTGCATACTTCTATGGTGTCACTAAGCCTTAACCCTTTAATCCTACATACATAGCGTTGCGAGAATGGTGTAGAATAGCCAAAAGCAGTACAAAACGCAAGAGTTACCAAATACTACGAGCAAACCGCGTGGACCAGGTTTACCAGCCTCAACCCAATAATGATAGTGATTAGGGTTACCATACTTCCATTATGAAAAAATGAACACTTCTTATAAAAAAACGGACACTTCATATAAAATATTTTAATGCAATTATTTATTTTTCTTAAAGACAAACATACTTACACTAACCAAATAAATACTTCTATTTTTATTATTGTTATATATTCAAGAACAATTAAGAAGACGACAGTTCTTATCAAGAATGCAGGTTTATTAATCCGAATCCAAAAGCATAAACCAAGTACAAGCCAGTTCACCGTTTTCCTGAAGAGTTCCCTTTCACAAACACTAATCACCAACCACCTGGAGAAATACCGTTACCAACATTGCACTTCAAATAGCCCTATGCTCCTCGTCGCTCACTGCGCTCGTTCGCAGCACTCGGACTGTCACAGTCTCCGGCCCCGCGGGCCGGCCGTTTTATAGCTCCCGAGCCTGCGGGGCGAGTCTCCCTTTTTCCCGCGCCGTTCCGTCACAATGGGCGGCCCGGCCGCCGCTGCCGCCCTGCCCCCTAGCGGCGCCTCCCAGCACCTTCCATTGCTGGGCCCGACGCTCAGTCAGCCAGTGCCAGTGTGCCACCGGCCTCTCCGCCGCGCCGCTGGGCCGCTGCCGCGGCCCTATCTGTTTATGCCATAACAATTCTTACTTTCACAATAACACAATAGGACCACTTCATTATCATTATTGTCTTTTCCACTTTCATACCAGAAGTATGTGTTGAACGATGAAATCTCCAACCATTAATTAAAACTTTACTTTGAACCTTGCCACAAACGCTTTGAACTTTTATGAATGTCATTAAACTAGGTTTGTTTTTGTTTGGTATCCTGCTAAAAATATACAGCATCGAGCAGTATTAACTCTACACACCAGCAGAATAGTATTAACACTACAGCACATAATCTATAACCAGCACTATCACACAATATGTTGTACCAGCAGATGGCAGCACTGGCGCATTTCGTGAAGAAAATGACGTAAATATAGATATAGTAACGACGATATATGGATTTTGGCGGTTGTTCGGCGAGATAGTTAAAGTGAAATGTCATTTATATACACAACAAAGAAATTCTATGATGTCGGGGACTCGAAAAAGTTGAAAAAAGTGCAGAACTCTTCGTACATCATACGTTTAGATTGAATTTCAAAATTGTAGTACTCCCTTTCCAATGAAAAAAAGAGGACAGTTCGTCCTTTCTTGTAAAATCCATTCGGACAGTTTTTCTTACTTCCAAAAGAAGACATGTCGGGGTAAAAGAGGACGTATGGTAACTCTAATAATGATTGTGATGATGAAGATAGTAGTAGTAGTAGTAATAGTAATAATAATAATAATAATAATAATAATAATAAGCCGAGAGAAGTGACTCAGTGCGTAGCGTGCTGGATACGCAATCGGTAGGTCCGGGTTCGATCGCCGGGCCGGCCATCCTGAGCGGGGTATTCATGGTCCCTCGGTCACAAGACAAATGCTGGAATGGTTCCAAAATCACACGGTCACCTCCCGCTTCCCCACCTAACACCTCCTACCAACATCCTAGTCCTTTCACCCCTCATCATCGCCCTATAATAATAATAATAATAATAATAATAATAATAATAATGATAATAATAATAAAAACAACCTCCTCTTCCCCCTAATTGATATTCAAGGCTAACAACCTTGTCGTAACCAAGGGATACAGCCAAAAGATAGATCACAATTCCACACGTTGATCTCTCCAGGATAGAATACAATTGGGCCTCAGAGAGAGAAATGTGTTGTGTGGTCAGTAGTGGCCCAAGACATGAATAATAATAATAATAATAATAATAATAATAATAATAATAAAGTCACGTAGCCATAGTCAAAGTCGCGTAGACATGATAGTATTTGTGATTGTCTCTTCACCCATCATCATCATCATCATCATCATCTCATAATTCACACTTCAAGGCGTAAGAACCCTGTCGTACTGAGGAATGCAGCTGAAAAGCTGATCCTGAAAAAACTGCACACGTTAATTGTAGCGTATTACACACGTTGCAGTGCAGTGCGGGCGGTGTGCCCCAAAAGAAGCGAGGGTGTTGAAGTCTGTAAGCCGATGTAGACTTTCTGTATGTAAAATTAAGATATTCTTCCACAGAGTTCCAAAACTTAATTGTAGAATTGGGTAACAATATTATATTTTTATTATAATTATTTTAATAAATAATTTTTAGCTATACATCATTCAGTCATCATTTAATATTTATATTGCAATGAGTTCTATTTATTCAATCTTTCTACATCATCCATGTATTTCAATATTATTCCCAGGCGGATAAACCACTTTTTTTTCAAAGGTAATGAAAGTTCTGCACCATCAAGTCACATCTGTTCTGAATAAACAGCTACAATCCTGGAAGAAATTTGAAGAAGAATTACAAAATATAACGTATGAAAAGGTTGTAGAATCCTGGCAGTCTACAAATGATCAGAATTTAATGAAATTGCAGGACCTCCCTGCTGTAATTGAATTTAGAGAAAGTTTGAAAGCAGAAATAGAAGAAGTAATTGCCAAGCATCGACTGCATTTGCTTTGTCAAGGTACAAAATTTCTCAAAGCAAATTTACGACCCCAGGTACGTACTATAGCGAAAATGATCCACTTCATTAATTTTACTTCTATTATGAATTATTTAGCCTAATGATGTTTCAAATATACGTTCAGTATCATAAGCTAACTAGGAGTCGAGTTCCTACTGTAACATAACCACATGAGCGTGAGGTAGCGTCGTTTAGTATACATGTTTCGTAAAGTGAATACTGTTCTCGCAGAATTGCATTAATTGTAAGGGAAGAATCTCATAAGTTTCACAATATCATTGTGAATATGCGACTCCTACACACAGGCCTGCAAGCATGGTTCCAGATAACATTGAGCATCTCGCATACGCACTCCTACTTCTCAATAGTCGTCGGTGATGAAACTAAAATTTCCTAGAATTTTCCTGTAAATTCTTTCTTTCCTCATTTTCTCCCCCAGCTAAAAATTTCTCTACTGAGGGGAAAAAATTCACTGAATCTGACAACACTGTCAATTCAACACCGTCTGACTACACATATTTGAAATGCTGTTAGGTTTGTACTGCAACGTCTTTTTTGTGCAAATGTCCATTAAATTATGTCAAGACAAAAGTCTGTTAGAATAACTTTATTACTGTTATACAAGTATAAATATTGGTGTTTGTATCCTATTTGCTTTCTCACCTACCACGTACCTATGTAGTAAAGAGAAAGTATTGTAATGCTGCAGTGGAATATAATATTTTCGTAAGAAAAATTCGTACTCTGCGGCCCTGATATGGAAAAAGTGGATCAATCTGTTCCTGTAAATAGTATATCATTTTGTGTTTTCAAAATCCACGGTTTGGGGCTTCTTAATATAGGAGAATTGATTTAAGGCAAAACGTCTTTTTGTTCGTCCATCTGTTACTAATACTAGCACCTAAACCATTCGGACGATTTTCACCAAACTTGATATTATCCGATTGAGGCCCTGCGAATCGGAAACGGATATTTTGATTTTTTGGGTATTTTACATGAAGTGTAACACTTGCAAAATGTCCTAAAAATTGCTCCAATTGTTTAAATAATTTGTTCTTGGGTAGAGCAAAAGACGGTTAAAAATTTGCACAGATCTTATTTTCGTTGAACCCAGAGAAAAAATATCCAAACATTTGGAGTCATTTAGTGAGGAAAATTTTGATATGTTAAAGTTTTATGTGAAGTACAAAAGTACAAAACGTGTAGATTTGGAAGTACAAAATATTAAAGTTTTAAGTGGATTCTGACTACATAACATGAGTTTTCTTCTGCTTGCAGCCACAAGATTTATCCACTTTATATCAGAGTCCTACAATGTGAGTTTCTTTGATGAAAAATCGCCACTTTCCGCTGCAACATTAGAATACTTTCACTTTGATTCATAAGTACGTAGTAGACAAGAAAGTAAAATATATTGCCTTCATAATAATTTATAATGATTCCGTTTTGGGAAATGTTAGGGACAATCTATTGACGTTTTGAGACACGTTAATGAATGTTAATTTGTCCCGTTAGTGTAGTGAACGTTATTATCCCGAGATGTTGCGGAGTCCTTCCCACACTGGGTACTGAGATCTGACGCGGACCTACACGTCGGTTTGCGAGTGATTTCCCTCTCCACTTATTTCATCCAGTTGGTCGTCGCCCGAGCATGCTGTAAGCTCTCGACATGTGCGATAGAGTAGTGCGTGTAGTATGTGAGTGAATGAAAAGGGGAGAAGATAGGACGAGGAACAGGAAGGAAAATTCGTCATGTGTATGTTAGGGTACTGCTCCGGCATTCAGCTGTTATTGATCAGAGGAATCATGAAAACTAGCGATCAGAACAGTCGTCCTCTAGAGTTCTTCTCCAGTCAGTGGCTGAACTTGACCCAGCTATATACTGTAGATAGTGCCACTCTCGGGAGTGGAACCCTAGAGGTTGAGGCGCTACAGGAAGCGGCAATACTGGTTCTGATGTAACTCAGCCGGTGGGTTAAGTAGTTATCTCACGCATACAAATTTGGTTTGTTCAAGTAAATTTTTTGAAAATAAACTACATAATGGAAGCAAATGGATAATATTTGTTTACACAATATCAAGTAACTGAATTGTTTCAGAAAATAAAAAAGAGGTTTTGGTACATTTACCTCTCTCCAAATTATACTGTTTTTCACTATGGAGATTGTGGTGAAAGTGAATCAGAAGATATTGAATGTTCTTCTAAGATGTCTGTCTCCAGTATAAAAGAACTCCTGGTTGGCAGGAAATGTCCCCATGTGAGAGAAAATAAGTAAGTATGTTTTATGAAAATGATTCATTAATTGAAAAAAATTGTAGTTGTTTGGTCAAGTAAAGAGATTTAACTAAACAAAAATTACATTTTTAATTGAGCAAAAGTTAGAAAAGTTATCAGACCTATAAAACTAAGCTTGACATGCGCAAAATGCAGGGATTTATTAGATGATTACTATAACCTAAAAAAATTGGATTTCTTACATAAATGCAGATTGAAGGAACAATGGTTGTTACGTGACTTAATATTTGAGGACAATTATTTATATATTAATATTATTTAAATATATTAGGAATATTATTTTATACTTAATATTTATATAGAAGCCAAGTATCTGCAATATTGAGTTATACTCGTATTAATGTTTGAGCTGCAGAAGAGCTGTGTTTTGCCTACAGCACAAACTCAAGTCGCAATTATATAGTATCGTAGGCTTTCACGGCCGGAGTCAATAGAAAGTAGATTTTCCGGGCTGGTAGGCCGTGGTCGAGTTGGCATAGTTGGGCCAAACGTTTCGTCCACGTCTGCGGTGGACATCTTCAGTGGCGGCAAGGTCGCGGGCGCAGTGTCCGGTTCGGCGGCTGGCTGGCGACTGGGGACGCGCTCTCTCTCAACTTTGTGCAGTTTTGTGAACGCACTAAAAGTGCAATGCGCGTTCACGCCACCGCGGTGTGACCATTCCTACCCTTACGGGCATCTATGGCCTATCCTGTAACATAAAAAGAAAAACAAAGGTCAGAAACGACTTTAGCCTACCGGCGCGCGCATTGCGTGTGTTTTAATACTGCGTTATTTATGTTTCAGTCCCACTTCTCTGTTTCAGATTGCTCTTACTCCAGAAAGTGTTTCGGTCGCTTGGGCGACGCGCTCCGCGCGGCCGCGGCTTTTATAGTCGGCGGGAGGGGGCGCCGCAGTGGGGATTTCGCGCGCTAGCTGGCGATTGGCTGGTAGTTCGCGGGCTGGCTCCTGGTTGGCTGTCGATTGCGGTTTGATTAGACTGAGTTATTCTGTTGTACGGCTTTTTAACAGTGTTGCGTAGTACGGGATGCCAGGTGGAGTTGATTTTGAGACCTTCTTCTTTCCGGTTGAAATTATTGGGGTGCTTGAATATCTCAATAGCTTCCCGTTGTAATATGGTGTGATAGTGGTTGGTGGTGGATAGCACTTCCGTGTCAGAGAACAGGATGTCATGTTCTCTTCCCGAGAGGGCATGTTCAGCCACCGCTGATTTTTCCGTATATCCCAAGCGGCAATTCCGTTTGTGTTCGGTGAGGCGAGTGTTGACTGACCGCTGTGTTGTACCTATGTATACAGAGCCACAGGAACAGTGTATCCTGTAGACACCAGCCGTCATAAGCGCGTCCCTGCGGTCTTTAACAGACCTAAAGAGGTTGCGGAGCTGAGTGGTGGGGGTGAAGATGGTCTTGATGTTGTGGTGCGACGTGAACGATGTGAACATATTGTCATGCAATACTGATATTTATAATTACAACACGCGTCGTAGAAATCTCGTTCATCAAGTGTCAGTATCAACAGATCAACGCCAGAAATCCACATACAATACATGTACTTTACTTTACGACACATTGCCAGATGACATTAAACAATTAAAGTCCGTTCACAAATTTAAATTAAAAGTAATTTATTTTCTGCTGCATAACTGTTTCTATACAATTAGAGACTATACTGATTATCAAAAAGAAAAATAATGTTTATTTTAACAAAACAGTGATATATAATGAATAAGTTTACATTTGTATTGTATAATTTTTAAAAAGACTTAATGTTTGTAACAAATAATGTACTTCAGCTTCCGGGTCAATGATCTCATCTCGATCAGGTTTTTGTCCAGTTTCCCTGATACATTGAGCAAATGCTGAGATGGCCCCTTGTTTTGCTCTCGACATAAATGTAGCTTCACTATGCGCACTTTTTGTTGAACTTTCTTTTTGTTTGTGGTGGTAGGTGGATAGGTAAGGGTGAGTTACTATTTTGGTAGCAATGCAGAAAAATCAAACCTGCAAGTCGTTTTCCGTTGCAAATAAGTTTTCTATAACTCGGGAACAAAAGTGTCTAGTTTTTCAATTGTTGCTAATCTCGCGCTTTTTTAAATTTTCTTTTTATTTATTTATCTTTCACGTTTACTCATCCATCAACTTTTTATAGTTAAAATGATGGAAAGTGATTCTGTAACTTAAGAAAACGTGCACAGATGATATTCTTCCCCATACGTCACATACAGTTTTTACTGTTCATTTTACTAAATAAATCAAAATCGTACCTGTGGCGGATCCAGGGGGATAGGCATTGGGGCATACCACCCCAAAGGCCTGGAGTTTTCATTTATTATCTTCTTTTATTTGGCAAAATTGATTGAAATATAAATACTGTACATTGATATATACGAATGTACTGTACTCGTACTGTAAAGACAATATTGTTAAGTATCATATATACACAACAAAACTAACATACATACATACATCAAATATGTTTATTATTTAACAAGAATCTATGATGCCCCCTTCAATGATCGGTTGGATCCGCCCTTGATACACACACACACACACACACACACACACACACACACACACTTTGACGGCCTACGCCAGGGTTGGCCAACTCAATGCTCTGTGACGTCATAACTATATTCTCGTGCTCGGTACCGAGCCCCGGAGCAAAGGTAGTGTCGGACGCAGCGGCGAGTGTACAGTGTCCCAATGATGGTACGGAAGTGGGGGGAAAAGTTCTCTCAGTAATTATGTTTTTAATAGTAATTATTATGTAAATGTTTATGATTCAATAAAATATAAAAAATTAATAAAATAGAACGTAGATTATTTCATAACATAAAGTAATATCCGACTCTATATATCGTAACCAGTGTTCCACTTCCATTCTTCTGACATGTAACATTTTTGGAGACGATAGTTTTAATATTCTAATACAATATTTTATACAATGTTATATATTATAACAATTTTAGTTCGTCCTGAACAAATAACACAGGCACACAAAATAATAAAAAAGTTGTAAATAAGTAAAATAAAAAAGTCGCAAAGACGTGACCTATATTTCTCAATGTATGTCAACGCGCTGAATCCGAATCTGAAGATAGAACAAAGAACCACATTGTATTTTTTTGTTTTCGGGGGTTGTTGTCAGACTCAAGACTTGATACATATTTCTTTATGTATGTCAAAGCGCTGAATCCGAATCCAAAGTCAGAATTGCGCCAACACCTTGCGTTTTTTTAATTTCGAAAAAACATTGAAATTTACAATTTACAATTTCACGGTGTTTTTTCGCGAGTACAAAAATTGGGGGTGATGGCAAAATCCTTTTCTCATTTCATGATTGCAGGCTATCTGTAAATTCTCAGATTTGCATAGCTGCGTAATGCCTCTGTCGGTTGAACTCTTTAACATACTGCAGTTCTTTCGAATACACTAAACACTTTGCCATTGTTATCTACAAAAGGAAACATTTCTTCCCTAAACCGAAAGAAAATTATCGGGTGTAGATGGTCAGTCACCCATGTTCCTTCAACCATCGGCAAATGGCCACTGGTTTTCGTTATCGGCGACCGCCGTTTTCCCCTCTCCTATTTGCTCGCGCCGCTTCTCCGAGCAGTCGCTCGCGGAGGGGAACGGAGCGTCGAAGTCATTTCTCCGCCAGTTGGCAAACGCTGGTCTACACCAATGTGTTTCCACGGAACCTGGATCAAGGACTGTTTTCGACTTAAGACGAATATTTGCCGATGGAACCACGTTCCGACTAGTCCGCGACAGCTTGTTATCTTTTTTATTACGCCCATTTAATGACAAAGGATTGCGATTTTCTCGTGTTAGCATTAGCAGACGCTCCATGAGACATTTTCGCAACCTTCTGGCGAATTCAGAGAAACACAAGCTCATAGAGAGACGCGTCATCAGCACCTGCCCCCACACATGCTCTTGTGGCAAGAACTCGAGTCTAATTTGGCAAATTCTTTGTTTAGAGTAAGACTCTCGTTCACTGTAAACGGTTCGTTGGATTCGATTATAAACAAGTGTTCTTTCCTGACAACGTATTTACAACTGCACAGTTTGAATTCTAGAGCCCAGTGTGTTCATGGTGGGTAGACTGGAGGTTGTTTATAGTGAACGCGAGAGCCGAAAGTTCGAGCCTCGCCGTGACTTGGATCCGGGTGAGTGAAGCAAGAAAACTTGCCTTTGAAAGTAATTTGGCATTGCTATGTGGCGGGAACAAAGCGTTTGCGAAGACGCTGCGGCAGAATGAACCAAAGTGAAGAGAACGAATCTTTCTCGGTGTGACTCGTTGTTGTACGTGAACCGTACCCTAAACTAAGAATTGACCATAGACATATAGTACTATATAACTATGGAATTGACGGTCTACCGAGCCTTTCGTAACAGTGCAGCGACGACAATGGTTTCCTAAATTGACTCGCCAAGTAAGTAGAGCGATACCTTTCATCAGCAGCTATGTATGCAGAACACCCTCTTCCTTTACAAGCCATATCTTCTATGTGCAACTTTGAATTCCTAGTTACTTGCGTTGTGTTCTTATGCGCTTACGTTGCAACTAATGCGCCCCCAGAAACTGTTCGGAGCATTACTTGTCTCGGTAGCTTTGTGATAAAAGTAACTGGGCGAAAATCAGGAATCGAATCCCCATTGGGTGACTAATCCTTTGGACAATTTGAAGAAATTAACACTGACCTGAAATGTTATTCTGTCAACTTTCATCATGTGATACAATGTCTTTAACTCGAATTTTATTGGTTGCAGGAATAACCGGAAAACCGAACCCGAATTTGCCTTTTCCTTAATGCTGGATCAAGAAGAGCCGGCATCCTTGGATTTTATTGCGCCTAACCAACAAATCTACGATTATTGGACAGATGGACTAAGCCATCTTTTGGGTTTGTTGACCACTTTATATTGTATATGTAGTAATGATGCTAGTGGAGATAGTGGTGGTGATAGTAGAAAAGACTTGTACCTTCGATACAAGTACCTCTGAACATTTCTAACTTTTAGTCGATATTAGTGCAGTCTTGTTGTTATTCATGTTAGTTTTCCAAGCTCATTCTAGGGAGTACTTGCGTTATGATCTATGTTTGTTAGGTAGGCATTTGATTCTTACAGCCAAATTTTGCGTTTTAACACTGAAAGGTAGCATTTGGTTGGGTGGGTTTTTATGTTTGTAGAATAATGAATATATTTGATAGTGCATGTTGACCGTAATATTCTGAGTCTATCACTGTAATTAGTTTCGTTTTAACACAACTAATAACGTAGTGGCAGGGTATTGTTTTGTTGGTAAGTTCAAGACATTGCTAAAACGATTCAACAGAGTTATTCTGAAGATATTTCAAGAGTTATGATGGTGTAACATAGCAACAATGAAGATGATGAAATAGTGACATATTTTGAAGAATGTCGAAAAGATTGTAATGAATCATCAATGAAATAATTTTGAAGAGGCGACTTCCTGTTTGTTCAGTATTTACAGTAGAACAACAATGCCGATTATACAAAGGATAAAATACTGATTTTGATTACGTAGGTTCTGAATTTCAAATGAAGTATTAAAAATGGATTTTCGAAATATTTCTTTATGCCTGTAAGGAAATATTGGGCAGTCATAAATCTAAAACTTCGTAGTTACGAAACTATCAAATGTAGTCAAATATGGTACCTCACGACGACAGAACGCGAAATATAATGCGAAGTAAGCGTTTTAAGTATGCTGCTAAAAAAAGTAAAATTTTGATTTATTTTCTAAAAATTTAATTGAATGGAAGGTTGATAATTACAATGACGAGATGGGAACATTTTCATAAACAATTATCTTCCTCACGTATGATGATATGAATGAAAGATTTTCGGTTGTTTTTGTTAAATCCACTCAAAAAAGTATGTTCCCTGGATACGAGGACCATCATAAATCTCTGAGCAATTTTCCAAATTTTGATATTTGTTTCAAAATGGGGAAAAGGGTTATTCCATTCATATTACGGAAATGGTTCAAAGGCTAAATAGATTCTTTATATACTTATAAATTTTGAAAAAATGAAACAATAATATTTAAGTTGTTTGTACTTAAAATGAATTGAACTGTTTAAACATTTCCCCTTTTCTAAATCTTCAAAAGCTCTAGAACTTTATTAACATGCTTATCAAGTGAAGTCTCATTAAGAAATTCTAGTATTTTTGAATGTACACATACAAAGCGTTCAGCAGCCAGGACAGTTTTCTTCATGATGTTGAAGAAATACTTATTTTTCTGCCTGGAAAAGTTTTATTTCAAAAAATGATAGGACCAAATCGGTGAACAACCTGTTTAGAGTAATTACTAATTAATTTAATTCTTTACTCTTTTGTTCATTTCACTCACATGAGAGGTTTTAAGGTATTTACATTTTTACAATGAATAAGATAATTATAAATAATTTAATTTATTTATAAGAAAAATCTAAGAATAAATATTCACACCATCTATACGATATTGCTTCCCGAAAGTGTGAGGTAGCAAATTGTACTGTGCACGCACGTTTTCTTGATCCTCCAGCTCCCTAATTCTCGCTCAGCCCGGCACAGCACAGCACGGCCCGGTTGAAAATATGAGTTCCACTCGGAAAGTCACGGCTCAGTTTGCAGTGATGCCTACCTCCGCCTTTTACAATGTGGACCTCTCAATTTTCTTTCTCTTTTTCTAACGACCTCTGTGTACCATGCTTCTACCTGTTAAACAATTATTAATTATTTCTTCAGAGTTTTAAAAAATGCGTTATTTCTCATTGCAATCTAGTCCAAGACTAGATTAGTCCAGAACCAGACTAGATTAGATAGTCCTATTATTCTAAGTTTTTGGTCTAAACTAGACTAGATTAGTCCAGTCCAAACCTGGTTTGGATAATCCTATTACTCTGAATTTTCTGTCGATGACGTTTACAGCACTGCACTGGGGAGACATAGACCGAACCCGTCTCTCCCCGCACCCCCCGCTGTGGGGTATCAAGAAAATGTGTGCGTATAGTATATATACAGCACCGTCATTTTATTACACCTCTACCGATCCACTGTTTCCTGACACATGTTTCAGCGTCTTCGGTTAAAGAGGTTGCTCATCCCGATATGTTGAGTTGGTCTCTGTGTAAGGGTGTCTGTTGTGTTGGTGTTAGTATATGTGCCATGAGCCCGCCACAGGCCACGAAGGAAGTCAAGGATACACGATAGGTCAGCCTTCGGCTAGCTCTAGCTGACAATAGTTCCAACATGCTGCTAAAAAAGTAAAAGGTTCTGAACGCCAGAGCCTTCCTCCTATGACGTGTGACTTCCTAATTAGCGGGAGTTTCCAATTGTGATTTGAAAAAAAAAATAGTGAGCACAATATGAAGTAAGGAGAACAATCTTTGTTTTTTATACAATGTTTGGGTATACTCCGCCTTGCAGCCTAATAGATAGCTACGCCACTGGATATAACTCTTGTTGTTTGTTTTTATTTTGGTCGACAATCGCCATAAATTCAGCCCCTTATGCGACAGTCTGTTTCTCTACACTCTCGTTAATCAAAATATTTCTACTATCCTATATTTGTACACTTAATAACGTCATTGTTTTATGCCTTCTTTGTAAGCATTTGTTATTGAACTTTTTCTTCTCAGGCACAAAAATGAAGAGTAAATCAATGGAGACTGATTTGAAGATGTTGTTGGATATGGAAGTGCGCCTGCATCTCTTAGAGTTGGAAGGACTGGATATTCCACATGATACTCCTATAATTCCTGAAGGGCCATCCTGCCCTGACGTACTTTTGGAATGAAAAATATAATAACTTACATTTCTGTTTTTGTACTTAATTGTCTTCAATCAAATGTCAATAAATGTTTACAAATTCCATTATTCAAGAAGTTAATATTGTAGTATTTTATGTAAAATTTCATAGAACATAATAAAAACCACAAGTGTATATATATATATATATATATATATATATATATATATATATATATATATTCTTATAAAACAGTTGATTGTTTATCAAACCACTGTCGTTTAGTGTTTTCATGGAAAATGGTTGCTTAAAAGTAGCAGAGATTTAGAGGAGAAAGTGAAAGAAGTTTCTGAATTAGTGCCCAAGAGCCCATATAGGAGTACCTTTGAAGAAGCTTGGGGCACCGTTCAACAATGCGAATTTTTCAAAGCATGGCTACAAATTTCATCTTTTACATAGAACATGCGATGTGTGCAGTAAAAAAGGAACGTCACTAAAACGACTCCATTTTCTAAACCAAAATTAAATGATTGAATCCTGCAATGATTTTCATGGCTTGCAATTTAATTTATCTTGCATCAAAAGTGAAAAGTCGCATTAGTTCAGTCAAAAAGTATCTGACCAAGGAAAAAAATGTTTTTCTCAGCGGTTCTGTATGTTTTTGAGGGTTTTAAATTCGAATTTGATATTTGCCATCTCAAAAAATCTAACTTCACAGAGAAAATAAAAAAAACTTAAAATTTCGCTCTGTTTTCAGTTCTTAAAAAC
Organism: Gryllus longicercus; assembly: GCA_038098605.1. NCBI lineage: Eukaryota > Metazoa > Arthropoda > Insecta > Orthoptera > Gryllidae > Gryllus > Gryllus longicercus. The sequence goes on along the minus strand of JAZDUA010000507.1, from coordinate 108,045 downwards.
ACATTCGATTTGGCGAGTAGCAAGCAACCGCTCGACGAGTTCCAAGTAGTGTAGATGAGTTGCTGGCTATTTTCCAAGATATGAATATTTGGTACCCGCCTTTCCCAGCGCGTGTCGGTCACATCAAAGGAAGCTAATATTTGCCGAGCACATCAGCTGTTCGGGATCGGGCGAGCAATGTGTGGAACCGCCTTAAGGTAGTATGTTCGTTACCGGTGAATTACCCCAAAACACTTTAAATGAAAGCAAAATATCTGTTCTTCAAGATGGTAAGAAAAAAGTTGACCCTTACCGGCCTAATGTTTTAGTAAAAGAAGTTTCTATAATATAGGCTCTTATGGAAAAATTATTACTGACATGTTCTTTACGTTATTGAAGATGTAATACGATGAAAGTACTTTTTCTTTTATTCAAAACATAGAAATTTTATTAGGAACCATATGGCATTAAATATAACATACCTTACCGGGCATTCTGAGGAATAATTGATAATGATGGCTGCGAAATTCATCACAACCTGAAAAGCTCTCGCCCTAGACGTTATGCTGTACAAATCATGCAATTGTCACCACCGTTGCTTTTGGGGTACGAGTTAAGACCACCCCAACTTAAAATTTTGTACCACAGATAACCACCAACAATGTGGCGATAATTCACTTTTCATGTAAACAATGTGGACTAATATTCAACGCAGAAAAGAATATAAGTATGGGCTTCGAAGTCAACCTAATCTACATTAAGTATTGCCAGCTTATGAATATAAAAAAAATCTTGCGAGAGAATAAATTTATTAGTAAACGTTATTTTCCGTGAGCAATTATTCAATACTTCTCTTCTAACTATTAACAAATAATTATTTAAATGCTCCGTTCGCGTTTGCAAGAAGCTATTCTTAATCCGTAGATGTAAATGGTCGAGTGTTTGACTAGCGAACATACTACCTTTATACTAAACAGTGCATGCATTCAGCAATGCGGAATGGCTGTCATCCAAATTGCATAAAGAACTATTTTAATTGTTATTATTAACACAACTTCTATAAAGCGTGTTAGTATTAATGCTTACCCCTTAATGCAACAATTACTAAACGTGTGATACTTGTAATTCAATCACCACTTAAAACTTTATACGTGTTAATCTCGAAACTTGTGCCAATATTGCAGCGCATAAACGATTTTAATGAACATCTTAGATGCAAAACGCTGTTAACATATTTCATGAAATTAAGGAGAAAAATTGCAGAGACAGAATCATTTATCGTATGTGGCTTTCTAGAGCACAAGGCATTATTTCACACTGAAGATATGCAAAACATAATTCGATCATTCCAGGCATTTTGTTAATTTACATAAGGCTTGGTTAATTTTCCCCGTCCATTGTTACGTCGCTGCATACAGTGGTTATAACTTTCAACAAAAATAAATTTCAGTAGATTTAATAGATTAAATGAGTAGTGGACATAAAACACTTGATGGTATTAAAGTACTCTATTGCGCGACAAGCGGTGTTTGCTTCTTCGACTGTTTCACCGAAAACGCAACGAAACGACGCTCTGACAAGCCCCTTCGGCAGATGCCGCACTGGGTATCTGCTGTGAAGCGGCATCTGCTTTGAATTTCGCGCCCAGAAATAACATTTAAACTCCATTTTCTTGAAGACAACACTATTTTCGGAAAATCTGGATCTGCCATCCTCCACGAATATCAACATACAATCTGGGGTATTTTTTGTAACGGGAGCTTCTGGACATTCTGTATATATAATCGAACTCCCAACGTTTCGTTTGGTTTGGATTTTTTTCAAGAGATGGAAGAAGTTTCAGTACAGTAGAATTTGCATATTACTTAACCGTTAACAATAATACTAGAAAGTTTTGTTATTTTTATTGACACTAGTTTTTTATTTGACAATTATGGGATATAGTGGTAAGGTTTCGTTTTCACGCCACACAATATTTGTATCACGTCCTGTAAAACACACCAATAAAAAATTGTTTTTAGAGTGTCTTCTTTAGTTTTCGTGGATTGTTTACATCATATGTCTACAGAGATGACGTGTCAATGTTTGACGCGAACGTGTTGGGTTTCAACCTCTGCTGTACCCGTTTCGTAGAGAACTACTAAATTTTGGGCTGTATTATGCGGCTGCCGAGGTTTGTGTTTCTTGTCCGTTTTCTATTTACAGTGATATTTGCTTTTGCATTTGCATTTTCGGTTTGTTTAATTTCAGGTTGCACATCTCGTTCATAATATTACGATTACTTAAAATTATAAATAAATATAACAATTTTTATCATCATATTTTAGAAAAATTTGAAGTTTCCTATTCTGAAATTCAACTTTTATGGTTGAATATCCGTATTCAAGACATGTGTTTAAAATATTACTTGGTTAATGCCTTGAAATAACCATTAACTTTTCTCGCTTCAGAGCAGAAATCCACTTTCGCCCTCTTTGTTCCGAGGTTCCTGTAATGCGTCTTTCCTTATTTATGAGAACTGTTTATGAGGAAATTTTTATGAGGAACTTTTTATGAGGAACTATTTATGAGGAAATCTTGAAAAAACAGTCTCTTTAGTCCCATTTCGCTCGAGCCCAGTACAACTTTAGAAATCTATTTTAGAAAAAGAGATCATCCCACTTCGAGAAATTGTACCTAGATGAAACAAAAACGTTTTAAAACCATTATAGGCAGAGGAAAACCTCCAACGAAGAATGATCTCGATGTATTACAAGAAAATCTACACGTATACCGCATTTTAACCATCAGCTCGCGGCATCCAGCATCAGACATTTGCCACTCAGAGGTGATAGTGCTCAGAAGTTCTATGTGTCACGTGTTTTGGACATCTCCATTTAATCGGAAGCAAACCCAATTAACTTTTTTTTAAATTTCAAATTATCTTGAAGTAGAATTGCAACACAGCACCATTTTCAATAACAATCCCCGTGTTGTGTAAATATGTAGCTACTGTCAGTTCAGAGCGCGCCAGTCCTACGCAGATGTTAGCAGTGCCATTAGTAATCTCAACTGGCTTCCAAGGAATTCCCGACGTACAGGCATAAATCGGGCATTAGCGCCTTAATATGCGACTAGTATTAAACAAGAGAACGCTATAGTTTCTCTTGTTTAATAGCTACTGTTGTCATGTAAACTCTTTGTTTACGTTGCTACCAATTATGCATACAATGTTTAATCACAAGGTGTCAATGAAGATTTCAATTTTAGAAGCGATTTCATTGTTCCGAGAGTAGTGCTGTTCGGTTATAACTTTTTTCTTCAAGCACGTATATCCATGGGGAATATGATGTGAAATCACCCATTGCAACACAGACAAGATGAATTTTAACGAAGATGTGAATTCAAACGCAAATGAAATAAAAGTAAGTTTGAAGCAAGAGGTGGATTTCTTTGCTGATTTACGGTAAGTTATGATACCTCATCTTTACCCATTGCATTTCACATTAACAATTTTCAATCCGAAAATTCGTTAAGTAAGTATTAAATAAGTATGGAGTATGTAAACATAGTGTAGTGTTTTGGGAAATGTTAAAATGATATCTATCAGACATGTAGTTGCAGTATGAAATGTGCCCATATTGAATGATGTCCAGCTGTCATTTAGAATCTTTCATTTTCACTATTTACTGAAGTACTTTACAATAAGATGGTTAAGTCATTTCTGAAGGCATTAAATGCTAGTACTAGATCGGCAGATTTCTCTATTTGATTATCCATATTTTCTGGTATAGTACATAGTCACCTATTCTAAAACTTCCATATCTGTGCATATTTTAACGTTTTATTTGGAATATGTTCTATAAAATAATACATACAATTGTGTTACGATAAAAATGTTGAAATATACACTTATATGAATTTTAGAATATGTGAGAATACGTACTTATCCTGGCATTATGGACGGATATGGGTAGTCAAATGGATTTCGAATCATTTCGAAAAGCATAATTCGGAAACGTATGACAAAAATTTGATCGTTATTACTGAAAAACAAATTAAAAATATTCAGTTAAAAGCGTATAAGTAGAACAAAACGGTAGTTAAGAGGGAGTTCAAAACGGTCAGTATATTGGTATGGGAGAAGGGAAATCTTTATCCTTTTTGTTAATGAAGAATATACATACTCCAAATAATGTCCGCTATTTACTTTTTTAGCCCTAAACTTCTTACAAAACTTTGGTAATCAACTAGTGAACTTACTCTTTTTGAATATTTTTCCGCTTATATTATTTTAACCTAACGCTGTAGAAGTTCCAATGTTCAATGGGCGCCATTACTAATTCTGGTGTGCATCATTGAATAGAAAGTAATAGTAAGAGATAAAAAGGAAAGTTTCGCATTTGAGCATTTAAAACAGTGCTTTGTAACCCAATTATTTGTAAATGGCCAATTATCAGAAACGTATTAAGTAACTTATTTCAGTAACCCAATAATGTTGTCTGTTTTAGTTTAAAATAAAATATTTTTCTACAGGTTACACTAAAATGGACCGTTCTATTTATGTTACATATATTACCAATACATTAAGTTCTCTATTTAAATCTTTTGTATTTTTATTCAGAGTTTGCCGAAAATGGGGGAAGTATAAATTTTTTTTACTGTTTTTTGCTACATACGAGGTAAAGTTTTAAAGAAAAATCTCGGAGCATTTTGACGATATAACTGTTTAAAATTTGCCTATATTAGACACAAAATTACACGAAAACTACTCATATTTTCAAAAACTTGTACCAGATCTTACTTAAAGATCTGTCATCGAAGATTATATTTTATAGAAGAATAAATTTCCATTTCAATATTGTTTCAGTATTGAGTATTATAATGTATATTTAACGTTTCAGTATTATATATTCAACGTGATTCTGAACATACGTCGTGGTAGGGGAAGTAGTTTACTACATAGAGGAACAAGATTTAACCACGTTTACTATACCAGAGCCCTATAATAGGAGTTTTCTGTCGACAAATCGTCTATTTTTGCCGCAGCATTACACTTTTCTTCTTACTACGTAAGTAGTAAGGCGAGAAAGTAAAATTCAATTTTAAAGACATGGAGAAGAGATAGTGATTTAATTTTTTTAAACAGATTTCGCGTAATGTATATTTAAAGTTAATGCAATTTGTAAACAAAAATATCTCATAAAGGCTCCAAATTTTCTCCCCCGAGAGCAAATGACACATAAAAAATGGGGCGTGGCCCATTTCTGGCAATTTCTCTGTGATTTCCAAACTTACAATAAAAATAACATTGATAACATTGCAAAACTACAATATTGATAGAATTATTTTTCCTTAACGAAACGGCTCTTTAAAACTAAATCTTGAAATAATGTAAAAGAAAATCCCTGAATTTTTTAAAATTGCAAATGGAAATATTCAACTTTTTTAAGCGTTGGAAAGTTAAGTTTTGTTGTACGGCTGGTGATACAAGAGTCACGCGAGTGGAGCTATGAATCCAAGTGCAGAGAAAATTTTACCTGATTTGAAACACTTGCTGGTTTACGTTGTAGAATTATACAGACTCGTACGGATAGTACCCGTTATATAGCAAAGCCATTGCAAATGGAGCGTGGAAGTATGTGTCGTAGCACTAGCTGACGTTTTAGCAGAACAATGTTTTATTTTAGAACATATCTCATTTAATAAAAAATCTATGATCAATATTGTTTGCAATGTTAATTTTTTACAATTTTCGAAAATACAGAGAGCTCGTCGATAATGGGACCAGAACCAACCGTTTTATTATTTGCGAGGAAAACAAATAAGGCAAAAGTATGGAGCCGTTTTAAGCAAATATTTGTTTAAGATGACTTATATTTGACGCAAAATAAGGCGAAAGCATCTGACATTTTCGAAAAGTTGTACATCGATCATCATTCTACACTTCCCTTTATTCAGCTTTATTATGATTATTCCTCAGCTATTTGTGAGGATGTCTGCAAGTGGTCTTATGTTAACCAATGATGAGGGGATCAACTATGGATAGGTATTTGGCATTAGCATGAAATATAGGCAATTTTTAAACATTTTTTCTCAAAAATGGCTCAATTTTTTATTTACGTTTTCTCCTTGTATCTATGAAGAGATGATGTAAAAATGATATGATGCTAGTTTCATTTTTGGAAACTATATTATCGAAAGCTGAAAAAGTTAATATTGCAAAAGTTATTGAAGATAACCAGAAATTTGAACATGATTCGGGTCATGAAATAGTCACTGAAAAGTTCTGGTAACGAAATGGATTGGAAAAATTTAGATATCTTAGACAATGAATCAAATTACCACAAGAAGTTAAGTTCATAAATTTTAGTCATTAAAAAACATAAATCAGTTTTGAATGATCAGAAAGACTCTTGCAATCTCAATAATATCTATGACAAAATAATGAATATTTTTTTAAATCTCATTTGTCCCTTTGCTTGGTGATAATTTTTTCATTAACCCATCTTATTTGTATTTTAACATTTCAGGTTCCCTTTTTTAAACCCTATCGTTAATTATTGATTATTGTTTTTATCTGATTACTAAGTTGAGGTTGGTACCACTAGTTAACTGTATAATTTCCGCCATCCTGCCATGAAAAGCATGGATAGTCCTTTCAAATGGTTTAAAAATATTCCTTTGAATGGTTTACAATGATTTAAAAATATTATCTTTAAAACATGCACAAGATCCAAAACTTACAACGAATTATATTATAAAATACCGTTTTCCGAAATGTCAATCTTTATTCAAGTACTAAATATTCAATATGGGTAACATAACCTCAAATTAGTTACAGGCTATTTACAATTAATACATCTATTGTTAACTTACATTTATCATCTTGGGAATTATAAAATATAAATCTGATTTATCAATATAGTTTGTAGCAATATAGTTTCATATACTCAAGATCTCGCAAAAGTCTGTCGATGTTATAGAATTTTTGCCTTATGATTGGAATCATAGCCTTTTATTTATGGCTTAAAAGAGATGTTGAGCAAGGGGAAAGGAGTTTCGCCTTGCTCAAACTCTCTTAAGCCATTCTACTCCCAGCAAGCGGGCAGCTCTGGGCAGGGACTAGGGAGCTCGTGTATCAATAAAACTTGCGTGAACAATACTCAAATACGTGGTTGTCAATGATATGAGTGTTCTGTTTATTCAAAACTTGGTATATTGTATTTACTAAACATTGCGTATGCAGAATAACCATTTAGTCGACTAAATATTATTAAGTCTTATTTTCATTTTACGTCGAGGGAGACTGATAATTACCTTCTCGGCTTTACATGCGATTAAAAAAGAAGTCCTGATGTAGACTATGATGTAGTAATCGATTCCTTTGCGTTTATGAAAACTAGAGGAAGATTCTACATTCAAAAAGCTTTAGTAAATAATTTCATCTTGGTACACTCAATTGGTATATGTGGTGTGGTCAGGTGTGTATGTGTGTGTGTGTGTGTGTGTGTATTATTCGCTTCAAAATACCTCTCGGAATATTTTGAAAATGTAATTAAAATATATCGACGTAGTACCGTCAGAAGGTTAGAGAAATACAAGGAAATATAAAGAAAAGTGAGAAATTGGGGACTTGAGGTTACGGAAAATGCTAGTAAAATTAATTTGAGTAATATATTTTAAATTTTAGAAAAAATATTTGTATTCAAGAAAATAATTTTACGTAAGACATTGTTAGGCAGACAAGTGAACTCAGATGTACAGCAGAGAAGCAGATAAAACAGCATCGAATTAAGAAGCAAAAAATTAAAAACAAGAGAAGAGAAGAGATATACGAGTTGCCAGTACGGATGACGAGGGAGAACGGGACATGTCTCGAAGAGATTAAGATGCTATGCCGCACGCAGCAAAAAACTTTCTAAAGTTTATCTTAAAAGTCAGATGTGATTTGAATAGATGCTAAAAGTAGGTTCCGAGATGACTGAATTTATGTTGAGAAGTAATAAGTTAATAAAAGCTCGGACAGCTTAGGTATTTTCATAGTAATATAGAAGTTGGAATACTGCAAGAAATGGTTGATGGACGACCCAAAAACATTGTTTTGGGGGAAATTTAAGTGTACAACCAGGAATGGAATTTTCCTCGACTCATCGCCAAGAGGTCATTTCGTCATCAAAAGGGAAGTGTAGTAATTAAGAACCCCGTAAAAACATTCAGAAATATTTAATTTCATGGCTGAAACTGCCATTAGAATAGTAAATTAAATTAAATGAGTTATTTGCATAAAAAATAGGAATAAAGAAACGATGGCTATCAAAGATAGGAAAAATTAATATCAAAAAGAGTAAATTTTATATCAATTAAGAAAGAATGAAATAATAGTAATAAAAGATAAAATGGAAGCCGGTACTTCTTATCCCTGTAATATTATTTAATTAATATTGTGTTGTTATTGAAGAATTACTCATTAGGATAAAAAACATTACATTATTCAGTTTCCATCATCAATAAATATCTTCTTTTTAAGGAGTAGACACACGTGCCTGTTCCGTCTTCACAATAACATGCCTTTTCATCATTATTATTATTATCACTATTATTGCCACCTTTTCTTAGGTCTTCCGATATCTCTTTTGCTAGAGGGTCGATAGAGCATTGCCAAATGGCCAAATGCCAAGATTATATTGGCGTCCGTTCTTCGTATGTGTCTCCTAGAATCTTTATATTTTCTAGTTCTTCATTTATGTTCTAAATGCCCAAATCTTTTCGAATGTCTACATTTCTTATGAGATCATACTTGGCACAGACTTTAACTTTCCCGAGTAATCTCATTTTAGCTGCTTGGATTTTGATTCTGTCTCTCTTTATTTATTCTCAATTCACTACCATACCAGGCACAGCTATTGTATTGTAAAATGTTGTTTGTATCTATTCGTGTTTTATTATGGATGGTTATATTAAGTATCCCGTATACTGATTGAAATCATTTGATTTTATTTTTAATGTCTCTATCGGCGTCATAACTTATTTCACATCCGAGATAGTTAAAGTGAGAAGCGTCTTCTACGGGAGAATCATCGATAACACTAGGGAACAAAAAAAAACTTTCATACTCCAGTATGAAAGTAAGTGATTTAAAAGGAAACGATCTCGCTGATTTCGAAAATCATTATGAAAAGTATATATCACGCAAGATTCAAAATATATGAACATATTTAGTATTTGAAATAAACAAACTCCTATACTAATTTTCGCATTGTCACTCCGGTTACATCCCCCGATCAACAGAAGGAATGCCGGAGCAGTACCCTACAAACAGGCCACGAACCGTGCGCGATGTTTCCTTCCTTTTCTTTGACCTATTCTTTCATCTTGCTTACACACACACTTCTACAAATGTCGGAATCGTAGAGATTGTCGTGGCAGAATCACTGCTCCTGTGGGAAACGATATCTGGAGGGAGGAAATGTCATATATGCCGACGTGCATGTCGGTGCCGAATCTCACCATCCAGTGGGGGAGTAACACCACCACCTCCAGCAAAAAAGCATTCACTACACTAACGGGACTTACGATCATAGCAGTCGCCATGCCTGAAAACCAATCAATTTACTACTTATTAATATGTTATAAATATTTTATGACTTTTATTGATATTTTCTTATTTGTGGAACTGAGTGTATCTAATTACTATTATTATTATTATTCATCATCATCATCAGCAACAAGGTTTGGGCCTAGTGGCCCGTTCCGCTCTCAAGAGTCTCTTTCCATCTTGTGTGGGGTCTGCCTCTGGATCGTTTCCCCTTTGGTTTGTATTCGAGGATAGTCTTGGGAAGCCGTTCTGGTGGCATTCTTGTTAGGTGTTCGAGCCAATTCTTCCTCGTTGAGTCGATCTTCTCCAGTATGCTGGAGATCTGTAGTTCACCTCTGATGTCTTCATTTCTCTTATGATCTAGTAGTGTATATCCTGCTAATGGTCTCAGGAATCTCATTTCTGCCGCTTCGATCTTTCTTCTGTCTGACCTATTGACTGTCCAGTTTTCGCATCCATAAGTTAGCATTGGGACTGCCATAGTTTTGTAAAATTTTAGTTGGGTGTCTTGTCTGGTCTTTTGTCTTAGTGCTCTCCGTATAGTACCGCACAATTTCTGGAATTTTTGGATCTTTATGTTTATATCTTTTTTGTCGCAGTATGAGATGTTAAATCCTAAATAATTAAAGTTGTTTACTTGTTCAATACTTTTTTCGTTTATCACTACTTTACATCTGATATGGTTTTTCCCCTGGAATGCCATTGTTTTCGTTTTAGAGGTTGATATCTTCAAGTTGTAATTTTTCCCTGTTAACTCAGGTAATGGGCAGCTCTCTGTAGGTCGTCTTCTGAAGTACTAAAAATGGCCTGGTCATCTGCAAATAGAGTGGTGTTTAAAATTGTATTGCTTATTTTAAAATGTGTGGTTAGTTTACTTTGCCATTCTTGAATAATATGATCGATATATATATATATATATATATATATATATATATATATATATATATATATATATATATATATATATATATATATATATTAAAAAGGGTCGGGGACATCGGGCACCCTTGTTTGACTCCTTGGTTTGTATATTCAGTTAGGTTGTTCGCTGTTCCTTTGTCAATACTGATAGTGGTTTTAAAATATATACGCTTTTGATGGTTTCTATGATGTGGTTAGGGTATCCACTATTACGCATAATACTCCATAACTTATTCCGAGAGACTTATTATTATTATTATTATTATTATTATTATTATTATTATTATATTATTATTACGGCATACTCTCCACCTGGGGAGTACATGACCTTGTCATTGGTGGTGGAGCTTGAGTACCCCTATGATCCTGAGAGCTATGCCGGCGGTAGCGTAGCTACTGGTAGGGCCTCCCTTGCCGGACAGGTCAAAGAGGAGGGGTCAGACGAAGAAGTACTCCAGAAGAGGACCTCAGCGTCAGAAGAGGAAAGATAGAAGACGACCTCAACGCCACCAGGAGGACCCATAGAAGATGACCTCAAGGACAGGATGCAGAAGAAAACCTTCGCATGACGAACAGGGCCTCAAAGGGGTAGGCAGAACTCCTAGCCCAGTAAAGGCAGTCTGCCTAGGGATGGTGACCCGAAAAGATACCCAGCAGGTCAGAAGGCTGAAAGTTGGCAACCTCAACATCTGACAATCCAGCTGTGGACCGGTAATCCGCACTGGAGAAATAACTCTTACTCGAATTCCTCACAGTAAAAAGCCGGCTGACAATGGAAACCGACCTACGCGCGCAAATGGACAACGATTCACGGAAAAATTAAAAACTGTCACTTGGAATGTCAGAGGGTTAGGAATAAAAGAACAGGAATTAGAAAACATTTTAAAAGAAAAGAATATAAATATATTAGTAGCCACTGAAACAAAGAAAAAGTTAAAAGGAACTAAAGATTTAGATACCTACTGCATGCTGTACAGTGGAGTACCCCAAAATGTCAGAGCAAAAGCAGGAGTAGCCTTGTTTATAGATAAAAACTGGAAAAATAAGATAGAAAGTTACACCTGTGTAAATGAAAGAATAATAAAAGCTCGAATAAAAATATTTAGAGGATATCTAACAATCATAGGAGTATATGCTCCGAAAGAAGGCAGGAGAGAAGACACAGAAACATTTTATGAACAACTACAACAGGAAGTACACAAAACTAATAAAAACGATCACTTAATAGTATGTGGAGATCTAAACGCTAGAGTGGGAAACTCACCAATCCCAGATATGATAGGAAATTGTGGAGAATATTATATAAACATGAACGGTCGGGAGCTGAGACAATTTGCCAGCATGAATCATCTTAAAGTGACAAATACTTTATTTCGAAAGAAAGATATTCGCAAATACACATGGACAGCTAGAAGATATAGATCGATTTTAGACTACTTTTTAATAAATGATAAACTAAGACCTCAGTTGAATGATGTGAGAGTATTTAGAGGATGCGATATAGGCTCAGATCACTATATTCTAATAGCTGATTTTAGGATAAGGGCAAAATGGAGAAAGATTAGAACCAGGCAAAAAATACCTCAAGAAGAAGTATAAAAAAAATTACTTCAAGAAGAAAGTGTAAGAAATCTCTACCAAGGCAGACTCCAGAAGTACCTTCTGGAAAAACCAACTGAAGACAACCTAGACTTAGAATGGGAAAACGTACGAGAATGTATTCAAAGAGCTGCAATGGAAACCCTAGGGAAGAAAAATAAAATCAGAAGTAGAAAGGGCCTACGGATCTGGAATGAAGAAATAGCGCAAGCAGTAAAGGATAAACAGAAAGCATATTTACAATGGATCCAAAAAAAGATGAGGAATCAAGAAAAACATATAAAGAAAAAAGAAATGCAGCTAACACAATCGTGAGAAGAACACATCAAAAGTCTTGGAATAAATTTATAAGCCAAGTAGAACATGACATACACGGAAGGCAAAATATTGCTTACAAAGTCCTAAAACATATAAAAAAAGAAGCAAAAATAGGTATGATAAAAAAAGATTTATGGATAAGGCATTATAGAGAACTTTGGTGCAGGAAAATAAGAAAAAAATGAAGAACAACAAAGAGAGTGCCAAGAAAAGGATGAGACAGTCGATTTGATTGACATACATGAATTGAAAGAGGAATTGAAAACAATGAAAAACAGGAAAGCTTCAGGAAGAGATAAGTTAAATGCAGAACTGTTCAAATATGGTGGAATGGTGTTGTTATGGAGATGGTTACACATAATAAACGAATGCTGGCAAAAAGGTAAAATACCAGAGGAGTGAAAAATAGCAGAAGTTATATCGCTATTTAAAAAAGGCGACCGAAACGAATGTAAAAACTATAGAGGGATAAGCTTGCTAAATTGCATATATAAATTGTAGGCCAGAATAGTAAATAAAAGACTGAAAAGTATTGCAGAAGTACTGATGGGAGAAGAGCAAAATGGTTTCAGGAAAGGAAGATCGACCACACATAACATCTTCATAGTACAACAAATATTGGAGAAAAGAAGGGAATATAACCTGCAAACTCATCTAGCATTTATAGATTTCGAAAAAGCCTTCGACAGTGTAAATAGAGATAAACTTTGGCACATCATGGAAAAACAAGGCTATCCACGACATCTAATAAAGGTGGTCAAAAGCCTATATGAAAATACTAAAATAGTAATAAGAATATGAAACACAGTATCTGAAGAGATAATAACAAATAAAGGGGTAAAGCAAGGTTGTCCTATATAACCTACATTATTTAATATCTATGTACAGGACATAAGTAAGTCTGTAAAACAGAAAGTTGACACTGGTATAAGAATGACCAAAGAAGAGATATTAACGATTTTATTCTATGCTGATGACGCAGTTATTATTCAGGAAACAGAAGAGGAACTACAGAGAGTAGTACACCACCTTAATAAAATTTGCAAAAGCTATGACATTAATGTATCAAAAGAAAAAACAAAAGTGATGGCATTCAGGGGGAAGGACACAGTAAGGTCAAAAATTGTCATTGAAAACAAAATTATAGAGCAAGTTCTCTACTTTAATTGTTTAGGGTGTAAAATAAGTTATGAAAAAGATAAAGATATTGACAATAAATTAACGAAATATCAAAAAATATGTGGAACGATACATAACACTTTAAAAAATAAGACAAGACCGGAAACAAGAATTAAATTTTACAATACCATGGCAGTTCCTACATTACTCTACGGCTGCGAAAGCTGGGTATTAACACAAAAAACACTTACAACAATACAATGTAATGAAATGAAATTTCTGCGAAGAATAAAAGGATGCACAAGAGAAGACCGAATAAGAAATGAAGAAATAAGAAAAGAGTTACAAGTGACATCAATTAATACTAGAATGCAAGAATATAGACAAAGATGGGTAGAACATGTGGAAAGGATGAGTGATAGCAGACTTCCCAAAGCAGCTTTATTATACGCGCCGAGAGGAAGAAGAGACGTGGAAAGGCCACGAAAACGATGGAGAGAAACTGTGAGGACGGAACAGGCAGTAGCCTAATCCATGAAGTGAAGAAGAAGAAGAGATTATTACTACCTCTTTTCCATCACGACTAGGATGTTACAAGTCGTGTGAATATAAAATCTAATCCAACCAGCTACCTAAGCAGCAGATCTAGTGACTGTCGGTACCTCTACAACACTGCGCAAAATGTGGGCTGTTCGAAATAAAGCAATTTCTTGAACTTCCCAGTCTTTTGAATGACCTGGGAGTTTACCTAACTTCGTACACAACGTTTGCGGAACAAATCCCAGAGCTTCGATGACTTTCGGTACCTGTGCTTTTACGCCCCACATTCGGCTGATCTCGATTTACAAACACTTGTATTTAAGACGTTTCTTTGCATCCTTGGTTACGACGTTTTGATCGCAAGGCACATTGCATTTGGGCCAATGATAATAATTAATACAATTTTCTAAAATTAATATCTAAAAAGCGACCGTTTATAAAAATATACGGAAAGAGTCATTTTTAATCGAATAGCTCATTGGCCTGAAATTCGTTGGCACATGGATCCAAGTTTCATAGATTTCATTTTAATACAAATTAGCACCTTAGCATCATCACCATGGTCATGATACTATTTACTCCATTTTGAAAAAGAAAAGATAGTGTCTTGATCTATATCTGATAGAATAGTTCATCTTTAAATTAAATTTGTGTCAGAACCTAAACCGAAAGAAAACAAATACCCATGTAAATAACAAACGTGATATGAAACATAAACCTCGGCAACCGCATAATAGCCAAAAACGTTTCTGGGCTTTGCATCTGAAAGTACTGCACCTGCTGTGATTGCTGTTGGGCCGTTTGCTTTGCAGAAATTTTTTCCCCTTTTCAGGATGCTCTTCCCCTCTCCTACTGCAAAATTGTAGAAGGGTTCTCCACGAACTAGACAAATTTTCTTGTCTTTGCATTTCATGAACACGATGTTTTTGGCTCTTTCAATCTGGAAATGCCAGTTTCCAATAACTTTCACTGAGCCTTCCGCGCATTCTTTCCAATCTTTGAGAGGACATTCATTTTGTCCTAGACGTACTACCGTTGCAAATTTATCAATGTGTTGAATGTATACACATGGATTTTCACTGACGCTCAACTTGCGAAATTGTCCTTCGACAATAGCAAAACATGTCAGGTGGGATGAATGAGTTGTTGTTGGAAACCGCACTTCTGTTTCTTCTAAATTGTCGGGAGCTTCTAGAACAAACCAATGACATAGCGACCTGTTTTTATTCTGACACGCACATCCGTCTCAAAACAACCCAAATTTTTTTCTCTCCTTTAAAGTTTTGGTGAGTTAGTCTGTTATGAACCATCAACGCTATTTGGTTTGATCCTTTGGTACTATATTCATGTTCCAACCCAATGTACGAAAACA
The DNA here is from genome assembly GCA_038098605.1 of Gryllus longicercus. Classification (NCBI taxonomy): domain Eukaryota; kingdom Metazoa; phylum Arthropoda; class Insecta; order Orthoptera; family Gryllidae; genus Gryllus; species Gryllus longicercus. The sequence continues at coordinate 92,620 of JAZDUA010000507.1, read as the reverse complement.
TCATGTCGGTGTTCTTAGGGGGGGGGGGGGGGGCTCTGAGAAGCCCTGGCAGACTGTAAAGTTGTAAAGATACATTTGACGGGAATAATAGGCCGCTTGGTCTGGCACCTTTGATAGTACTAGATTCTTTTGACCATCGTAGCTGACCGTTATTTCACTCTCGTTATTTTCTTTCAGCTCTGTGTAGAACACGTCAGCTCTTATTTTGTGAATATTGAGCTGGGTTTGGAGGCTCTTCTTTGCGGAGCTTCGTTTTTATGCTTCAATGCGATCTTTTAGCGCGGAGCAGTATCAACGTATGGAACGCCAAAGCCAACATTGAAATCTTGGACATAAAATGCTCCTGTTGTAATCATATTTGACGTTTTCAAGTTGTTCTTCACAATTCATGGACCACATCGTCGTTATGTTCAGTTCGCTATTTAAATACAATAAACTCTGGGTGTTGGTTCCTCGCAAGTAGTAAATCACATTCAGAAGTATTCTAAGAGGATTAACTTCTGAATGTGATTTATCACACACTTTTCGAGTTTCCTCCAGCTTGGTTCTTGTCGCCACCTCTCGTCTCGTCTCTATGGAAACTGCATTTTGGTGTCAAATTTTCTGGCACAACCCAGTAAACCAATCTGTCAGCAACATTTTCACTCTCCTCGCCCCTCTTTTTCGGTTAACAAAAATGGGTGGTGATGGTTCGTTTCCTTTTCTCGTCCTTACCGGATCTTCTTTCAGGGAAAGTGGTAGACACAGGTTCAGCTATGTAGATGCTTTGACATTCGTTTTTTTATAGTAAAACGTTTGGTGATTTTTTCTTAGGTCTTGCATGGTAAGCTCATTACAGCTTAGTTTTCCGAACGCATATTTTCAATCAGGTACTTCTGAGAAGGCCTTGGATTTGCTGATTACGTGGTGGAGCCTGATCACGTGGGCCATGATGCGACGTCGGGGCAGACGACGCATCGTGAGGGCGGCGTTGGCAAACCATACGGACCCCCCCCCCCGCCAAGATACAGGCACATGTAGTCCCCAACGTGTTTCCATTCACCGTTGGAAACCGGTTACTTGCTGCAGGATTACAATCACGCATACCGCTAACCCAACTGCAAATTAGGTCCCACTCACGTCGAACCATCGTCGTGCACGTCTGGCGTGTCGGTCAGCTGGGAGACGGAAAGGCGAGCAATGTTATTCAGTGATGAGAGCCGCTTCTGCCTGCACCCCAGAGATGGTCGTGAGACGGGCCAGCGCGTGCGTCCGGAGTGTGTTTGTCCGCGTCACGTAGGGCCCACCCCGGGAGCGATAGTGTGGGTTGCCATCAGCTACCACGCGCGTTCCTCTTCGGTGTTCGTGGAGGGATCACTGACCAGCGATAGCTTCATCCCGCGCGTTGAGCGGCCTGTGCCTGTGATTTGTTCCCAATCGAGCATGTGTGGGACATGATGGGCCAATGTCTGACCAGTGTTTGGACTCCCCCAACAACTCTGCCTGCCCTTTCGTGAGGAGGTGCACGACGCTCGGAACAGTGTACTGTATGGCACTATCCACGGGCTGGCATCCCACCTGTACGGTGGGATGCCAGCCCGTACTAGGGCTTGTCGTACTGCCCGCGGCGGGTACACGTAGAGTTGATGTGGCGTTTCCGGTCCATGTTTGTTTCTGGACGAGCGAGTTTCACATGGCTCTGCGCATGTGTAGTATTATCTGTATGTGCTGTATCTGTACGGAGGAATAAATTGTACAATGCATTCGAGCGTTTTTCCGCCAGTGTATATTATAAGAAATTTTTCGATGAAGTGGGGGTGGTGTAACTATGCAACCTAAGCACGAGCCGCTACTGCCCAGTAGTTGTATATACTAAGGTGCTTCAGACTGCGCAAAAAGTCATTACTAACAGACTTTCCTTCTCTCGTGCGTTAATTGCCTCTAATCCACAACGCTCCTGCAGCCATATGAGGAAACAGGTTTTACTGTTCAAGGGCCAGTTTGCGTCCGTGGGTGGGCAGAGCAACTTGCGCACGGTGTAAGCTCGCAACGTGGGCTGGCAGAAGACCGCGTGAACGGACAATCCGAACCGTTCATCTGCCCTTATCTCATTGCAAGTCAGCGTATGTAATTTAGTTTGTAGCACGTTTCATTTGAAGTAGACGTCTTCGTTTTTCCTCCCCTTAAAAATACACGAGTGGCCATCGACTTTTTGGATGTTGCATAAGGGGAATTTTGGAGAGTCTTAGCGTGGCAGTGTCGAATGGGATATTACTGCCGAACCGCCTCCCCCAAGCGGTGGCATGCAGTCGCCACCGCTCGTCGCAGAAGGGGGGGGGGAATAACAGCTGTCGAAGGGTAGTGGAAGTCTGCGAGACTTCGCATAAAGAATGTCCGCTATAATGATTTTTTTGGTGGTACGTTATAGCAATTGCTTTTATCAGCTGATGCTATCTGTCCTACTCACCCTTTGCAGCTCTTTCTTTGCGTTGGGTATGTACAGTAGCAACACCAGTTTCGACTAATGCAGTTTGGGACACGATTCGATCACGCGAGAATATACATAGAGGAAAAACGACTTGCAGGATAAACAGGAGGAAATGGACGATTCCTGGAAAACATTAAAAAAATATACGCCAAATTATTTTTTAATGTGAATTCGCATAAAATGCGTTGGTAATTATGCGCATGACAGACTCAAGAAAGTTTTGTTAATGCGGGGGCCGATGTCTCGAGCCTCATCCTCTTGGAACTGTGTAGCGAAGCGTCACTTTTCGCGGGAGACTGCGTGGACCATGCCGCCGACCGAACAGGGTGTAAAATATTTCCACCGCGCACGATATATTTCTTACACCGTCGCCGCGAGTGATTCATTCTCGGATATGACAGCGCGCATGAACGAATAGTATCACAATCTGCATTTCTACCAGTTTCAACCACGTTATCCCGTGGAAGAAACCTCAATTGGTTACAAAGTTTTCGACGACTTTTCACACGAACTGTCGAGATGTTTTTATTTGGACAAACAAGCTACTCTGGCTAAACTTGTGCTCTTTATCTTTTTTAAACTGAGTTTTCTGTGCCCTGACATGAACGATATCCATTTTCTTTCCACCATTTTTGTTTTGTGCCACGATTCAATAATCGTTTTCCTTCACGGTTTATTGATAAGCAACCTTGTAGGCTTGATCAAATGTTAAACCATACAAAATTATTGATTTTATTGAATACTTTTCTAACTGTGTCCTGTAGTTTATTAAAAACCTGTTCGCCTAACTACGTGAACTGTTTTTTTCTTCCAATACCGCCAAAGAGAATACTTGGAAAATTCAAATAGAAAGCCGTCTCCCTATTCTACATCTTGTGCTAGATCTTCTAATGCAACTTCCATCAGCCATCAGTTTTCTTTATCCCAAATCTTGCCAACCCAACGTAAAAAATTGACCAAGTACCTAATGCAATATTATTTACCTTATATACTTTTTTGCCGAAGAAAATGCCTCCTGCAGTGTTCTGATAAAAATAATCGATCAATATAAAGCTTACAATCAATGTTCAATTGGCTCTTGTTATCGTTGATAAGTTTTCACCAGTACTAATATTTTTGCAGTAGCGTAAGGTATTTATGATTAAAACATTTCAAATAGAATTACACAAATATTCTCAATTAACAGAATGAAGACTTTTCAACAAGGGAATACTTTTCACACTCCGTATAGCAACAGCTGAAAAATATTATTGCCAACTTTCGATATTAATCTCATGGGTAACGATCCTACCATTAGAGTTACACAAAATATCCCATTCCTCCACTCTCCCCTACTTATGAATGGCCTCTTTCGAACCCTTCTGCCAGAAGTACTTATACAGCAGCTTCTCTGCGAATTGTCAGGGCTCTGGCTTGACCGTTTCGTTTTAGCAATGGATAGACGGATCATACGGTGCTGGGCACATTAAATTTTCCTTCATTTGTTGAGCTCTTCTTTAGCTTTCCTGGGTAGTTTCTCCGTCAACTTGTTCAACACAGAGAATGTTCACTCGGTCTATTTCCTCAGAGAAAAAGCGTGTGAACCAAGTTATGATGAATTCTTTACAGGCTTTCCCATTGTGAAGCACTCACGAGTAGTTTCCTTAGATCCCATCTAGGCACTCGAAAAATGGCTGCACCGACACATCTGAACGTGACAATTTTAAGACACAAAAAATGTCGTTTCTTCCAAGTGTACACAGATTTCCTTTTTTACCGATGGTTTTATTTTTGCCAAATTTCATAATTATCATTTGTTTAATCAAACAATAAAATGTAATTTTCTATAACATTTGGGCTGTACAAACGGCTGTTATGCATTGTACACTGCGAGATTTTGTCCATTGCAGAATTACGAACAAATATTTGAACATGGAGTATTAAGCCAAAAGCCATGGACACGTTTGGAACACGCTCATAGGTTTAATATGCACGATTTTCTTAATACCTATCGTAACAAGTACTTAAACTTAAGCATTACATCTTCATTCCAGCTCAGAGGCAAAATGTTTTAATCTTCATCCTCCCTATTTAAAAAAATATTTGATCATTTAATTCTAAATTTTCAATAAAATCAATATTTTATTTTCAATTACATTAAAATTACCTTTAACCCTAAGGATACATAAAGTCCAAGCTTTAACACTACCATTGAAACAAACTAATCCGAGCTCCAAACGTGTCACACAGTAAGAACAATAGAACTTGCTTGCTTCAATTCCACCTGCCACCCAAACAACCTCTCACGGAGTGAGGAATCAACAACCACTTACTAAACCATTTTCTGGAGATTAACAAGACATCCTCTGAACTTCATGAATGAGAAAGTAACGGAGAAAAAATCAAAAAAATTCACTTTTGAATTTATTCAATACTATTTACCCTGATTACAGCAGCAACCATTACAACATACACTGACAAGTAATAGACGAAGCAATACGTTTTCTTTAAAATATAGGCAGCATATACAAAGTCATATTGAATGTAAAATATTGTATTCACCTCATTAATAGCTACTTGCAAGTGATCTACATACATTTGCTTTAAGAGTCTGAACTGAAAATTTCAGACCTTAAGTATTCATCTAACGTGAATTTATGAAAAAGGAAGTTACCTGTACTCTCAAAACTATATTAAAAAAAAGTCAGTCTTTCCAGTGCAATATGTTACATTTACTTCAATTTTCATAAATACTATTATCTCACAATTATAATTAGCACATACAAGTATACATGAGCGTACAAATCTGTTCAAAATGTATCCAGCATGCCCCACTCTACATAATGTTTCAATAGAACAAAACATCATGAATTTTAAAAATACAATTAAATAAAATTCACACTTTTAGGAAACAAATCAATCCTGAAAAGAAATACAAGTTCAAATTTCACTATTCAATTTAATGGTCATAAGATTGAATGAAATACATATTTGAAAACGGAAAACTAAACCATAATATTCACGAGCATCGACAAAAGAAAAATGTGCTTGCACTTTTCTTTCATTCAAATTCATACAAGACAAATTCAGTGTTTCTCACAAATAGTAATATAATCTGTACAATCTTTTGCAACATGGCCACTTTCCCCATGACAAATCAAAAGAACGTATTTTAACGTTTCATTATAATCTTTTATAAAAAGTAAATTCAAACAATGTAACAATCAGTCTACCAATGAACAAATACTTATGGCAATGTTATATTTTATAAAAGTAAGTGCGACAACTCTCATAAATTGAAGTGAAACTTCTACTCACTTTAACAAATAGTATTAAAACAGTTCTTTAGGGGCATTATGAAAGTACTAAACGATTCAAATAAACAAAAATTAAAAAAATTGAGTATCTTTATTAACTTACTCCTATAGCTAAGTAAAGGACAAAACTTAAATCTGCAAACTTCAAATCCACATTTGTAGTAAAATTATGCCTGAAAATTTCTATCAGCTGCCATTTTATACAGCCCCACCAGATTGTCTTGGCGATTGAAAAATTCTCCACAAAATTTATTTTCAAGCTACATGAAATGGACACAGGAGATATGGAAGGTATTTGTTGAATTTACCCACAAGAAAGTTTCACTTCAATGACTACACAGTTGGACAATGATCCACAATCATTTACCTAATTTGAAAATCCCATTTCCTGTAAAGTAGTGCCTTGTTAATCATAAGGCTACCAGACAGGTTTTGAACATTATGTACAAATGTATAAATGTTAACATGGGAAAAATCCAATTTAACCCAAAAATAATTAAATTTTGAAATGTAGCACTGTAATTCGTGGGATCTAGAAAGCTCAAGTAATTTGCACTATTAATTCATGATCCATTCCAAACAAGTGGGCAGTTCAATAGCTAATAGGAAAAATTATGCTCACTGTTGCCAAGAGTATCTTTTCTAACTTCAGAAAATGAACCACGTAAAGCCTTTGTCAGTAGGTATCTACTTAGCCGCTGCACCCAAAACTGAAATAATAGTTCAATGAAAAGTTAAGGAGAGGGAGGGAGATCAACACCCACACACCTGTATCAACATGCACACAATAAGAATGTGTGGTGTATGTGTATGTATATATGCATGTGTGCAAGCTTGTATTGAGTAGTGCACATAAACAATGTATATACAAAATGTATGCACCCCTACTCGGACAACCAAACATACATGCATTACCAACAGTATTCATACCTATACATGAATGAACAGGACAGAAGTTTATGGCACAATGAAAATTTCATTAGTATCCTCAATGAGAAAAGGCATTTTCATTACTTTTTAATTACATGGAATCTTAAGTTTATACTTTCATAAACTATTCGTAGTGCACTATGAAAGGTTTTAATAGAACAAGAATAAAATTATGCATTTCACAAAGATATCCACAAAAACACACAAGAAAAAAGATTTAGGACTCCAAAACAACTTTTCACAAGCAATATTCATTAATGAGGAGTCGCTGCTCAATGCAATTTCAAACAATGCTAGTTTTAACATATTTTAATCGAATAGTTTTTGAAACTTCAGGAGTACAATCTACTACATACAGTGTTTTGTTTACATCTTTCATAAAGGTCACTGCAAATATCCACACATTCTGATATGGAACAAAACCACCACTGAATATGGAAAACTATCTTAAATTTGTAACAACGAATTTGTAGTAAATTAATTTTTCTACAAATAATAATCTCAAATTTTGAGTTAATGACCATTTTGTAGGTACTCCCTAAAGTTTATAAATTCTGCTGACAATAGTTTAATAAGTGCAATTAAAAATTAAACTGGAACTTTCTTTTGGGCTTTTCCCTCGTAGATGCATTCCATGAAAAATAATGCACAGGCACAAGTAACATGCAGGCAGACTGATGCAGTGAATACATCAATGCATTCAATACAAACCCATATTTCACAATTAATGAAAATTCACAATGGTGTGAGGAAATAACACACCCATAAAATTCAAATTCTTATGCAACATTAATACAAAATCATCAATCCAATATGCACCAAAAAATTACATATGCTTAAAAATACTGGTATCAGCACCCTATAAGCATCATAATTCCTTTACGCCAAGCCTCATAATTGGCTGCAACATTAACATTTCACATAATTTCTGTGTTAATAGGTCAATAATAACATGAATTCTCATTTCAAAAAACTTTTTGGAAATCCTTAATCTGCAAGATCTACATAACCTGCCATTATCACATGTGTGTTTGTCCATTTCTGATTATGAGAACTACTGCAACTTCATCATCATCATCATCATCATCCAGGTACTTCTAGCTACACTGCCATTTAAGGTGCTGCGTAAATATCAAAATCATAATCAGTTCCAATAAAAACAAGATGTACTTAAACTCACATTATATGCCATGAAGGCATTGCTAACTACAACCACTGAATTGTGGACAAACACACAGTAAGGTATCAAATGTATAATAAAATGAATTTATATTATACTGCAACTGCTCCATGTTAATTACCAAATTGCAAATGTATTGCACTACAATGTACACTTTTATTCTTTGGTCTATTTGGAGTAAATATAACTGATCAAAATCATTTGCAACTCATTGGAACATTATGTATATTACATCAGTACAAACGACAAGCACTTTCAAGAACGTGAAAAACCAGAGCCATTAATAACTTAGGTAATATCACTTGGGATTTACCTGTCCGACATCATCCACAAAAACATTTCATTTCATGATAATGAAAGAACACGGAAGGCAACAAAAAGAACCATTAAGAAATCTTAAGTGAGCTGACTGCCAAGTTTTTTTTTTTATTCTTCATATACTTCACCAATAGGTGCTCTTACAGCAAAAAAGAAAAGGAGAGGTTACGCCAAAATGCCAGTTTTCAATTATCATCTTGATCGCAATCGCGGCTTATGTGACCTGTCTTGCCACATTTGTAACAGGCCTTGCTGGATGCATTGGGACATTCGCGAGCGATATGGCCTGGCTTACTGCAATTATAGCACGAAGGGCCAGAAGTTGCAGACTCTGGACAATCCCTGGCAATGTGACCTGTCTTGCTGCAGTTGTAGCATGATGGTTCGCTAGGACTCTGCTGGCAATCTCTAGCAATATGCCCTACTCCATTGCATCTGTAGCATCTGTCTTGATCTTCCTTGCATTCTCTAGCAAAATGCCCAAATCTGTTGCATTTATAGCACTTCTGTTGGCCACCACCACGGCGATCATAGCTGCCTCCTCCACCTCCACCACCACCTTCAGGGCATTCACGAGCATAATGCCCTGTGCGATTGCACCGGAAGCAAGCACTTGAACTCATGCTGCAACACAAAAGAAAAGGTAGTATAATCAGTAAGGATGGGAAAAAGTTTGGTCTTGATTCTCTGTAGAATAGACTCCAAGAAACAAGTTTGAATTAAAAATTAAGCATTTTGAAGCACACTACCATCATATTTTAGAACTAGTCGGTTAAAATTAAAATTCTTAATTAAAACAGTTTAAATTTATTTCTGTTCAAAAATACATCATGTTACATAGAAGTGAAAGTTTTGTGAATGCAACTCAAAGTTGATCTCTAACAATCTGACCAAGAACATCTCATCAAAGAAATTATACTTTGCTTAGCCACGTAAATAAAATTAGTGCGTCTGCGACTTCAAAATAACCGCCATTTTTATTCTCATTATTATTTACCAGACATAAAATCTCATTCAATCGTTTTCACTATTTTTTTTTGTCTGGAGGTAATCTATGAAAGGGCTCACTAATTTAATTTGGTTTTCACCGAAAGGTAAGAGTTCTTTACCAGGCATAACATACACTCCTTTTAATAAAATTATTATTTTTCTTGTATAAATAGAACAATTGGATTGTTTTTTCATACAAATTAAGTTTTATTCTAATCTTAATGAAATTTTCTGTACTTAACCATCCAAACAAGACAAAAGGTATTATCTGTATGAGATTCTTAAAAATTGCAGTTCCCTTTCCTTCCACTTAGATCAAAATGTAAGACTGCACTCTTTCAGATTTTTACAAATATCTCTAAAACAGACTAAATTCACCATAATGATCTAACATTACTGAAAGCTGATGAAATTTCCTCCTAAATGCATTCCAATAGTGCAATTGGGTTTGGAGTAATTGAAAGTGAAAACCATCACTGAACATGTAATGGGAGTGTGACAATGTACACGTTTACAGTTGCCCATAGCATTGATTATCGTAACAAACATGTTTGGGAGAGGCAGAGCAGGCCAGGTGAGGCAGGATGTAGTAAATACCCAGGCAATGCAGGGTACTTCACCTAATAAAAGCTAAAAGTACTTATTCTTCATTTGGCAGAGGATACATAAGCTATCTTTTTGCAAATCTTACAAAACTGTTGCAAATTACTTTTGCATAAAATCTACAAGGTTGTTAAAGCATCCCAAGGCATAATCAGATAACAAGACTTTCAGAATAAAAACGTGCATATTCGCAAAACTGACCTATGATTGCATCATTCTATAACTATTAAACTAAACCACTTCAATTAACCTATTACCTACAACATTTACTGAAGTAGAACAGTTACAATTTTTCTGATGGAATCTGCAATATATTCTATTCACGAATTTACCAGCAATTCATATTTCCAAGTCCATTCATGCTATTGAAAACTTGCATCAATGATCAATGTGGATCTGGATACTTCTGGATTTATCCAGAGGGTCCCCTGACTATTCAAATGAAAGGCATAATTTTTAAGAACTTAATGCATTGCTCGAAAATACTTTGCGCGAAAGGGTACCTTCTTGAATTTGAGATTAGAAATGTTTTTGAAGGTTTTCATCACTGGTCGAACAATCATTTTAGTGGTCTTGAGAAGTTAATACTACGCTAGGTTACTGGTGGCGAAACCGTAATATTACGTGTATCGACAAAGGTCTTCAGATACAGGAAAGTCCCATCACTTCCATTCTCGAGGCTTATATTACGGAAAATGATGGAGTCATTCCACACACATTACCTCGAATATAAAACAAGACACGCACAAATCGAATAGTATCCAAAATTGAAAGCTGAATATGTAATCAGGTAAGTGAAGCAAACGAACGAAACTGGACACCAAACGAGATAAATTTTTCTTGATAAGTCAACACACAAGGCACAAACGGAGGCCATATAAGTAACCTCGCCACATATCGCATTTTAACTATGCTTAATAAACATTTCGCTTGCCTGTCAACTCAATCACTTCCAAACATGCTTCTCAACTTTCAGAAACCATTTAATAGGCGCATGCCATGCGCCACCTTCAGTAAGAACATAGTCAAACTACGCAACCTTAATACTCGAGCGAATTAGGATATTGAATGCAAGTATTTTCAACTGCGCAATACCTGTTTCAAATTAATGGAATCAAATGCACATTTTGAAATGAAATCTTAATACCTCAACTACTGATATCTTCTCACAAAGCGAAATGCCGAACACCAACCGAACAGTAACCCACACGTGCTGAAATCCGCTCGACAACGCTACAACGGAAACTGAAACATCGTAGAAGAAACGATATTGCGAAGAATCAACACCAGGTTCGCACTTACTTACTTTAAAAGCCTTCTTCTGGGTGTATTGCTTACTCCCGAATATAACACGGCAAAAACATTTATCATAAGACCAAGTTTAATACCTTTAAAACTTATATGCCATGAGCATTTTTGGCACAACTGAAGAAAGTGGCCCTATACCACGAGCATTCATTAAACACATTAAACACATTTACATTCATTAAACGAAATTTTATAAATGTCATCGCTATGAGATTGGGGAGTGGTGAAGTGATTTTATGGTCTACATTCCTTAATATTAATGAGAGTGTTACTATACAGTTAATAGATGGAAAGATAACAAAAAGTGAAAACAGAGAATTCTGTTTTTACGGCTATTTTATTAAACTAAAAATTCAAATAATTCACAGAAATCCTTTTAATAATTTTTTTTTTTGCTAGAGTGTTTTCAGAGGTTTTACTTTTTTCATCTCATTGTAATTTTGATTGTCCCTTCATTGTAATTTTCTTTTAGGACATATCTACTCCTAATGAAAAACTTTTATAGTTCCATTTCAACAATTTCTTTCAGTATGTTCCAAGTAGAAATACAAAGTATCAGTGGATGTGTTGGAAGCGCCTTTCTCTACCAACTTGAAAGCACAATATTTTATATTTCGAAATAGTAAAGATATTTTATTTTTGTTTCACTTTCATTCCAAGTTGAACTGGCACATATCCCGAATTAAATTCTGTAGGTCTATATTTTCTGACGGCTGAATGACATTTTAAAAACGTAAATAGATAATGCGTATCTGCGAACGATCCAATCCCAATATTTCAGACCAAGGTCGATTGCGGGGTCCGGAGAGGTGTCTCAGAGCATCAACTAGAATCAGCAAGAATTCTAGCGCCCGGCTGCTGTGATCGATAGTTTTCCGTGGTTTCTACGATCAACACCAAGCGAATGTCCGAGCAGTACCCTTGCCGAGCCACGAGCCACGGACCGCGCGCGATCTTTCCTTTCTCTACCTTGTCCTATCCTCACCCCTTATTTACACTTACATGTATTACAGTACCACACATGCCGGGGGGACGGTCGGGAGCTTAGAGCTTGTCCCGGCTGAGGCGGTGCCCCGTTGGTTGGAGATACCTTGTAAGTTCGATCTTCTCGGATACGTGAATCAATACGAGATTCTAATGCCGAGAGCGTCACTGTTGCCGGAGAGGTACTCGTCGGTGTCGTTTTTGCGGCCACTTTAAAATGTTTCTACCCACGTGTAAAACCTCGCACGGTAGATGCAACTACTGCCTATTGTTTGTTCACTTGAAAGAATATTTATGACGGTTTACTTTCCGAAAGTTCAGAATAGCTTCACATAACGTTGTTTTTCAAAGCCATCGCAACTACTGGTTATGTTTATAAATATAAATCAGGACGACCGATTTCTGAAGAAAAAAACAGCAAACAAACAAAGAGGGAAATTGAAATGCATATTTTATATATATATATATATATTGTTGTCACTTGAATTTTATCTTTTGAATGCGAGTAGCGGTTGTGCGCCATCTATCTTGTTTGCGCGCATGCGCCATGACTTGTCCGTGCGCATCGCGCTCAACCTTTTGTTTTTTTTCCTCAGTTGTTTTTGATCACTAAGCATTGTAACACGTACATCAGAATATACGATTTGTTTGTTTGGAAATCGTGTGTATTTATTCGGCTCGTTAGACTGTTAACCCTTCCTCGCTAACACACACACACACACATATATATATATATATATATATATATATATATATATATATATATATATATATATATATATATATATATATTGTGGCGTCACCAATTGATTAATATAATTTTATTGTGGCGTCGCCAATAACAAAATAATTTCTACATCTGGAAATAGCTCGCGTCGAGAAAGAAGTGGGTCAAGGGACGCTGCCTTCGCCGCGACGGTTTCTTTCGTTACGCAGCGGGGCCCGCCCCGACCGCACTCAGCCTCCTTTTCAGAGGCGGATCGTTTATTGCCCCCCTCATAAAAAGACATAATGTCCCTGGCCGGAGCCCAGTAGGACAATGCACACCCTCGCGCCCCTCTTTTGCCAGCGACCCGGGACTGCCGCCGCCCCGAAGGAGTTCGCACGGAAGACACATTTACAACACGTAGTGATCGAAACCTTTCTCAGCGAGTCAACCGATCCCCTTCCAAACAATGCCCGCCCCCACACCCGTCTTGGCACACGCCTGGACTAGACACCCGAATTCCCGCAGGGGCTGTTTACAAACTAAATACAGTAGGCTGTCGATTAGCCCATGCCGACCGTCGAGGATCCGTGAAATGCGCTTCTGCATGCGCACGTGTCCAGACAGCTGCGAGCAGCTCCTGAAACAACTGACAAAGGGAAGCGAGCGAGAGAGAGAAGCCGGTGTCAGACAGAGAACAATCTACGGAAAAATACGGGAAAATTGCCACATGATTGGTTAATCAGAATTCTGCGACGCAGCCACCCTCAGCCAATGGGAAGCTTCGCCATGAGGGAAGGGAGAAATTCAGAGCTAGAAGCATTTTGGGAAGGGGAAAGGAAGTTCTTTTAAAAACGTGATGCACAGTGGAAATGAGACTACTTCTAAGATTTTTTCGGCGACACTTCGAAGATTTTTTTGAAACGCTCCTAAGAATTTTCTGAGAGCTAATTTTTTGTTACTTCGAGATACTTCTAAGATACTTCGAGAGAATTCCAAGATACTTCTTGGTTGTTAAATTTACTTGATTACTCAGTTACTTACGATCGGGACGCGAGTTTGGGAAAGACTTTCCCAGAGTCGAATTAGTTAGGACGCGACTAGTGGACTTGTCGCGGAGAAAACTCGGGCGGGAGACTACTGGATCCCGCGCCGTTTCCGCATCGGCCCGCCAGCCTTTGCCGCCTCCCGCGTCGGGCCCATGGACAGCCCACCGCGTTACGTCAACGCCCGTGGCCACTCGCCCCACTGAGCCTGCTCGAGCCGGCGACCTGCCGAGAGGGGGACGCGCCGCTACCTGCCGAGAGAGGACGCGCCGCTGAAGGTCAGTGACCCGGGACTGCCGCCGCCTCTGCTTCGAGGCTGCAGCCCGGCCCGCCCGCGGAGACAACGCAGCCACTGGTGAAAAACTACGAGACGAAGCCGTCTCGCAGAACAATCGTAACGGCGAGAAATTGCAAGTGGCCGCGCTCAGGCCCTGCAGACCTTAAATGATGAATAGCACGCTTCATCAAAGAGTAAGCCTAATATGTTAGCCTTAAGGGAATTAACAACTAGTAATTAAGATAACCAGCTCACAGAGTAGATTTAGAAAAAAACTTGCGTCGCCCTTTGCGACATGTAACTTCCCTGGCAGCTCTTGGTGCCAGGAATAAATTGTTATTTGTCACAAATGACTCTGTGCTAATTCATGACCTCCCAACACTTCCATCCAGTCACATTTCAGGAGCTGAACCTGGCGCCCTCCCCCGTTTGTTTACTATATATATATATATATATATATATATATATATATATATATATATATATATATATATATACAGCTAGTCACATCAAAAAAATGGTATTCGACACCGGACTGAATCCTTCGATGTGACATATCAAAACTTGCCCATTTTCTTTTTATCTCTTGATCAACATTTTGATTGCCAATACACACTGCAAGTCAGTTGAAAAATATCCTGAATTTGCCGAATTGGTTTTAAGTTTACGCCAGGGCAAAAATAACCAACCCTGCAAAACTAAATCTGGCGGGCACAGACTGCTGTCAACACAGGCTACAGGCGCCTTGCGAATTGTATGCCCTCGAGGCGCGCGCTGGCCTTGGCCTTGGGCGACAATTCGTTGCTGATAGCCGAAGCAGGGAGCGGAGGGCACACCGGGGCTCATACTCAGAAAGAAACCTTAAGTTTAACAGGAAGCGAAAAATTTCATTCAATCGAATAACAATATTTTATGAAATCAATTTTTTGCATATTTTTCTTAGCAAGTGAAGCAACATCTGGGGTCATTACGTGGACTGTGGCGATGCATAGAACGCTCTTCAATGTCTTGTCGTGAAGTTGAGTTCTGTCTTTGTTTTTTATTCTTTTATTGTTTTTCTTGAAGTGAATTCCAGAATCCCTTCCCGTCATTTTTACTGTAAATAATTGAATAAAAGTTTAAAATAAATAAAAATTAATTTTAAAAAATCACGAGATTAGCTACATTTGAAAAAATACACATTTTCGTTTCCGAATTATAGAAAACGTATTTGCATCGTTAAACGAATTGCACGTATGCTTTTTCTGAATTGCTAACAAAATAGTAAATGGCCCTTACTTCTACTCCTACCATTACAAGGAAAAGGAGAGTTCAAAAAAACGCGCGCACAGTGAAGCTACATTTACGTCCAGAAGCAAAACAAGGGGCCATCTCAGCTTTGCTCTTTGCTCATTAGATCAGGGAAACTGGACAAACACCTGATCGAGATGGGATAGTTCTTCGCTAGCACGCGAAACGCGAACGCATTGCTGTGCAGTGATGCATTCATAAGAATTGTGTTAATGTAATACAAGTATTATAACCACATTCTCTTATATTTTGAAGTGAGTTGCAATTACAAATACATTTCGAATTAATGAAAACCCAAACGTATTTTGTAAACGTACGTAGTTGGCTACTATTTTTAATGCTTTTTGAAAAATGGAAGTTAGTGTTCGTTTTTGGTCAAGCGTGACGAAAAATTGGCTGAAAAGAAAGAATTGAATTGACTTTGTGTTTCGTCTCACAGTGTAGACGGCAAATTATTTAGATTGTTTAGAGTATTCGATAACTTGTACTTTTAGCCTAAAATTTGTACAGCAAGCTTATGGAAAATACTCTATATCGTAGTGAAATTAGCATGGTCAGACGGAAGATGAGGCCTCATGGGCTGAGTCTTGTCACGTAAAATAAGGTATTAATTCAATTCAAAAGTGCGAGTAAAAAAGTTTTGAATAAACGTGTACAATAGAACTCTTAACACCCCTGGGAAAACGGTTCCGGAACGTGCTGAGTAGATACGCGGTAATCCGACTCTAGGTGCAAATATTTCGGAGATGTCCTTGCCCAGCGAAGTCGAAGCAGATGTTTGTAAAAAGAAATGCGGGCAAACTTCACTACTGATGAAAAATGCCGTGCAGCATGCTATCAGACTTCATATGATGCTCTGTATTTAATTGTCATATTTTATGTTAATGGGTATATATGTATGCATGTCATGTATGCCTTTGTATATGGCTGTGTATAAGAGAGAGGGGAGAGGGGAGAGGAAGGGAGAGAGAAGAGAGTCATTGCTCACCCTAATGTCATAACCACGAGCCGCCACTGCATTTTTCTAATAGTTTACATGTACAATGTTTTAAAGTGAAAGTAGTGTCTGGGTATCTGTTGAATTTGATGGCATGGACAATCTTTTAAAAACAGCTAGTCGACATCAGCCATCACAGTCTCATATTCGAGCTGAAATTTCGCTCACAACGTTTGATACATCCAGACTTGATTTTCAACTAGATAAACAGCGTACAAACGACGTAATTAAACACAACGAAAAGGTGAAGCAAAACATAAAGGTAGTGAAACATTTGGTGGATGTGGTTCTATATCTCGCTCGTCAGGGAAATAAAATGCAGTTTCTAGAGGAAGCTTTCTATTGAAAATTGAAAGACAGCTATGGGCAGTATTTTGATTTTGTTCGTCTCAGAAGTCAACTCATTGTGGCATTTAAAATTTATGCACTTATATTTCATTTTATGAAACAAAAAACTTGATTGAAAACATTGATGGATTTTATAAATTTATATTTATAATTTTAAGTAACAAAGTACTTGATAAATAAGGTTAAGAACGTAACAGTCACATACGTACTGAATTATATTTGTTTATGACTTTAGAAAGCAACGAAATTTTCCCTGGGTCCCGTTTTCTCCCTGGCGACCAGTTACGTTGGTATGCAAGATGCAAATTCTCCCGGATTAATATTTAAATTTTTGTGAAAAATAATATCATCTCTACTGTTTTATGTTTTTATACCTTGGAATTCAAAATAGCTTCCCCCAAAAAATTGTCACCGGACGCCACTGGACCAGATGTTATTTTCTAGTATATCTCTGGACACTCCTCAATCTATGGCACTTCTTAATGCATTCCTTGTAGAGAAATGGTTGGCACATCCAGTATTCGATTTTTTTCTCTTCCCAGGGTGTTGTCTATTTGAAATCACTTTCGCTCTGGAGACAGTTTCCTGAGACTCGACAGTCTCTGCAGTCTCAAGACCAGGAACATGTCGTGTCCACTTGAGAGTCAACTTGCAGTCAGTTGTGTGAATTGACGAAATTAATTGCTTACTCAACACTCGTAAATGAGTTGCTGCTGGAAGATGCTCAACAGTTCAGATATTTTTTCCCGATGTCGGCAGTGAAAGTTCCAACTCAGTTTTTAAATTTTGTTGCAAATTCGTCAAAGATTTCAAATTTTCAAATTTTCTTATCGCGACTCCTATACAATTTATGTTTACATTCCAAATAAACCTTCCTCATAGAGAAGGATTATCTCCAGCACTTCATCAGTCCACTCTATTTTATAAGGAATAATCTTATCGCTCACTTTAAAAAATAATAACCAAAATACAAATAAAAATGAAATATAAATACAGAATTCCGAAATAAAAATGAAATATGCACCTAAGAATGAAATTAAGTGATCGAGAGCTGGGAAAAATCTTCCAACACTGACGGAAGATTGGAGACCGAGTCACGAGAGCAGGCTCGAGTCCTTCATTGACACTCTCAGTTCTGGTTGCTCCCCTATGAACGCGGTAAACGTGATTATTCCATTTGCGATATTTGAACTCGTTTATTGTTCTATGTAATTTATATGTCGACAGTGTACACAAAACTTTACCAAATGTTTGTACTCGATTCTTTTCAAATCAGACTTACATTGACATATACCACATGTTTCGGCATTGGATAAACGTTCCACGTAGCAATTTTAACACTATACAAACTTTCAAAACAAATTGCTCCGAAGACTTCTCATTGCTCCATGGTTTATACCCAATAGTTAAATTCATTATGAACTTCAAATACCCCTAATTACAGATTATCTTATCAATTCATTGTCAAAACGTTTTAACACCCCGCGAATGCCACAGCCGTACCCTAATAAACGGGCCACGGACCGCGTGATCTTTCCTACCTCTCCCTTGTCCTATTCTAACCCCTTACACACATTTACACTAACATGCACTAAACTACCACACATGCCGGGAGACCGGTCGAGAGCTTAGAGCTTGTTCCGGCTGGGGCGGTGGTGGGAGATAGCAAGTAAGGGAAAGCCCCGCCAGCTGACGGTAGGTTGGCCTGGAATCACTAATTCAATCAATCAATTGATTATAATTTATCAATTACAATTAATTGAAAGAGTTTTGCGATCACTACGCGCGGCGACTTTAAAACTCGTGGATGCATCGAGCGGCCGAGCACCCATCGGTTGTGCAGCGCCGGCGGTTGTCAAGTGCTCGGCGACTCTCGACTGTTCTGCAGATAACCGAGAGCTGAAAGGTCCGCTAAACAGCTCTTCCCTCCAAGCAAGGTCCCCCCCTTTCGCTCATCGTCGCCGCGGAGCCTCGCAAGACTCGAGCGGTTCTTTTCGCCCGAACGCAGAACTCGTGGCTTGAAATGCAATTTTAATCGAATTCAATGACTCCTGAGGTAGTTTTAGTGATAAATCCTATTAAATATCTGTCATTTGCAAGTTAACATAAGTAAAGTCAATCTAATAAGTTGGTATCAGTTTAGTAAAAGTCAGATTAAGTTAGTTCTTCGTGAAAAGTGTTATGTTGGTACTACTGGTACGAATGCGATATACGCGAACGCGACCTTTCGTCACTTTTCTTTGTACCGTTCGTCTGGCGAGCAACATGTCGCTCGTATGACTTTGTAACAAAAAGTGCTTTTTGTTGTAGTTCAAATACATGAGTTTTTTGACAAGCTGGTATGTCATTTTCGCTCAATCTCAAAAACAATTAATTTGTAAGAGTTATGGCTGAATAACCGCAAAAACAGCAAGACAGCACTCATCTATTTGTCCGAATCGTCAGTCACAACCTAACCTCACTTGTCAACTTTGTTTTAACTTCAATTTGTCATTTTGAGAGTCGAAAGAAATCTAAAGTTTTTGTTTGATCAGATTAATATGTTTATTTTGAAATTGAAAGTTAATTTTCTGAATTTAAATTCGAAATTTATTCTTTGAAAAATTTTCTGAATTCAAGAAACTTTTGTCAGTATAAGTGAAGTGATCAAACCAAACTATTTTGACGCATTGATAGGACTATTAGAATTAAAAATTTAAGGCGTTTACAAATTGAATATTGAATTTATTTCAATCATTATTTCTTTTTAAAGAAATTCTGGGTTGTGTGAATTTGAGAATTTACATTGCATTTAAATTTAAGTTTCAATTGTGGATACAATTAAGTCACAACTTGAAAGTCTGTATGAAAATCCTCAAGGTAAAGTAAACTATGTTTCGTAAAGGTTCAAGATTGGTCTAATGTTGAAATCCAAAGACTTGTTTACCATTGCAACTGGAATTAAAGTCAAACCTGAAGGTAATGAAAATGATAATGAAGTGAAGTCCTGGAATGAAAATGATCTTGAAGCTCTGACTTTCATAGGATTAAATGTTAGTAGTAATATCGCCATTAAAATTGCTCATTACAAATCAGCATATTCTATGTTAGATAAATTGAATACACTTTATGGTAAAAAATATGATTGACTTTGGAAAGATTGCAAATTCATTTTTGGCTACGAATATGACAATAAATCTGCAGTCGAAAATTGTATAACTGTAATTCAGTATTCGAAAGACCTAACGGCTGAAGGTGAAGATTAAGGAGAGTTGTATAATGATTCGCATACTCGGAATACTACCATCGAAGCTCTTCCACTTTCGTACTGCATGAAAGCCAGTCCAGCCGACAAGAATTTAAATACACTAATTGAACGTTTACGCTTAGAAGAGGACAGGATAAATGAACCGGAGAATCCGAAGAGCCAAAATGCTCTTTTCACAAAACAGAGAAGAAGTTGTGCAAACAAGGCTCACAAGAAACGTCTACAGATGAATGATTCAAATATGGCAAACTAGGTCATGTGAAGAAAAATTGCAAAGGTAAGCCATGTGCAAAGTATTTGGATTATTGCAAGAACAAGTACGGTTGCAATAGTGTAATGAAAAGGGGCACTTTGCCAAGGAATGTCCTAAAGCAAGTAACAAGAATCAGAAAACGAAATCAGAAAAGAAAGAAGGACAAACGAACATGATTCCGGCTATAGCAATAATCCTCGTGCCTGTATTAGTGTAGGATTAGTAGCAGTCAACATTAGTAGTCTGAAATCGGAAAACAAAAGTTGCTGGTTTCATGATTTTGGAGCGACTCAGCATATGACTTTTGAGAGAAAATGGTTGATAAATTATGAAGAATTCCACCAACCTACAAAGGTTTTGACAGGAGATGTCTCGAGACTTGTGGGACTAGGACAAGGAGGCATCGAGGTTGAGGCGTTTGATGGAGAGACGTGGAACCAAGTAATTCTGAAAAATGTATTGTTTGTACCTGACTTAACCTTTAATTTTTTAATTGAGTCAAATGTTGGATAAAGGATATGCACAGAGTGCCAACGCACGTCAGCCGATATTCAGGATCACTGATACAGCAGAAGTCGTAGCCATTGCAGATCGAGACGACAGGTTGTTGCAGGCAAGTTGTACAGAATGTTAATTCGACCTGGAGAAACAGACTAGTGTCTGACAGCAACATCTATCAAAATGTGACACTAAAGACTTGCACACCAGAATATTAAATACATACGAGATATTCTGAAGAAAAACAATGTAGGAGAACAATGTGGACGACTGGAATGATTACTATTGGATTATTTGAATTTTCGTACTTCGAGTACTGGCGCCATCTATATCAGTCGACGAGAACTCTCGCGCCCCATGTTGGTATGACTTGTACTGTTGGTATTGTACGTGCGCGAGTGAACGGGCCCTCCGTTCTTTTGTATTAAAAACAACTAAATAAATAGTCATTTGAACAAAATACTCGTTTTATTCAAAAGGTTATGGGCCCAGAGAACGCTTGAAGTGAAAAACCAGACTATTTGTGACAGATCGTAATCTGTGAGTCGGATTTCGAATTGCCAAGGACCTAACCTCGAATTTGGCTGTGGAAGCGTGTTCGTTTCGCTTGAGCGCGCATTCGTCGTGTGACTCGCGCAGTTTATCGAGGAGCCTTTAACCGTTTGGAGGGCTCGCCACGTGCATATAATTGTCGATTGCAATCTGTGAGTCAGATTTCTAATCGCGACGGACCTAACCTCGAATTTAGTGGTGGAAGCGTGTTCGTTCTTGTTCAAGCTCGTGTTCGTCTCGCTTGAGGTCGCGTTCGTCGCATGTGTGGCAATTGAGTGACGTCACAATGGCTGAGAGATTAGACATGAATAGCCTGAGTAAGTTTGATGGCAGTAATTACAATCAATGGCGATTCCAAATGAACTGTGCACTTCGGGCAAAAGGACTCTACGAAATTGTCCATGGAACTGAACTGAAACCGGAAAATAACAATGAGACGCAGAAGGCATGGATTAAAAATGACGCAACGGCAATGTTTATTTTGACATCTGCGTTAGACTACGCGCAGATAACCTTGATTGAGAATTGCGAGTCATCTCATCAAATAATTGATAAGCTTGATTCGATCTATTTGCAACGATCTGAGTCGAGAAATATGATTGCACACGAACGATTTCACCAATATCGAATGAAAGATAGTGACAGCGTTGCTCAACACATTGCGAATGTCGAAAACTTAGCGAAGAAATTAAAGGATATTGGCGAGACTGTAAGCGATGCGGCGATAATGACAAAAATAATCAGCACGTTGCCGCAGAAATTTTTGAATTTTCGACAGGCGTGGCTATCAGTTAGCGAAGACAGGCAAACGCTGACAAATCTGTCGTCTAGGTTAGTTGACGAAGAAGCAAACCTGTCTTTGGTTGAGCAAATGGAAACTGCGTTCACGGCCTCATCGAGCAAAAATCAATCGGCGAAATCAAAGAGGTCGACGAAGCAGAGCGAGCCGTCATCAAGTGGATCAAGCAAGCAGAAATCAGTCGATCAAAACCAGGAGGTGAAACAAAACATCAAATGCTATCAGTGCGGGAAAAGGGGCCACATCGCCCGGTTCTGCAGGAACAAGCCTAAGCATAAGTCATCACATCGCGACAAGGAGTATACTTCATTCAACGTTGAAATTCCTGGAGGTGTCAACATGGAAAATACGTGGATCATGGACAGCGGAGCATCTGCCCACATGTCGTACAGGGTCGAACTATTCTCAAACATGTCTGCTGTTTCTGAAGGGACTACAGTCGTAATTGGAAACAACGTGTCATTACCTGTCATTGGAAAAGGAGACATCGAGATCGAGAAAAAGATTAAAGGTGAGTGGTACAAGTCAGTTATCACGAACGTCCTATTTGTTCCTGACCTGAGAAGAAACCTGTTCTCTGAAGCTGTCGCGACCAAGAAGGGTTGGTCAATAATGAAGGAAAGAAAAAAGGCAGAGATTCTACATGGCTCAAAACTCATTGCGAGTGCGATTCTCGATGACAACAATAATTATCGTATGTTGTTTAGAAATATTTCAGTTCATCAGGCTCAACAAGTTACAGAGAACAGCTTGAAGGCGGGGCATGACAGACTTGGCCATGTAAACTTTGCGCGGGTTCGAGAAATGATCAAGAGTGGTGTGATATCCGGCATCACACTGAGTGACGAGGATGAGATTCTCTGTGAATCTTGTTTGTATGGCAAGCAATATCGTTTTCACCATGCGTTCAGAGAAGTCCGAGAGGAGGAAGTTGGGGAACGAGTGTTCTCCGATGTGTGCGGCCCTATTGCGACTGAATCTTCCGGAGGTGCCAGGTACTTCGTTCTATTCAAGGATAGCGCAACATCCTACCTCGTCGTCAGGACCATGAAGCACAAATCTGATGTTCTGACTCGTCTTAAGGAATATGTGCGGATGGTTGAGAAGCAACAAGGCCGTAAGGTCAAGGTTTTGCACTGTGACAACGGTCGAGAATACCTAAATGAAAGTCTGCAGGAATATCTGAAGAGAGAAGGCATAATCTTAGAAAACACTTCGCCTTATACCCCACAACAGAACGGTCGCATTGAGAGGGAAATGCGCACGGTCATGGAGAGTGCCAGGTCCATGATGCACGCAATGAACACGCCAAAGTACCTCTGGGGCGAGGCGGTTAACACGGCAGTGTACATTCTCAACCGCACTCCAACAAGCGAAAAGAGAAGTACGACGCCGTATGAAGCTTTCATGGGTAGGAAGCCATCATTATCGCATTTAAAAAAGTTTGGCTGCACTGCATTTATGCACGTCCCCGACTGTCAAAGAACTAAGTTGGATGACAAATCTAGCAAACTCATGTTTGTCGGGTATGATGGAAATTCTGACAATTATCGACTGTTTGACCCGACAACAAAAAAGGTAAAAGTTTCGAGAAACGTGATTTTCGATTAACACACTACGATCGATACCGAGAAGAAGACCGTCCAGATCAGCATTGCGCAAATGGAAAATGGAGACGACGACGCTGAAGAATATCCTGGAGGTCGAAACCAAATCGTCGATCTAGGTGGAGCATCCAACTTAGCAGCTCCGGAGGCGGAGCGGCCGGCAATGAGAAATCCCGCAGTAAATGAGACCGAACCTCGACAGGATCTGGATGGAGAACAGTTCGACGCAAACCCGAGGAACGTCGAAGCTCTTCAAGAGGATGAAGGGTCAGTCGTCGACAACGCCAGGGACTACAATCTGAGGAAGCGAGACAAATTGCAACGCCCAGGAAGATACACAGCGAATTTCGCTATGGTAAATGAACCGCAGACTTACAAGGAGGCCATGGAAGGCAGTGAGTCAAGAGAGTGGTCAAAGGCGATCGCAGAGGAGCTCAGTGCCCTGAAAAGGAACGACACATGGCAACTCGTGAAGCGAACTGGCAGCATGAAGGTCATCGGGTCGAAGTGGGTTTTCTCTCTTAAAGATCAAACATCGAACAAACCAAGGTTCAAGGCCAGACTATGTGCCAAGGGATTTTCCCAGGAGAAAGGAGTTGACTACGACGAGATCTTTTCGCCTACTACTAGGTATGATTCGATAAGAATTTTATTGGCTACAGCAGTGAAGAATAATTACAAGATGTTACAGTTCGATGTACGCACAGCATTCTTATATGGAGACCTACACGAGACAATTTACATGGATCCACCAGAGGGTGCTAATATAAGTGACGGTCAGGTATGCAGACTACAAAAATCACTGTACGGGTTAAAGCAGGCATCGCGGTGCTGGAACGAAAAGTTTAACCAGTTCATACTTGACCAAGGATTCCGACGAGGAGAAGCAGACAAGTGTGTTTACAGGAAGAGTTGTTCAAAATCGACGATAATTCTGATTCTCTACGTCGATGACGGACTAGTCATGTCCTCAGATGAAGCATCGCTCTACAGTTTCTTGGATGAGTTGGGGAAGCAGTTCGAGATCACGGTCATGGAACCCGGACATTTTGTCGGGATGGAGATATTGGACGAGACCGATGAGGGTAATAATCGTCGTATACTTATTCACCAATCTAGTTATATTCGCAGGATGGTTGAGAAGTTTCACATGCAAGATGCAGCTTCGGTTGGTACACCAGCAGATCCGCACGTGAGACTGAAGAAACCAGACTACGATGATCATAGCGAAGATTACTATCCGTATCGGGAAGCTGTGGGATCATTGATGTTTGCAGCGATCGTGACACGACCAGATATAATGTTCGCTACGAATCAAATTAGCAGGTACACTTCAAATAATGACCAGACTCACTGGAATGCAGTCAAACGTATTCTAAAATATTTGAAGGGTACTATAAATTTTGGCATAGAGTACCGTAGAAATTCAGAGATGCTAGTGGTCACAGGGTACTCCGACTCAGATTTTGGAAACGATTTAGACACCCGTCGCTCCATGTCGGGTTATGTATTCCTTCTGTCAAATGGGGCGGTCACTTGGTCCAGTCAAATCCAGAAGGCTGTGACATTATCGACGACGGAAGCGGAGTACGTTGCTGCCTCAGAAGCAACTAAAGAAGTGACCTGGATTCGTCAGTTTCTTGATGACATTGGGGAACCAGTCCAGGAACCAACAAACCTGAAGATGGACAACCAGGGAGCGCTTTGTCTTGTGAAAAATCCAGTCTTCCATAAACGGACAAAGCATGTGGACATCAAATATCATTATATCCGTGAGAAGCTTGAAGAGGGGACTATCAGCGTTAGTTTTGTACCGTCAGATCCAGAACTAGCCGACGTCTTCACCAAGCCTACTCCTCGAGATCATTTCCATAAACTTATCTTTAACTTGGGAATGAGAAAGTGTTAATTTTTTTATATAATTGTTGTTCATCGTTACATCAAAACAAAAACCTAATTTTTTTATTTTATGAGATTTAAGCACTCAATTGGATGGAGTATTGGATTATTTGAATTTTCGTACTTCGAGTACTGGCGCCATCTATATCAGTCGACGAGAACTCTCGCGCCCCATGTTGGTATGACTTGTACTGTTGGTATTGTACGTGCGCGAGTGAACGGGCCCTCCGTTCTTTTGTATTAAAAACAACTAAATAAATAGTCATTTGAACAAAATACTCGTTTTATTCAAAAATTACGTTTGCCCCGGCTGCTTTTATTAAACATCATCGTAAACCACACCCTGGAAATGAGAAAGTAGCCAAACGTACTTTGAACTGTATTCATGTTGATCTCTGTGAGATGGATGTTAAGTCTCTGGGAGGTGCCAAGTACTTCTTACTGCTGAAGGATGATTACTTACATTTTAGAATAGTATACTTCCTGAAAACGAAAGATGAAACGCGAAACAAGTTAAAAGAGTTCATGAAGAGAAAAGAGTTCAATTTGGAAGAAAGGTCAAGTGTCTTAAGTCTGATAACGGAAGGAAGTATTTAACACCTTGAAGGAACTTCTAACTGAACTACTAGTATTTCACAAGTCAAATCAATATACACCAGAACAGAATGGCAGAATTGAGAGGGAAATGAGAACAATTATGGAGGCATCATTCACACTAAGTAATTGAAAGTCAACTTATGGGCTGAAGCAGTAAACTATGCAATCAACAGAAACAACCAGACAGACACAAGCTCAGTCAAAAACAAAAAATGCAGCAGAATTGTGGTTGAGTCGTTGCGTTAAAATTGATAATTTGAAAAGTTTTGGCTGCATCTTTTATGCTTATATTCAAGACCACAAACGAGGTAAGATACACAAAAAATCGCAAAAAGGAATCTTTGTTGGCTATGAACTGCATCAGCCAAGTTATAGGATCTTTCTACAAGATAAAAACGATACAGTTAGTTTGAGAAATATGTTTGACGAAAGCACAAAGATTGAAGGGGTATACTTTGAAATTGCAGCTCGCCTAAACAACGAACCAGATCAACAATCTACACATGAGTATGAAGATGAAGAGGACCTTGGAGACGAAGAGGAGTTCGAAGGTGAAGAGGACTCTGGAAATGAAAATGAATTTGGAAATGATGACTCAAACTACGTCGGTGCTTTAGAACATTCACATTCGTCTGTTACTTCGGAACTAAGTGAAAACTTTCATCAAAAGCTACGAGGTCGCCGAATACGTAGAAAGCCAATCATGTATATAGACAATGTAGCTATAATTGGTGAAGTCATGGATATTCCAATCTCGACAGCACTCACGGACAAAAAGTGGATGAAGGCTGTGAGCGAATAATTTTAGTCACAGAAATGAAAACTTGGGATCTTGTAAGGAAAGCAGATTTAGTCAAACATTTGTGTCGGTGGGTTCTTCGAGAAAAATAGGATGGACGATTGAAGGCAAGACTCGTTGCAAGAGGTTCCTAGCAAGAAGTAGTAAGCTATTCTGAAAAATTGCAAATATTGCACGCACTATTGCGCGAAAACAACTAAACGTTTCAAAAAATGTACGTGACCGTAATGAAAGAACTCATTGTGGGCAACAAATTTTATTTGAAGGTAAAATCTCTATCTTCAACTTTGTACAGTATGTGGCCAAATTATTATACTCAAGTGCATTTTCAGGTAATTTTAAAGTTTATTCGTAAATGTGTTCACGGATTTTATAAGAAACTGTTTTGTAGTTTATTCTATTTATTTGTAGGGTATTCAAGGAAGAAATGAAATAAAAATGATGGTTCAATATTTCAATAAATTATTTACAAACATCTGGAAACACTGTCTTCAGTATTTTGTGAACCCCCCCTTGGCATTCTTGACAGCTTTCATGCATACTGGCATTCTTGTGATGCATTTTATGGCCTTTTCTGACAATGGAGGAGGAAAAAATATTTATTTTCAAATTCGCAGTTGTAGAAAAACACCCGGAAGATTTTGAAATTTTGAAATTTTCAAAAATTTAGAGTTGACCGTAAAAATAGGACCTATGCCACGTTTGTGAGTATATTTTACACTATTTTACAAGAAATTTAAAGAAAAAATTGGAACTGTTTCGGGAATATTTTGAAAATGTCCAGGGTCTTCATGTAAAGTACCCCCAAACTTGAAGAAAGGTAATTCAAAGTCGCAGCGCCTAAAATCGAGCCAGATCGACAGGGGAATCTCGATTTTGGAAAAAATCCTACATATGGTTTAGGTGCAAGTGGTGTTCACAGTCGGAGGGACGGACGGACTGACGGACGGACGGACTGACGGACGGACGTTTTAAAAACACTTTGACGCATTCAGGTGCCCCCCAGAACCTGTATATCCGTTGAAATCTCGAAATTGATTTTTCGCAGCATTACATACCTTTCCGCATACTACCTATATTACTCCATATATACGTATGTATACGGGAATGTAATATACTACGTGTATTACTCCGTATGTACGTAACTACACGGAAAAGTCAAAATCAGTGATTGCTATAAGTTTGAAAACAGCATTGTAGATATATTTTTTTTATATTTTCACTCGTATACATCTATTTGGGTATTTTGATCGATTGATTAGTGATTCCGGGCGTGTCGACTGCTAAGGTCATTATTCCCGGAAGTGTAGTTGCATGTTTTTTTATCGTGGGACGTGGCGGTGATCTTTCCTCGTTGGATGGCAAGCTCCGACGCCATCTTACCGACAGCTTACGGGTTTTTTCTCCAACTAGGTGACTCTTATCTGCGGGGCACTGCCCCAGCCGGGACAAGCTCTAAGCTCCCGACTGCTCTCCCGACAAGTGTGGCAATGTAGCGCATGTGTGTGTGTGTGTGTGTAAGGGGTAAGTATATGACAAGGAAGAGGAAGGAAAGATTGAGCGCGGTTCGTGGCCCGTTTGTTAGGATAGTGCTCCGGCATTCATGTAATGATGATCGGAGAAACAACTGAAAACTATCGACCAGCCGGTCTCTAGAATTCTCCTTCAGACAGCGGCTGAATTCGACCTAGCTATGTCTGTCTGTACTTGGCGCGACAGCCCGCGAACGGGCCAGGGCCAACCAGCAGCGTCCCGGCCTCGCGGCCATGAGTTAAGGGGGTACGTGTGGTTAGCACAAACACTTCCCCGCGCCGTATTCCGGTCTTCCCAACCTGAGAAGTGAGTTTCACACAGCAACATATACTGGGACATTGCAAGGAAAACGCCCGACCTTCTATCATCTTGCCCGACCGGGAATCAAACCCGGGTTCACGTCATGGAAAGCGAACAATGAGCTAAACTGCGAGGGCAGTTATGTAGCTATAGTGTCGAAACACCTGTCCCCGTCGAGGTTCGAACCCTAGGATCTTTCGGTCAGAGGTACTACAGTGATACTAATTGATGCCCTGAGCCACCTAAGTGTTATCTGGATATTTTATTGCACAATAATTTTTAGGAATTATCTTTGAAAGTAAGGAATGCGAAAAGTATCCCTTCAGTACGAAAAAATCAGAATATTCGACCAAAATATCGTAGGGTCTATCGTAGGGTATTGCAGTAGTTACGTCAGAAAGAAATCATTGTTCCAAGTAAGGGCTAAACTGAGATTTTTTATTTCACAAATTTAGAAGCATAAATTCATTGAAAATTTAAACTGAATTAAACGGAGGGGAAAATGTTATTTAGAGGTGGGGAGGATTTCGAGAAACGAATTGAAAAAATTTTACTTTATGTCGGAATCATTGTCCTAAACGTTTACTTCATTTCGTTTGGAGGCACTTTTACTATCCTAAGCGTTCCCGAAGAGATGTCTCAGGCTAAGTCAATAAGTAACTGTACTTTCGTTCTATTCGTCTGCAGGTTGACTGTACATCTGTTTCATTTTCAGCGAACTCTCCATATTTTCGAAAATTGGAAACATGATTTATTGATAGTGATTCTGGGCGCGTCAACTGCAAGGGTCATTAGTCTCCTAAGTGTAGTGCATGTTGTAGTGTAGTGCATGAGATAGCTGTGGTCTTTCCCCGCTATATGGAGAGATCCGGCGCCTAGCACCTACTGTAAGCTTTTCCACAACCAGGTATCTCCGACCAGAGTGGAACCGCCCCATTCGGGACTAAGCTCGGGACTAAGTCGGCTCTAAGCTGCCGACCGGTCTTCCGGCATGTGTGGTAGCGCAGTTAGTGTAAATGTGTGTAAGGGGTGAGAATAGGACAAGGGAGAGGTAGGAAAGATCGCGCGGTTCGTGGCCCGTTTATTAGGGTACGGCTCTGGCATTCGCGTGGTGTTAAAATTTCAAAAAGTTTTGACCATTAAAAACTACAAAATTAAAGATAGAAATTTTTGGCTTAAAGAAAATCTGTTCTAAAACCATCAGCTCTTTAAAAACGAACATATACAATTTTTTGAAAAAAACGATCAGTTTTAACGTAATTTTTAATTAATGCAAATTATAAAAAGAATATTTTCTCAAAAACCGCTCCATTATTTTTCTTTACGTTTTTTATGTATAAAACACGGAACGCTTGAAATAATGGCGTAGGTCTCTTGTTATTTGATCTCGCCGAATTTTCGAAAATCGCATGTAGCAAGTATCGAGTTGAGACAATTTTATTTTAAGCGTCAGCCGGAGTTGGTAGTTCGTCAGAGCGTCTGGCTTAAAGTAAGGCGCACAGCGGGTTAACTCGGAGGACAACAGTTTGAGTATCGATGCTGAAAAAAATTGTGCTGTTTGAAAACAGTTTTGCAGGTTCATATAAATAATATTGCTCAGTAAACAAATAATGCGGCTGTTGCACCACTAGTTTGTAATGACAACGTACATACTCTACAACAAATACTACGCAGTAAATTCCTCACACAGTTTGTACTGATGCACGCGAAATGATGTGCAGAAAGAACGGTGTACGAATAATTTTATAACTGTATGTAACACAACAGAGAGATATCGAAATGAGACATTTATTTCAGCAATATTGCATATTTGTGTTTTTTCGGGTCTCCAGACGAATGAGTCTGGTAGCGTTCCGTCGATGGACTTCAGGCACGTACATTAAATTAAAGAATCAGCATTGACGCAATGCTACCGGGGAAAAGAAATTATCATTGGAAATAATCTCTTTCTTTGATCATCTTGCGATTATAACTTATCAGTAGTTGGACTGTCATTCTTAAGTGTTATTGAGAGAACGGACAGAGATAAGAAACATATCTTTCAGAGAGAGAGAAACGTTTTAAAGAAAGTAAATATTTCACAGTGTTTTACAATATTCAGGGGCGAATTTCGCATTCATTTTAGGAGAAAGGAGGTCATGGAATTGTTGTGTTTCAATGTAAAAATAATAATGTTCTTTCAAGGGCATCCTGGTGCGACAGAGTTAAGAGACAATTTCCAGAAACCACCAAATTATATTTGTTTACCAGAGATTTTTGCTAATAGTATGTTAATACAAAGGCGCGAATCCACGGAACTTTCCCCCACCAAACTTTTTCATTAACTATTCATTTTTCCTTCTCACAAAACTTTCTTGTAACTACTGATGCTAAAACAGCACGTTCTTTCTCGCCCGTATTTTCACGCAAAATTACGCGAAAAGTACTAAAAATTTCGAAAAATTGATCATGACCATATTTCAAAATCTATCTTTAAGGAATAGATTTCATTAAGGGGAAAATCTCTATCTTTAATATTTTAGTTGTAGGAAGACTCCTAAAAAAGGTTGAACGTTTGCAATTTTCAAAAAATCAGGGTTTCAATGAAAATGCGACCTGCACCATTATCTTAAGTGTCCTTCAGAGTATCTAACAAAACATAATCAAAACTTAAGAAGCCATTTAAAAAAAATTAAAAAATCAATCTAAGTATTGAAAAAGGTCCCAGGTGCTTCACATAAAGTACCCCCAATAATTAAAATATTAGTTTCAAATTCCAGGGCCCGCGACATCAGTCAGATCGATTGGAAAATATCAATTTTGAAGAAAATCAGCTGAACGGTTTAGCCGCTAGCGTTGTACACATACGCATGGACAGAGAGACGTTTTGCTGTCATTCGATTTTTCGGTATCAAGGACCTAGGAAACATAGATTCTGACTACACCACGAGTTAGAGATTTTTTTCTAAATTTAGCAACTAGATCTATCCACTTTTCTGTTGTCAGGGCTCTGTAATAAGTGTTTTTCTGCTGAAAATTAGCTGATTTTGCGCGCAGGATTACGTAACCTCTCTACTCCGTAAAAATATTTTCGATCACTCATTTAAACGAATAAAATCGTACGAGCTGTGCGTAGCCTGCGTCATTCCACATAATCTGTAATATGACTCATTGAACCAAAACATTTTGAATAAAAATCTATCTTAATTCGCCGATCACACTCGACTCACAGTCGATCATTTATACAATATAGTATCCCTAGGATGGGGAAATATAATTAGCGAGCGGATTTGGATGACCTGAAACATCGCCAAAAGTGATAAATAAAATACTCTCAAAATGTTTTTAAAATGCCCAAAAAGCAAAGAAAAATGACGTAAATTTTTGTTATCAAAACACTTTCAGATGCATAAGTCAAGCTGTTGCATATGTTACTGATGTAATCAGAGTAGCGGATCGATGGACGCAATGCCTCCCTCAATAAAGGCCTAGAGAAAAAAATTAAAATGGTAAAAGTGCAGAAAAAAAATGAGAAACACAAGAAAAAATTGTAGAAACGTCTAATATGTATGGAAAAAATGACCGCGCGTTCTATCCTCAGCCTTTTAGCTTCAAATGGGAATCCTGATTTTCGCTGTAATTTAGTCCAGCGGTGTGTATGCGATATGTTTTCGACTGTTCTACAGAAGCGTGTAACAACTCATCTCTTTCCTACTCCGCTTGACAAGCGGTGCTACGGCGACATCCACATAACGGTGTGTGGCCGACGCCACCGGAAACAGTGTTGACGGAGCAAGGTCTCTCTCTAGGTGCCAAGCGAGTGATAGTGGACCGCTGCGACATTTCGTGCAACTACAGTGTGCCCGAAACAAACGAATAGGGCATGGATCGCTTACATGCGCCTGGAGACGGCGCAAGTTCTTAAGAAGAGAAAGAAAATATCTAAAAAGAATAAGAAAAGAGAAAGAAATGTAAATAAAAAAGTAGAAGAGGATTGAGACATATTTTGTGAATTCCTGTCAACTTCCTTCAGTCCTGGACAGTAATGTCTGTGTGTGAGTGAATGTTTAATTTGTAAATCGATATCATGCATTTTTAATTAAATTCTATCTGTTGATATCTGTATCATAGAATGAAAAATATAATACCCTATAACCCGCCCCTGTAACATATACTATAAATGTAGCGCGCTCTAATTAATTGGTGCAGCTCTTGATGGAG
This sequence comes from Gryllus longicercus, assembly GCA_038098605.1. Taxonomy (NCBI): domain Eukaryota; kingdom Metazoa; phylum Arthropoda; class Insecta; order Orthoptera; family Gryllidae; genus Gryllus; species Gryllus longicercus. The sequence goes on along the minus strand of JAZDUA010000507.1, from coordinate 59,596 downwards.
TCACTTAATTCGAAGGGTGTATTTGGCTTTCCTCTTGCAAAATAATATCATTTTTTCTTCATCCAGACCAGTGAAGGGGGCATGACCAATGGCTCGATGTGACAAAATCAAACGAATAGATAGCAACAGAAAAAAGTGTTTTCTCTGTGTTTAGTGTCGGAGATTATATATTGAAATAATTTCAATTCATTGAATGTATAATGGGACGGCGCGGGACACGCGTTGGGTTGCGACGCGTCTTTCAACATTTTATTCTATGTAACGTTGCTGTGTTAGGAGGTCTGGAAAAGTGCATCTTTCGCTACCTGCGAGGGTGTAGAAAGCGTTGGGGGACGCGGAGGCATGCAGCTCCATTGCCTCGACAGAAGCGCGCCCCGAACGCATCCGCTGACTCACCGGGAAATACGGACGCTGCTGTCTCATAACCCAGCAATTCAGCTGCATCTGTTCTTGAAACCCGGGTGACGTTAGAGTTTCAACGGAATTTGGCAAAGCTCAAACGGTCATCAATGACGCCGCGATTGGACGAAAGAAACTGCGTGACGCGCGCCCGCCATTCGCGGAAAACGAGGCGGGGGAGGGTCACGTGACCCCACGAACCAGAAGAGGTAGCTGCAAGACACAAGCTCGGTCATTCCGATAGAGGAGGTGACAGCGAGCAGAAGTGTTTTCCGAGGTAGGGACATGGGCGAGTTTCTTTGGCTTCTGGGGGGACTCCAGTGAATGCGTTACCGGCATCGCCGACGCGCCGCTGCCCGAATGCATCACCGCCACATCTCGGGCACCTCTGGGGTCCCTAACGCAGGAACGAACGGCTCGGACAATGACTGTGGGTGCCCGACCCCGAGCCCAGGACTGACGACGGGCCGAGGCGCAACCATCGCTGCCGTCAGCCACGCCGCCGGGCCAGGCGTTGGACCAGGTGTTGCTAGCGACCGGGACGCCACCACGCTGCCTGTCGCCCAGGTCGTCTTGTTAATGGGCAAAGGGGTGAGGCGGAACGCTGCCGTCACCGCGTCAAGCACCAGGGCGAAGGGCCGTCGCTCCCGTAACCGGGGTCGTGACCGCCGGGAAGGGTGCCGCCCTGCTTCCAAGGATGAACTCTGGGCCGTATTAAGATAAGTTAGTTGTAAGTTAGTTTTAAGGACTAATTATAGCGGGAGGCTTCACCCAATGGAATATTAAATCCACCTTTGAAAATACCATGTGTTTCAATGCAGTAATAGAACGAGAATAAGCCCTATCACGCATGCTTCCCTTTAAAGAGCCTACGGACTGAGCAGCCAAGGTAACGCTGGATCGCTATAATCAGGTGCGTCGGGGCAGCCACACGATTCGTGTGGTTAAAAATGGCATAAAATAGAAGCTTTTATCACCATAGATCGACGCTGAAAGAGATTACAAAGATACAAAAAATAATAAATTAAAATACTAAATACTTTTACTTTCGAAAATTCAATATGCAAATAGATATATCGTAGAAAATACTTTAATCAGAAAATTCATCGTCTGAATTATTCAAAATGTATATTCTTCACTCTGTTCTTTAATAAAATTCAATTTAAAGTTCTGCCCTAAAATTTGGCCAATAAATATTCAAATAATGATAAAATTCAAATATAGCTTAACTTAAACAATACAGCTTAATTGACTTCTTTTATGCAGAACTTAAAATGCTGAATGATCAACGTCCCTTAAGTTAGCAGAACCCTTTCAGCAGAAACAAAAATAACTATGTGCAAAATTAAAGGCTAATTAAGGGCCCTATTTGCGAATTTAAGGTTCGTAAATTAGATAATTTAAACATAATTTCAAGACACCAAATTTTCTTGGTTCAGGGTTGTATATATACATATTGAATACCTGAGTCCTGCTTATACACCATAAAGTGTGAATAACTCTTAGACAGTAGAGTATAATTCAACCATTTCCTCCAATTCTAGCAGCCTATAAATAGCCTTGAATTTCAACAAACCAATTTTTATTGGTTCAGGACTGTATATATACATATTGAATCCATGGGTTCTGCTTCTGCACTAAAATATATCAGTAACTTTCTGTAGGTGAAATATAACTTAAATATTCATCTAATTTTTGCAGCTTATAAAAAGACTCTAATTTCAACTAAACAAATTTTATTGGTTCAGAGCTGTATATATACATATTGAATACCTGGCCCCTGCTACTATACCAAAAAGTATAAATAACTTTCAGATGGTAGGGTAAAATTTAATTATCTTATATATATATATATATATATATATATATATATATATATATATATATATATATACTCTCTTTTTTTAAAGTTGCAAAGCTTTAAATTCGTGAATATGACACCTAATTACCCAATAATTAGCCTTTAATTTTGCATTAAACGATTGTTGTTACTTTAAAAATGTATTCTTTAAGAAATTGTTTTCGCGACATTGTATATTATTAATTTCCATATCAACTTTCTTATGTTTAAATATTCTACTTTAAGAGCTTCTAATTGGCCTTTAATTCTCTGATGATTGTTTTATAATTCGGATTGGTTTTTTAGTGTTTTGAAAATTGATCCTGCTATCTTTTTCTATAGTGAGCAGGACTCATGTTTTTTATAAAAACTTGCAAAACCTCGCGAATAGAGCACTTAATTAGCCTTTAATTTTGAATATAGTGATGTTTGTTTCTGCTAAAAGGGTCCTGCAGGATGTGAACGACAAATTATGCATATATGAACATGTGTAAACCTAACACTGGCTGTACAACCTCCTCAATCTGCAGGAAAACTGTATAATAAAAATGTTTCTGTATTAAACTTAAATAGAACTAGAACGAAGTTCGGTAATGCCATATTTATTAATTGAATCCTCTATGTAGGCTAGGTATGTAAATTGAATATTATTCCAATTATGAATTAAAATACTGCGAATATAATTCAGAGTAAAACTGATCATTTTTCAACTCGTAACCCTCTCCTCACTAAAACAAAAAAAATATATTATCTTAGATCATGATCCACAACAAAATTAGAATTTACTTGTTACAATAGAAAACGTAGAATGCGATTCTGTTAATTTATTTAATTCAGTTAATTCTTATTAATCTACTTACGTTGTTAACAGCAAACAGAACAATTTAGCGTATTAGAATCATTTAATACACTAAAATAAATAAAAATAATATAATAAAAAATAATACATAACTAATTAAATAAACTACACTGAGAAGTAGTGCCTGTTCGTGAACAATTGTTCAGGAGAGGCAAAACAGATTACTGATCAGCGGCGGATCAAGCGAAAGTGGCGTGGGGACCACGCCTAGTGATGGCTTATTTTACCATAACATCGATATATCGATAGGCAGATGGACTAAAAGGCATTCGGTGTCGATGTATAAACATGGATGTTTAAATATGAGTAACCCAGATGATACACTAAGTGATCAAAAATGTAAGGACAAGTGGTTTAAAATGACTTACCAGTTCGTGGCGCCCTCCGTCGGTAATGCTGGAATACAATAGGGTGTTGGCACACCCTTAGCCTTGACAGCTTCCACTCTCGCAGGCATACTTTCGATCAGGTGCTGGAAGGTTTCTTGGGGAATGGCAGCCCATTCTTCAAGGAGTGCTTCACTGAGGAGCGGTATCGATGTAGGTCGGTGAGGCCTGGCACGAAGTCGGCGTTTCAAAACATTCCAAAGGTGTTCGATAGGATTAAAGTCAAGACTCTGTGCAGGCCAGTTCATTACAGGAATGTTATTATAGTGTAACCACTCCGCCACAGGCAGTGCAGTATGAACAGGTGCTCAATCGTGTTGAAAGATGCAATCGCCATCCCCGAATTGTTCTTAAACAGGAAACAAGGTGTTTAAACCATCAACGTAAGCCTGTGCCGTGATAGTGCCACACAAGACAACAAGGGGTGCAAGCCCCCTCCATGAAAATCATGACCACACAATAACACCATTTTCGATATTTTTGTCCGTATACTTTTGATCACGTAGTGCATTTTCCCATCATGTTTCCATTGGTTTCCATTTTTACTTTCTTGCACTTACTACGAAAGAAGAGAACGTTATTCAATCGTGGCCCAACAACGCCGAATTTTCGACGGAAAACCTCGTATTGCCCTAACCTGGTAACGAAAACATGGATAAATCCTGTTGCTGCATATAGTAAATTACTTTAACGTATGGTTTAGCCAGAATCAATATTTTGTGGAACCTTGAAACCGAAAAAATCGATTGACGGCAAAACGTGCCTCTGTCCGTCTGCGGTCAACGCTAGCGGCGAAACCATTAAGCCGATTTTTCCAAAATTGCTATTCCCCCCTTCGATCTGAATAAATTAGAGCGAAGCGAATTATACGAGTAAATTAATTTGATATATTTGAAAAAATGATTAAACTGAGAGTATGATGCGTTATCTTATCAAGCTACTTACGTTGTTAACAGCAAACAGAACGATTTAGCGTATTAGTATCATTTAATAAACTAAAATAATTTTGGGAGTCTCAAATTATGTTTGGATTTTTGAGAGTACTTTATGCAACAAAAACATTTTCAACTTATGTCAAAAGTCCCTTTTGTCATAAAATTTTGCGCGAAAGATTTTATTTTTTTAAACAAAAAACGCCTCAATTTTTTCTGTAAATTTTCTCCAAAAATGTATCCAGAAAGGGAAAATAATATGGAGCTAGACCCGTTTTGGGGGAATTGTTTTCGAAAATTGCAAAACGTTAACATTTCAAAACTACAAAATTGAAGTCAGAGATTTTCGTCTTAAAGTCTGTTGCAAAGAATCGGCTCTTTAAAAAGGTAGTGTACAATTTGTTTTAAATAACGAGTATATTTCGTATAATTTGCCTCAAATTTCTCAAAAACTTCAAAAACTGCTCCAATTTTTTCCTAAACTTTTCCCCTCGTATGTAACAACGGACGGTAAAAAATATGATGTTAGTCTTATTTTTTTCGAACTCTTCGTATTTTCGAAAATTGCGTGTTGGAAATGTTGGGATGAGACAATTGCATTTTTAAGCGTCGGACCGAGCTCAAATCACATGGTGCTTCTGTAGCATAGTGGTATGGGTGACGGCGGGTTAACACGGAGGGCCTACGTTCGAGGCTTGGTGCAGAAGGAAATTTAGCTAATTGAAAACACTTTTGCAGGTTTATGTGGAACTATAGTAGAGCGTAATAAATAGAAATAACGCGAGAAAGTATGTACTGTTGAAGGACCACTAGTTCAAACTGCTTTCCATACGTCCGGGAAGAATTTGGAAAATGTGGGTTTATAGCATGATGGCGACATGCTTCCTGAATCCAACGCTGTGTCAACGGTCCAAATCGTATGAATAGGAGCGTCTTAAGAAAACTTTGGTCACATATAATCACCCCCCCCCCAATACCGCACTATCCAGAGAGTATTATAATAGATGCGGTACCAACGAGTTACAGATGTACTTCTCTCATTCGTACATGTACGAATATATACATGTAGATATGTATATCTGGAACGCGATATCACAATCCATTTTATGACATTAAATCACCCCCTCTTAAATCCGAAAAAATTGCAAAATACCAAAACAAGAAAAGAAAAAATAACAGGAGAAAATGAAGCAGGCCACGTTCTTGCCTTTTGCTTGTGAAGTTCAACAGATCTTCTCGCATTGATTTCAATATTTAAATGTAGTGTCCTAACAAATATTATTGTTCTGGATTATAACTTTATGACTTGAGGATGCAAAGATGGAAATTTCTTTGACTAAATTTTACAGAGTCTCTGTACTACCACATCACGGAATTTGCATACACTATGCACTGTATTGTCCGCTGAATTGTAAAAATATAAGTTCGAACTTTTATAGTATTTTACCAATTACTTGTTGGGACAATTAAACCATCCTGTGATATTCTTTCTACCCAACCTCCACCTGAATGTGAAGAAACTCTCCATGTTTTACAACGCTGAGCTATGTACACTGCTATATAGCGTAATATTCACTTGTACTTAGTACGTAATCTTCAGATGGACATGATACGCGAACAGCTAATGTCATCTTGTGATCTACCTCCGAGCCATTCTGTACCTCTGACAGTGCTTCTTCCCACATTGGGAATTAACTCGTTAAATGAGAAAGATGTGAGATACGCATTGACATTATGCATTAACTTGATAAACAGCCATAGGACAAGAACTGTTTAATGTTATATTTCTGCTCATTATAACAAAACGTAAGCGATTTTTGTATTGAAGCTGGAGAGGGCGATCGTATGTTCGTCCTATTACTATTATATCTTGTATATGAGAAAACAATTTTTACAGACAGTCTTGTTTGAGTCGCCATGAAAGGAATATTTGATGTAACAATTGTTTTTAAATTCTTTGTGACAGGAAATCAGAGAACAAATTGAGATAATGAATCCTTTTTGGAATGGAAGTAAGGTGTTTCGTTCACTAAACCGGATAGTCACATAAACTGTCATATTTCATAGCCCTTGAATTCATTACGTCAAACACATCATTTACTAACTTAATAAAATTAAATATTTCTTGCTCCTGAGGCATTGCACAATTCGGCATGTTCTCAGAATATAATAAAATTAGATCCTTAACCTAACCTAACCTCAATACAAATACACATCTCACACATGCAATTCAAAACACCATCTGTTTCACTGACACTCAAAAAAAAAACGTTACGTTGTGTAATCCAAATCCTGACAACAAATGCACACCAGTACTTCACATGACACGTTGTTTAAACTTTAGCGACGATGATGTCATGCGCAGGACGACCAAAATGAATTCCACTGCGCAAGCCAAGAAGGTTATAATATATGGATGTGATAATATATGGGCTCCGAAAGTGAAGCTAATCGCTTGTCAGTCCCTTTTGTCCGTCCGTTTTGTTGCCCAAAACATTCTCAGTGCGTTTCAGTGTACAGGCATAGAAGCTAGTTACTTTCGGTTTATTGCTTTGCTTTCCGCTTTACCACGAGTTATTTATTTTTATTCTTGGGGAAAATTGCTTAATAAAAATTGTTTGCCTGAGAAATAAAATGTTTGAACCTTGGCGGTATATTTTTGAAGGTATCTAGCACGAAAAAGGAAATACGTAAGTGAACATAGTAAACCAAGACCTATTTTAATTATATATTATCATATGCTTTTTAACCTTTAACTTCTTTTTAATGGTTTAAGCTATCTGTCATTATTTCAGGGTGATAAGATGCTAAACTGTAGTGCTTATAGCTACACTTGAGGAAACCGCGAATAAATTGTCTTTCTTCGGGTAAATGTTTACGTACTCTTTCGGTTTGGTGATTAATAAATTATAGGGCCATTTTATTTATTTACATCTATGTCATTTATAATAATGAGATCATAAGTGGTTGGAAAGTTGCTCATGACTTTCATTTCTGATGTTCAGATTTCCCATTGAGAAAGACCAAGAAAGAAGACGAGCATGGATTTGTGTAGTGAGAAGAGAAAAATGGGTTCTAACTTCTTATTAATTTTTATGCAGCCTTCATTTCAGTTCAGACTAAATAAATTCAACATATACCAGCGGATCTTGATTAAGGGATGGAGCAATTCCAAATTTATTTTCTGTTCACCCAACCCATTTGCAATTGACATCGATAGAACTATAATTAATATCAGGAATACAATATATTTCTGAAGTTACTTACATTGTATTAATGGAGAGTATTTTTTTCCTTTAGAAAAGCCCCTTTCTGAGAAACATTAATTTGCACTCCGCAAAAAAAATGTGTCCATTCTGTATTTAAGGATAATTTTAGATTTTTACATATATATATATATATATATATATATATATATATATATATATATGTAACAGGAGCATTTACATATATATATATATATATATATATATATATATATATATATATATATATATATATATATATATGTAAATGCTCCTGTTAGGGAAATAAAACGTGGAATTAAAACGTGTTATTGGATTTGCTCTGGCAACTCGTTACCATTTCCTTTAAGAATTTTTTAATTTTCATACTCCTTCCAAATAGACTAACTAAAAAAACTATTAATTACTGTATGTCAAATTTCGAACTTGATTAGCAGTTTTCACAATATGTCAATTTATGTTACATTAGTTTCAGCTCCTTGTACATTGAATGCTCCTTGCACAATTCTGTTTCAAGAATACATGTTATCAAGAAGTAAATTAAATTTTATTCAGCTTCTCACAATAAATGAAACAATTTTTACAAATATTTCCTCTGTGAATTTTGGGGAGGAATAATATTTTTTTCTGGTATGTTTTTTCTATATTCTATGAACATTTCTGCCCATTAATTACAAATAATTATATATAAAACAACTTATTTACGGAAATATCAATAAATGAATAAAGAAAATACAATGGTTAAAAGGTGGATTTCAGACTTTTGGGGCAAACTGTTTAGCGGATAGCCTAATTTGCAAGGGGCTGGCTCTATTTTCCGCAATGGGAAAGGTCGGCCATGCCACCTCCATATATTATAACCTCCTTGGCGCAGGCGAATGAGCGACCCCTTGAATAAGAGAATATGAGAATAAGGAATAAGAGAATGAGATGTCCAGAACACGTGACTTTTAGTAGTTCGGAGGGTAGCATCGTCGTCTCTGGGTGGCAAGCGGCAGGTGGGTGGCAAGGGACCAGGAGAGACAGATTAAGCTTTTTTTAGACGCCCTATTGTTCTCAAACATCAGTAATGTACTTTATAGCATCCTCGGAACAAAGAGGACAAAAGTAGATTTCTGTTCTGAAGCAAGAAAAGTTAGATGGTTATTCCAAGACAGTATGCTTAAAATGGTCTTAAGAGCTTGTTTTCGAAGTTTCGACGTTTCCTCCACGGACATCCTGTATATTAAATTGAATTTTTTAGGAAGCTATTTTTTTATTTTTTAAATTACTTCCTTTAGCCGACAACTTAACAATTTGTAGAAAATAGCATTGTGTCTAATGTTTTGTACATAACGCTGATAAATTTCAAAACGGGACGCTACTATAATTCTAAGAAGTGAAATGCAATAGAACTTTCCATTTGCTGTTCCGTTGTAGCGTCTGCCAAAACGTCACCTCCAAGCAATCATTAGCTGTAAACAATTACAACTGTTATACGGTCGCTGAGTAATTAATAAGAAATAGCCATTCAGATATTACATGCCCTACTTGTGACCTACACTGACGATTAAATTAAAATTAAAAAGTATGGAACAGATTCAATTTAGTATTAAACAAATACAGGAATAATATATGATTCAGTTAATTAAACTGATTATTTTGCTTCAATTTTCAGACACATTTCATTTCAAATTGAATCAAAAGAAGTGAAACTATGTATAACCTTTGTTCCTTGTAGGGAGTTTTATCTTCATATAACGGTTTCATATAAAATGTATATTTCTATGAGATGTTCCTAAAAAATTTAAAAAGGTAATGTTATTCACATTAACAATTCACTCTAGTGATTTCCTGAGTAAATTAGTTTCTGGCATATTTTAAGGCTACTTTCATTGATAACATATTCCAGTTTTCATTGGTAAAAACAAATATTTAGGTGGAACTATCTGGTAGTAACCAGGTACAATCGATTGAGTATGGTTTCACATTTTTTACGGTTGCTGTGACGAGCATGGTGGTAGAGTTCGTGTGCGCCTCCCACCGCCACATTAAAATGACTTATCTTCATTACCTTTTTGTGGTACAAACGAAAATTCTTGTGGAACAATCCGGTACAAACGAAGTACAAACTATTTACAATGTTTCCAATATTTTTACTATGGTGGCGGTGCCAGTGTGAAGTTGCACCACCACAATAGAGTGTTGTATCTTGTAAGTGGTTTTGATACAAACGAATGTTATTGTGGTACAAACGGATACAAACAAGGTATAAACGAATAGTAATGGTTTCAATGGTGGGGTGGTGGTGCCAAACTTCACCGACATGCGTACGAACAATGGTTTAATTCCACGAAAGCCACATTCGTGAGAAACACGCGCTCCAGAAGGGTGACTTCTCAATGGAATATATAGGGAATTTTAGCTTTTTCTTTTGGACCATTCCTTATAAACGGCAACATAACGTGCATATTGAAGTGAAATCTGATTACGACCCTGCTAATTTTTTTAAACCAAGGTAATTCACTACAAAGCAAGGTTTCATATGTATCTTGTGGATTGAGTTTTGGCTTTGAATATTCTGAATATTTTGAATATTGTTTTTTCTTTGTGGACATGGTATTGTTTCAGGATATGGATGACTTTTATGAATTTTACAAATTCGTGCAGGATGTTGTGGAGAGGAGACGACTGCCTCGGCGGTATATCCGCTATTAGAACATTTGTTGGGTGTTAAAATTAGAAGTAATTTTTCCATGCCGAAATCTTTGCAGCATTTGTTGCTGCATTACTTTTTTTAATCTCCACCACATCCTTCATTTTCCGAACCTCCTCCACCAGAATTGCTTTCTCTGTTTCGGTGAAGGGCAGACTCTTCTTCGGATTGTCCAGGATTTTATTCTAGGTCATTTTATAAATTCTTATATAAACACACACTCGCAACATTTCTCACCTCTCCACTACGCCAGCTAATGTGGAACTATTTCCGTGCAATGTGCGACCACGCTCAAAATAGCGGGACACGAAACTAAAGGAAACAATTGAATTCTTGTATAAACTCTCACAAGGTAAAACTATTCATGTATCATAGTAATTTCCCCGATAATGACATGCATGATATATTTACATATAGCCGTAAATTTATAAATGATAATGTATGTCGAAACAAGCAATTCAATTATTTTATATTAATAATAATTGGACTGTAAATAATGGCTTTCAAATGCGTAATATTGGTACCACTCGCTCAGGGATTTCCTTGTTTGCGACAACGTTGCCAGTGCGCCCCAAACCAGCTTCCAGGAAGCTGCTACCTGGAAGAGAGGTACTGGACGTTCTAAAATTCCAGCCGTCCCCTTCCTACCAGCAAGCCTCCAGATGGCAGACGCCTGGGCGCTCTGCTGTCAGAGGTTTATAAATACGACCCGTAGATTCCAGCTACACAAACTTCTCTTTGAGCTTCAAATTCCTTCCTTCCCATTTTGAATAGAGGATTTTTGCTGGCTGGGGCTTCGTTAAACCTGAGTTTCTGCTTTGGCATTTTAAACTATACTTGGGTTTTTATTTCTTGGAGCGCGAGGCCTTGTTTCCACGATGGATTATCTCACGGAATTTCGCGTCTTTCTCGGTCGTGCCGCTAGATGTCGCATGATCGCCAGATGCTCGATACGGACGCAATCATGCGACGTTTAGCGGCACGACTGAGAAAGACGGAAAATACCGTGATATATTCCATCCTGAAGACAATGCCTCGCGCGCCAAGAAATAAAAATCCAAGTATACCACAGTATACCAAGTAAATGTATGTCTAGGAAAACAAAAATCGCATGTGTTTCCTTCCTCGACAGAATCACCAACAGTTCACAAAACTTCTTAGAACAAGATCGTACAGAATTAGAGTACCTCTCGACCGGCACAAAATAGAGAATATTTCGGTGATAGTGCTGCCACCTACAGGTGTATTAGTGTAAGCAGGAGTCAAAATAATTGGAAAATATCGTGCTCTTAGACAAGCAAATTACAAAAACGAGGATATTTCGTGAGTTTTAAAACATCCGCTCGGACCCCTGAACAAAAGTATAAAATGAGGGACATGTCCGGATAAAAGAGAACGTCTGGTCACCTTAAACGTGGCTCGCATAAGATGCGTTGGACACACTAAAGAATGTTTTATGTTATCGCGAGGGCTGAAACCCCGAGCCCTGCCCTCAACTTGGAACTGTGTAGCGAAGCATCACTTTTCGCGGGACACTGCTTCGGTCGCGGACACTGGCGGCGCCGCGAGTGACCCATTCTCAGAATTGACAGCGCGCGTGAACGAATCGTACCACAAACCGCATTTCTACTGGATTAAGTTTTTCTGTCTCTCCCGTCCCCTTTTGCTTCAGCCCACTACCGCACTCAAATTATTTTTTTGTGAAAATTCAACATTGTTTAAGAAAATAAATAACATTTCACTTCGAGAAAGTGTACCTGTACAAAATAAAACCGTTTTGAAATCATTATAGGCAGAGTTAAAACCTCCAACGAAGAATAATATCAACATACCTACTAAAAGAAAATCGACATTATACCGTATTTTAATCATTAATTCGCGACATCAAGCACCTCCACTGCCACCTAAAAGCGATTGTGTTGCGGCATCTCTGCGGCCCTCGCCAGCTCACGAAATCACTTGTTCTGTACATTGCACATCATCTTCAAAAAGGAAGACTTTTTGACAGGGTTTTGAAAATAAATGGACGCCCATGGAAAATTTAACTAGTTGCTTTTGATAATAATTGGGCTTTCTTGACGTATTTCATAGTCAAATGAAATATAATACGAAGGCATGTTTTTATACAAAATACCTATTTCGATCATTAAAATGTTTTGATCGGTGTAAAACCCTGTGTAAACTTACGACCTCCTTAATTTTACAATTAGTTTATAGTTCAATATAATACGTTTAATTGCACCAACAAATATTTAACCACAGAAGAATAGTCCTTTCATGATTTAACAATGGAAGAATATGATTCCATGATTTAACCTTCTGAATCGACTACGTATGCTCTCTCAAATCGTGGAATCGATAGCACGTCTCGAAATGTGACCTCCATGGAAGGAAGTATCTTGCCAGGCACCTTTCTGTCCTGGTTGATTCTGGTCTTTTCTTGGGACGTCGCAAGCGAGGGTGGTTCTGTGATTGTGCACGGTAGGAATTTTATACATATATTGGAGCTTGTGACGTGTATTGTGAGATTGTTTGTTAAATTGAATAGTTATTTCTTTTTCAGGTTTTACTTAACAATCACAATGTGGCAATCATTTATCGATGTGGCGAAAACTAATCCTTTCGGCAGTCCCATCCATGTTGCCCACTGCGAACCTGCCAAAGTTCTTGGCCAACCCATTAATGAAAGAACGATAGCTGCTGCGGCGGCGACAGTAGCAGACACTGGAGGTACGATATTTTATTTATTATAATCCGGATAAAGCCGGAGTTCCGCATTTGTACTCTGTCCAATTACTGCTCATGAATCCTGTGTAGAAAAGGGTATCATAATTAAATTACGCGATGCCATCGAGAAGTTTTAAGAGTTTAGTTGAAAGTCTGTGATGGGTAAAACAGTACGAACTTTATACTTTGGAATGAGCTCAACTTGAGTGTTTTATAGCAAAAAATGGATGTTGAAATTTTTACGTGAATTTATCTTCTTTCCTTAATCTTCAAGAACCAAATGCCCTCAATCTTTAAAGTTAACTGTTAGTATTAATAAAGTTGACTGAATTTTCAGAGGAAATGTCTACTAAGCGTTTTTTATGTGAACGAGGATCCTTTCCAGTTCATTATTTTTTTATTTCCAATTAAAATTAATTAGCAACACCAAAATTCTTAGTGCTTGAAATTTTATGGAATGCTCAATAATAGTGTTCAGATGTTATTTCCTTATCGAGTGATGGTATGGGAGTGTTTAGAATGGACTTGACCTTGACATATGTCATAGAGGTAGTTGTGGGAATTTAAACTTTGTTGTCTTCATAATTCCTAATCTCTCAAGATTCTCAGTTCCTGGTATGATTTTAAAAATTAATTTGACAAATGTAAAAGACTGTCAATTGAAACTTTAATGTAGGAGATTACTGCTAGTTCAAGCACTGTGATGGTTAGCTATCAAAGATGCTGTAGTGTTACAGCTGACAGTGATTAACTTTTTTCTTTTCTTTTTTGTTTCCTTTCCAAAATGAAATGTTGCTGTTTAAAGCCTTTTGACAAATTGTTCTTAAATTAACGGTAAATTAATCTGAAATTTTCCAGAAAACTTTAAACTAGAAAATGCCTTTCTTTCATGGAGTATTCATCCTAACCTTGGTTATAGAATTAAGGCAAGAATATATGCTAGTTGTAGCAATGAATGAAATGACTAATTTCGAATTTATCATTGGGTTAACGCTTAGAACATCTGTTGAAATTCTGCTTATTAAAGGATTTAATTTATTCTCACTTTAGTTTATTTTTCAATCGCATTTAGTTCAAATTTATCCTTTTTTCAAAATATTCAATTTGCAAGTGCAAAGCAGATAAATATATTTTTCTCCACTATTTTTTCTTTTATGGTTTTCAATTTTTTGAATGGAAGGTAGTGATCTTTCCAACAGTGGGATCAAAGCATTGTACATGTACAATTTATTTCTGATTCTATAAAGTATTACAAATCTTTTGCTTCTTCCACCTGTGAATAAAAATTTTACTTCCCGATAGGTACACTGACAAGCAGTTTTGTAATGATCCAACATGGAGGAAAAGTTGCTTAAGCAGTAGTTTTGGATAGTACCACATTTCAGCGAAGAAACCTTTGATTTAATTAGATGGTGTTGCAGGTTTGGGAGTAAATGAAGGCTGGTCTAAACGCAATTTTCTGTAGACTGACATGGAAAACCAAACTTCATTTGTACAGAAAGCACCAGCCAAGCCTTTGGATAGGTTATCAGATCAGTCATTTCATACAAGTAAACCAACTTGTCTAAAAGTAACCTTTCATATGACTAATTTAACATTAGTAAATTTACTTCAAAACCTAATGAATAGAACAGACTTCATTCAATTGTGGTTATTTATACAGATTAGGTTTATAAGACTGAATGCAAAGCTACTTAAGCTGGGTTCAGCTTTTGGAGCAGCTATGTTGTAACATGTTTGGACTTTGGTTTTATGGATTTCATGTTTTGGCTGAAGGTTAGTGAACATTTTTAGGGCCTAAAAAGAATTTAAATAAATCAGACGGCTGCAGTTAATGTTAGCTTTTCCAATATTCTATGTTCTAAACAGGCAAGGCTAGAATGCAATTATATTTCTTGGAGAATTTAATTTGGAAAGTAGGTCAAAGCTCTTGTAGTGACTAGTGCCTTGTAGAGTAGTTCACTACATCTTATGAATGTCAAAAAATTAGTCTCAAATATATTTGTGTACTTTGTTCTATGTAAATCCACTAGTGAAGGAATAGGAATGAGTTTAAAAAAATTTAAAAATTTGACAATACTAAGTATTGTAGTCACATTAGCAGATACATGACTAAATGTCTACGTTTCTTGTTGAATACGTTGCTAGAATTTGTTATTAAAGATGCTGTAAAATACACGTCCCAATAAACTGAATATGGGTATTTCAGTAAAACTAATTATGAAATTCAAGAATTAAAAATAAATTAAAAAGTGAAAGTTGTCTATTAAAACTTTGACATATTTGCTGCAGTAAATATATTAAAATGGTATTTAAATTAGTACTTAATGGAAATATTTCAGAGGATTGTTCTCTACCCTCTCTGGGTTGTTGAATTTGAGTTGGGCAATTGCTCTTCTAAACAAGTATTCAGTTTACAGTGCAAATTAATTGGGGGAAAATGCAATAAAGGATTGGATTAGGCGTATAGTCTTTTTCTTTTCCTTCTCTCTTTGCTAAGCATCTGAAAGTTTTGTTAACTTTTCACTCGATTTTCCCCCTTAGTTTAACTCAAAATTCTTTAAAATATTCTACATATTTCTCAGCCAGCTAAGATACTTACCTAATAGGTCGGCCAGGTTTGTCTTTGTTCAGTGTCTGTTGCATTGGCAAGTAATGTTAAATATGTATTGCATTGATTTCTGGGGCAATATGCACTGCACTCAAACTACTTAACTAATATTTGCACTGTTACGTATTATTCCTGAGCTTGGAGTATAATCAGCTTTGTCTTGATAATGTAAATTTGGTCAATGCTTGGAAAAGATTTGCCATTTAAAAGTGGTTTTCCCTGTCTGTTTTAAGGCATAGGGTTGATTTGTGTTGGGTGTGGCTGGACAAACACCTGAAAATGGGCCCCCACAACAATTTTTAAATTAACTATTTTGATGGTTATTGGAAACATGAATGTATGAATTAGCTTCAATTCTCTTCTCAATATTTTTTATTTTCAATTATTCTGACGTAATTTTTTCTGGATCGGTATTGTGTAAATAATCTTGATAGTTGTATTATTGTAAGATAAAAAATTGTAGCAAAGGAGTCAAAGAAATGGAAGGTGATACTGAATCTTGATTGCAATCCAAAAAGTTTTTTCATCAAATCTTTTTTTTATTATTATTTATTTATTTATTTTTAATAGTAGATGGAACAAATTTAAACCTGGCAAACTTAATAAAATTTTTTGAAGTTATGTGCAACGTATTATGGTCCAGTTATCCTACCAGTGTGCTCAATTGTTTGACTAGTTGAATTGCGTGTGCTCATTTCGATAAGATTTGAGAGCAATGAGTACTCGTGAGCAGAAAGCTCAAACTGCTAAAGATTTATGATCAGTCTAAAAAAATTTAATTTTGGAATTTCCTTCCAGCATTAGCATCAAGTGGTGGTGGCGGCGGCGGCTGTTTTAAGTTGCTTGGTACTTACAAATGTGTTATATTAAGTGCAGAATGTTATTTAGTGTGAAATAAACTGATAGGGTCTGTAGTTGTATGAACAATCTCTACCAGAATGAATCTCAGAGCTGGGTATCTTTCAGTAATATTTATTTGCTTGAATATTTCATAATTGGATTGATCAATAATGACTATAAAAAGTTTGCTACAATTGCCTTCTATTGTGGCTGCCACTTCTTTTTGATGGTTTAACTCAGAAGTTGGGGGTTATAATTTGTAAAGCAAAATGGTAGCCAATAAATTACTGTTGTTCAGGAAAATGTTTTGGAGAACAATATAAGCTGTAGAAATTTCCATTGCAAGTCTGAAAACAATTTTCTAGAGCTTTTAGACTTGGACGGAATTTAAGGAAAATATATATTTTAGTGCCATATTTTTTTCATAGGAATTATATTGATTTTAATTGTGCTCTGGAAATCTGAAATACATTCATAGAAAGTAGTGCATTTTACTTTGAAGTTGTATTACCATCTGAAAATGCATATGCTCTGACACTGAAAACAGACCTGGAAGAAAGTGGAAATCTGATTCAGATAGTTACGAATAATTGCATTAAGGACCGTATTTAGCTTTACAAGTTGTAACAGGAGAACAAAACAACATTTATACCTAAATTACACTTGGCTGTGAAAAAATTCATTCCTTGTTGATTGTACTCTTTATTTGGATTATGAATTATTTCACTGACAAAATGGAGAGAAAATGTTTAAACGATTTATGTAAGTATCCAGACACCTAATGCAATTAAAGAATTTGAAGCTGTACTTGTAAGTTTAAGCAAAAGCAAAATAATGAATTGTTGTTGACCATATTTGCAGAACTAATTTTAGATTTACCATAATGGTTGCATTAAATTACAGTACATTTAGAAATACATTAAGTGGCAGAAGCTTTAAAATTTCACTTTTCTTAAAGGTTTCCTTGGTCTTATGATATCCACACTTTTCTCTTCAGTCTGCCATCATAACTTCATCTATTTTGATAGTGATCACTCTTTTTTCACTTCTTTCCAAATTCAGAAATGAAATTGCTGAATAGTTTATTTGGGAAAATCTAGATTGTTCTAAAAGTGTCATGTTTGTTATGACCTGAATTTTTCAAAGCCATCAGAATTTTCTACTGTGGTTTAAAAAAATATTTTTTGTCCCATACAAAATTTATGGCCATATTTTTTCAAGACTATGACAGCCTTTTCTACTTATTAAAATTTTGAAATATTGATATTGCATAAGTTCCACAAAGATGCCTTTAAAGATTCCCCTATGAGGGAATAGTTTCGACAGATACTTGAAACTCTGCACTTAAAGCCATTAGGACTAAAATGTGCTACACATGAAGAGGCATTTATGGCATAGCAGTCAGTACATCATTGACTACCTGTTCGAAGGTGCGTTCTACAGATGACTGTCATAGGAATTAGAAGTCTCTTGGATGGCTTATTCAAATCCCCCAAAAGTCCAAATGAATTTATCAATTGAGTTTTGGAATTTTTTTACCGTTACGTATTTTTGGAATGCTTTCTTAGGCTAATGAGTGTGGTTCTCAAATTTTAGTAGAGTTGGCCAGTTTCTTATGAAAGTCTTGCATTGCATAAAGGCAATTGCACCAGTGACTGGTCTGTGCGCTGGAATACATAGTTTTTGACCAAGAACTATCATTATTGTAAACGGGAAGCAGGCCTAAATTTAAAAAAAATTGAAACCTACAACTGCAGTAGCCACAAACTGAATAGTTACCCTATTCTCTTTTCAGTGGATAAATTGTATCTTTATTTTTAGAGGAGATTAATTTTTTCAATAAATCGCTGTTATTCAGGGGTGATCATTGACATTTACTGAGAAACTGTGTACGGCTGCTCATAAACTGTGGAATAGACGTGTGTAACCTTATGTCACACATTGCATCAATTAATTATTCATGGCCAATTAATAGAACAAAACTAAACTAGTAGCTGCAGATGCAAAACTGCTGAATAAAATTATCCAAATTGTGTGTTTTTTTTTTTTGTTTTTTTTTAATTCCAAAACTTAGCACTCGCCCTGCTTAAGAACAAATAACACTGCAGTAAATATTTTACCACGTATTACACACGAGTCGCGTAAAGAGCGCCTGCGGTTTTTGAAGGGTTCTAATCATTGCATTGGAATTTTCACTGATGTGCACGAGGGAATGGGGCTAATTGATGCATCTATTCATTTCTATTGTATCACTTGTATTTTACAAGACATTGAAGTAAGTTTTTAAAGGAACTACATTTTTTGTCGAGGGCGTAAAAAATAATTCCAATGATGCCCTTTGTCATACGTAGATAGGCATTTTTGAAGTACTTAAATTTTTGTGAGACTCGTGTTTAAGGGATATTTTCAATGTAACAGTCTGCTATAATACAATGCTTATACACGAGGTCACGCAGCGCTCCGCCTGCTAACGCACCTGGGGAAGGAAGCTGATCGAAGATACGAATCGTATTTCAAAACTCAACAAAACTGTTGCAATTTTTTCCGGAACTCTGCTTTATATCCTTCTGCATTTTCAGATTTTTGTCTTGCTTTGATTGAAAATAAGGATGTCATATGTATAGGAATTGGAAGTCAGAATTAATTGGCGATGCGGACTGCACCTACAAACTGTAAGATTAGGGACAATTTTCATGTGAAGTACGCACTGGCAAGAAATTAGTTTTTATCACATGTTTACTGTGGTATTGATCTATTGATTCCTTAGATTAATCATAAGTTACAGGACCATATTTGTTACATTCACTTTTTTGATAAAATAAAACTAAACTGAAAGATCTAACAGTTTTATTGAATTACGAACAGTGCAAATACAATAAAACAATGTTTTAAATCTTTCAGTTTGCCTGTTTTATTTTATAAAACAGGTGATTGTCTAACATATGGACCTACAACTTGTAATTAATCTAAGAAAAAAATTTGATAAGCTGTACACAGTCGTGGACGCATAGGCGAGTCTGCGGCGCCAATTTAATGAATTCTAGAATGTATTCAGTTTTGAATGTGCTCTTGGTAATCAAACGTCTAGTCAATACTATTGCTGAAAAGTGTACTAATGTTTATTTTTTTAAGTTTGTTGCACCCCCCCCCCCCCCTATCCTTATGTAAAGCAGTGTAGCCTTGCCTCAAAACCTCTCCCCTCTTAGCGTTACGTAATTTATGAACAACCCCATTGCGGATTACACTGGAGATCAGTACTCTTGCCACGGGAGCGTGAACACTAACGTATTAATTGAGCAACGTATAAGATAATGGTGCAGTCTTGTGTTCGTTAAAAACTCGGATTTTTCGAATATTGCAAAAAGTTCTAATTTTTCGGCGTCTTCATACAATTTCAATTAAGTAGATAGAACATATTTTCCATTTAATAAAATCTGTTCCTTAAAGCTAAATTTTATAATGTGAGTATTTTTTCGAAGTTTTGAGTGCTTTTCGCGTAATTTTGTGTGAAAGTACGGTTAAGAAAGTACGTGCTGTTTTAATACTAGTTTCTTACACATTCTATATTTTGTTCCTATTTTACACATGTTAAAAAAAACACAAATTTCTTAAAATTATTTCCTAAAAATTTTTGATTTTCAAGACTAGTTCTTATTTAAAAATCGGCATTTTTTCTCGCACAAATTTAGAAGTGCATGTTGGCGACTCGATGCGCCCGGTCTGAGTTGGTCTGCACTGCCCTAGTTATCTTACGCCGCGACAAGTGCATAACAGCTCCGAGAAATTGCCTTAGAGTTGTGGAAAGGATCAGAGACGCAGTGTTCTTTTGTATACCAAGTTCGAGAAATACAAATTGTTGCAGACGTATAACACTTGAAGATAATACTACAATGTTTGTAGGTTATTGAATTCCCAAGTTTGTAGGACGACAAATTCCTAGTTTCCTTTACATCTTTATGTACAAATTTTTCCATTCTATGCTGCACATTTTTCTATTAGCCAACAATTAATTGTCTGACTCAAGTCGCTTACGAAAGGGCGTCAACGGGGTAAACCGGCCTAGGTTTCTTCCTCCATCACTGTTTAGGTAAGAAGTTAGTTTCATCGTTTATGACATTTAATAACCAACGTTTTTTTAACGAAATGACCGTTCCTTTATTAAACTCTGAGGTTTTCGAAACAGCTCTTTTAAAGCCCGTAAGCGTACGTTGCAACCTAGCTTCAGTATCTGTCGATGTAGATCCCAGTTGTGCATTAGGCGGAACCCTGTGAAAGTTTAACTAATTCTTCAAAAAAAACTGACGTGGCTATCAGTGTCCACGCGGAAAGGTCAGAAAGTATAGAAAAGTACAAAATATTTGTCCTTGTAGCTCAAAAACTAAATAGACTAGGATACAGACTTGTAGAAAATGATTGTAAAATATTTGGAAATTCGTGTGGCATTCGTTCTTAAATGTATTTAATCTCCTTTCCATTTGCAATTTATTCTCGAGTCCGCCGTCGATGCTCCCCCTCTTATTGGTGTTCTCGAGAAAACTGGAAAGGCGTTGGTATGAGACATTTTTGTTAAATATATAAAATGGGAGCTTTACGTATTTCGGAATATTTAGTACGAAGTCAGAAATGAATTAGTAAAAATGTAAAATTAATCGTGCACATGGTTATTAGAAATTAAATTGGATGAACTATGGTTTCTACGTAATTTTGCTGAGAAACTCTAACCATTGAGGTACGGTCTGTAACTGCATAGTTTATCGATTTCTCAACTATAACGTCCTGAAGGATGTGCTCGAGCGAGTCGTCGCGCGCAGTATACGGAAAATTAAATCTAGTTTTAACTGATATCAGATGTAGAAATCCAAAAATATGTGAATTGTCGGAATTGTAGTGCATATTACGACAGCTGTATCGGACGCGGCCCTGCGATAAATTCTACTACATCGATGGCATCAGATTATCGAAACTATTAAGTGTGCTGCAGCAGCAGCAGCAGCACAAACATTCTGTTATTGAGTGACGGGCGTTGTATGGGAGGGGGGGGGGGGGGCAGTCCATCCCGAGTATACCATTATAGGTGTTGACGCCAATTAGATCATTTTATAATTTGAATTACATAATTTTAATGATTTATTTAAATATTGTATATTAATTATAGGTAAGTTTGCTGCCGTTAAATCTCTCTAAAAGTGTTTTTATAAAAAAAAACATGAATTTGTTAGTTACTTTTAGATTATTTATTTAAAAATTTATATTGAAGTTACTCTGAAGTAGTTTTTTAATATATTAAAAATAAATGTCTTGTGCAAATATACTTGTATTTTTATTCAATGTATAAACTATTCAGTAATAGATATTTTTTGTATTTAATTTGTGGGGGATGATAAATTAGTTTTTGCTCCAGTCGACACCAACTGAAGCTATGCCACTGGTGTTATTGTAATGGTTATGTAATCAAATTCTAGCTGAACTAATGAGAAAATGTCCACAAAAATGTTTGGATGACCTGGGATTTGAACTCCAGAACATAGATTTCTGTAGCATTGTCGCCTATACCATTTCACCACCTAGTCCTTCATCAGATAGTATGCCTAAATGCATTGATGCTAATAATATGAATATTTAATTCAGTAGTTACAGATTTTCAGTTTTAAGTATATAGGTTTAGATAAGGGCTTTTACCCTGCGACCAGAATTTTCAAAAATATTTATTTATGCAATTTTAATCAATATTAAATAGTAAGATTTTTGTTGTAATTTCGAATAAAACCATGGCCAGTTTGCATCATTGGGTTTGAAAGTATTGCTATTCATAATACTTTGTAGGAGCTTAGCTTTAAAAGAACTGTGATAGTGTATTGGGTGAGCATCTGGCTTTTAAAACCTAAACTCAGAGATTATATGCAAGCTGGAGTCAAAAAAAATTAATTAATTCTCAATACTTGTTTGGATAGGGCCCTAAATTCAAAGAAGACCCATTACCACCTGAATTTTCAAAAATTAATATGCTTTTTTTATTCTTAATGCATTTCATTCAATGGAAATGATTTTTCATGGGACAGAGTTACAATATTTATTGGATAAAAGTTGCAATCGTACAATATGCAACTCAACCCTTACCTATGAGAAATGTGCTGCTGTAACTCTAGTTAGCATGAATGCAAAATATGACCTCCCTAACTTGAGTGATAGAGCTATTAAATATTAAAAATTATGAATTCATAATTACCTGCTCCTATATTTATGTAATGCTGCAGGGGAGTGTCAGTGTTTTGGTAGAGAAGTTTTGTCAGTCTGTAATACAGAAAAAGAATTACCCCCAAACACTTGGGAAACAGAAGAATTTGAGAAAATTGAAGTGCATCAACCATGTATTTAGAAAATTACTTAGGTACTGGGTGTATACATTTCTATTTCTATTTTCTGCAATTATCTGTGGTGTTATGCATTTCTAAACTATACAGAAGTTCAGAGCTCCACCTGTGGGAGAGGCCATATAGGGAAGAAACTTAATGGTTCCTATCTGAGCAAAGTTTTATAGAAATAATGGTAATTTAAAAAAAAAAATTCCCTTCAGTTTCATGACTTTTCACCACAGTTGCATGAAATAATGTGCAAGAAGATATTCCTGTATTTTGACCTGTTAAACGATACAATTTAGATAAGGTGTTTTCATTCAGAAGGGTGGATGATCTGGCTGGGAGGATTTTGATCCTTGGAAGAAAATAGGGTTGTGAGAAATTTTTCATAGAGACCAGGAGTGACCAAAGCATATCACAAAACTAGTTTATCTTCTGTTGCTATGGTATATAAAATTACTATTACAGAAGAGCATTTTAGCAATTATTGTCTTAAAGTGCCTCTAAAAAATGGCAATTAACTTGTGTAGATTTGCTGTGTATATTTTCCTTTCATTAATTCATTAGCTTTTGTACTTTCTGGAAATGTAATAATTTTTAATTTGTTTTGATTTGTCTTGTTTCAGACAGTTGTGAATTTGGTTCAAGGAAATATTTTATGTTATGTGGTTTGGGTGGTATTCTATCATGTGGACTAACTCACACTATGGTTGTACCCCTGGATTTGGTCAAATGTAGAATTCAAGTTGATCCTGCAAAGTACAAATCAGTTTTTCATGGATTCAAAGTAAGTAGCATTCATCAAAATTTCAGTTAATTATTTTGCCAAATAATGCAATATTTTTGCAATAACTAGGTGTCTGTACCTTGTTAATTTTATTGCTTTTATGCTTCTTACTGATGTTTGGTAATTTCAGGTGACGTTAGCTGAAGATGGTGCACGTGGATTGGCAAAAGGATGGGCACCAACATTCTTTGGATATTCTATGCAGGTATTTGTGCGAATGTATTTTGTAAACATTTTCATATTTGAAATTGTACTTGTACTGAAATGATCTTTTCTCTCTAGGGTCTTTGCAAATTTGGGCTGTATGAAGTGTTTAAAGTATTTTACTCTGATCTTCTTGGAGAAGAAAATTCCTATCTGTGGCGGACATCTTTGTACTTGGCTGCATCAGCTTCTGCAGAATTCTTCGCTGATATTGCTCTGAGCCCCATGGAAGCTGCAAAGGTAATTTTTGGAGGCATTTTTATTGTGTAATACTAGAATTTTCCTTTATTTTTACAAAATTAAGAAGTTTTGGTGAAATAAAGCGGTTTCTGAGAAAGCTGAAAATATTGAACATTAATTGTAGTTAAAGTGATTGATTTATCCAGCTGTTTATACTAAA
The DNA here is from genome assembly GCA_038098605.1 of Gryllus longicercus. Lineage (NCBI taxonomy): Eukaryota > Metazoa > Arthropoda > Insecta > Orthoptera > Gryllidae > Gryllus > Gryllus longicercus. The sequence goes on along the minus strand of JAZDUA010000507.1, from coordinate 35,315 downwards.
TCTTCCATGTTTGTTTCCTTCCCTTATCCAGGTCCGCATTCAAACTCAACCTGGATTTGCATCCACTTTAAGAGCTGCACTTCCAATTATTTACAAAGATGAGGGTCTGAATGGTTTCTACAAGGGTTTGGTGCCTTTATGGATGAGGCAGATCCCATATACAATGATGAAATTTGCATGCTTTGAGAGAACAATTGAGCTTCTTTACAAGTAAGTGTTGTCTAAGCATTGCTGCTATTAACACATGTTAATGATTTAGTGTATTAATGGTTTCCTGCTTTGGTAGTAATGGTAATTATTTACAAAACTTATTCTCTTATGCTGGAGCAAAGAAATGAAATTATTTGTTAATCAGTGTTGAAAATCTATTTTAATTTTATTTTCAGTGTACTTAGGGGTTGCTGATAATTGGTTGACAAATTGTCATTTTTTGACTTGTCTTCATAAATTTTTGTAACCAAAATCTTCCACCTGAAGTGTGTGTATAAATCTTACCACAATCCCTCTTTACAAATATCAGAATTACAATAATGTAATAAGAGTAGAATTTTAAACAATAATTTAAGAGATGGTATAGTTATTATGCACCAAGGTGTTATGAATTCTAATGATAGTGTCGACAAAGAGCTTGAGAACGTTTGTGACTAAAGTTCTAATGATCTCAGATGAGTCCTGTAACTCGGCGGGTCGGCTGCACGGGGAGGAAGGTTGCAGGGTCCTTCCGCATCAGTGTGAACTTTTTTTTAAAAAAATTGAGAATTTTGGAGAAAAATAATTTTATTTCACATGATAATTTACATTATTTAATTACAGTCTTCATCACTTAAATCTGAGTCCTCTGAATCTGTCAAATTGAAGAGTTGTAATAATAGTCTCCATTTCAGTATCCTTCACATTTTTTAGCAAAACCTTTTTCTTGAATCTCTTCAGTATGTCACACTTTTTGTCCATGTTTCAACATTACTCTCTTTATGGCTTCCTTACACAATTCAGCATCAGCAATTTTAAGTGTTTTTGCAAATTGTAACATCTTTTTTTTATTTGTGCTCATAATTTAATTGGTTTGTACTGACAATGATACGGGGGCAATCAAACAATTGTATGTCCATGATTCTCTGCAATAGTGTCAGGATCATATTCTTTGAAACCTGGTTTTATAATTTTCACTAAATTCAATAATTCCACTCGAGCCTGTTGTCTCACATGAAATATTTGCTGGATAGCCACTCTAAAATTTCTGCCTTTTTCTTACTGGGGGAGAGAGCTTTGTATATCACAACCGAGTGATAAGTTCAGATTGCAGTGATCCAGATTGCAGCCTCAAAAGGGGTATAAAATTTAGTGGTAGGCCACTGTTTCAATTTATTTGTGTCTATTTCAGTGATGGTCAAAAGTGGATTTTTCCATGGGATAAAATATCTGTAGTACAAATCCTGTTGGCAGAGCCTGGATAGCAAATAATGAAGTGTTCACAATTGCCTGTAGGAACTTGAAAGCCACCTGAAGAGTCTGCGTTCTGCCAACAATATGCATCGGTTTGATTTTGATTCAACCAGGTTTCATCATGATATTAAAAAGTATAATCCTCAAATCATGCATGGTTCTCAGAAACAGGTCTGGCAGTGGCTATATCCTTTCTTCCATTGGAAACTTTCTGCTGTCATTACTTTTGATAAGAAACCAAGACCCTTCAAAATATGCAACATTGATGGACTGCCAGCATATCCCATTGCCCGTTTCATTTCTTGCACAAGTTTCTTTGCAGCGAGAAATTGTCCTCATTATAAAATTCCAACTCTTTCCATCTTAACAAACTTTGATCAAATTCGAGACCAGTTACAGGTTTATTCTTTTTCTTTTTTTGTTTTATCCGGTGCGTGAAACAACACTTCCTTTTTCTTCTTCTGAAGATTGTGCTTCTTTCACTATTCTTTGCACCATCTGAAGACATCATTAAATGCATCGACAGTTCTGTGTTTTCACTTGGCAACGCTGAGCAGCAGTCCTCCATAATCCACGTTCCAATTTGAAATACTGATACACACTGAAAACTTTCTCTCAAGCTTTTGTGGCTGCATTTTCTTCTTCCTTTCCGTTGCCATTGTTCCGGGAACGTTTGTGATGCTTAAGTTTTCCTCTGTTCTCACTCGCTATTTGAAAATAATGCAATTAAATTGAAAATATTCAGTGATCAGCCCTTTCAAATTCAGTGGCAGAATGGCAGTGGTTGGCTGCCATGTGTCTTGTGACTTGCAGGCGTGATGCGCAGTGGCAAGCGACCCACAAAGTTAAACTTCGGTGATGATAGTTAATACCCATGGTAAATAAATGATTTTGTTTTTTACCTAATTTTAATGAGACTTACTAATTTACTTATAACTAGATATAAATTTGACTGTCTTTTCAGGTTTCCCTCCCCTAATCCTTTAGAGATTCATGTTCACATTACACGATTTTCTTGTGGTATTGAAAAATTCAGAACCACATTGAGTGAATGTCTTTTCCATCCATTTTATGTACAGAAAAATTATGAAAAAATTACTATGTAGAACACGCTTAAAGTACATACTGTCCATTATTTCATGTCTAGGACAATTCTACTGGCTGTCATTTCCATTTATGCATCTTTGTTTATTTTTTGCTGTTCAGGTAGTACTCTTTAGCACCAATTTGATGCACAACAATTTGAATTGCTGCTCCCTTGTAATTTGATTTAGGTGAGGCCTTTTGTAATCATGTTCAGCTGTCCTTCAACACTGACACATTGTCACTGCAAACTTTAGTATCTAACTGAAAAGGATGTCACCTTCACACCTCCCCTCCATGAAAACTCCCAAAAATGCAAAATATACTGAAAAAGGCTACAAAATGTCGAAAAATAAGCAGTAAAGTGAAGTCAATCCTTCCCAAAACAGCACAAAAATACATTTCAACAATAAAAAGACAGTGTGGTACAAGAAAAGATTAATGGACAAGGGGGTCAAGAAATGTAGTTGTGCACACCCTTTCCTGTTTTAGGCTGTGTGTGTCTAAGGGTTTACATATTAGCATAAAATTGAATTAAATACTAATAAATGTGTGGTCGGGACTTCATTTGAGTTATTCTGTTTTAGTGTATGGACATTAGCCTTGCCATGCAGGAAATGTTAAGGTCAATAAAGGAATCGCATTTGAGTGATACATTCTTTAATTGTCTTGAAACTATCAATTAATATATTGTTGTGTTCTGAATTTTGCTGAGTTTAAATTTCATTACATAATCTTTGACTCCTCTAGGTATGTGGTACCTAAGCCACGAAATGAATGCACCAAAGGAGAACAGTTAGTGGTTACATTTGCTGCAGGCTACATTGCTGGTGTTTTCTGTGCAATTGTTTCCCATCCAGCTGACACAGTGGTTTCAAAACTCAACCAAGAGAAAGGATCTACAGCTTTGGATGCTGCTAAGAAATTAGGAATGGCTGGTAAGTTTTTATCTTCTCTGAATAGTTTTCAACAAGTAGTATTTATCACGTTCTAAAAGGGGGGTGAGGTCTGAAATTGCAGGAAGGTCTTTTGAAGTCTGAATTTGCATGAACAGGTTGTGTAAGTTGAAGGACATTAATCCATGCATTCAGCGTATCAACCTTTTTTTGTAGTGATAATTTGAATTGAATAGTCTCTTTAAGTTTATAGTGCCTTACAGTTAGAGAAATTGTAAATTAATACAAAATTTCTTAACCAAGCCACAAAAATTTAAAGAATGATTAGCTTTTATTTTAGTTATGAACATTTAGGAAGGGCCATTCATATGAATGTCCTACCTTCAGATAGTAGAGGGATTGCAAATCGATTTGGAATAGTATAATCTTAATTTTCTTATGTATTAATGTTATTGTGATGTTTCTTTGCAGGTTTGTGGAAGGGACTCATGCCAAGAATAGTAATGATCGGCACGCTTACTGCTGCCCAGTGGTTCATTTATGATGCTGTGAAAGTCTGGCTTAGACTGCCAAGGCCACCTCCACCAGAAATGCCTGAATCGTTGAAGAAGAAATTAGCTGCTAAAGCTGAATAACTTAGGTTTTTAAATAGGAATTCCACGGAGTAAATGTTCTTAGTACTATTCAAATTCAAGTTTTTGTTTCCATGATCTAGAAATTGCAAATTAGTCACATTATTGCTGTGAAAGTATTAATTTCCCAGTTCTCCAATGAATTGTGGTTATCATGTATATTAGCTATTCTCAATGTACATTACCAGCAGTTTTAGTATTCATTGCCTTGGTCTCATGTGAAGCTGAATAAATTAAGGTACAAAAAAAATGTATTTATAAACATCTGAAAAATGGCCATAAATCACTCCAATAGAAAGCTTGTTCAGTGTGTTAAATTATTTTGGTCTCTAATTCCCTAAAAGATTGAGAAACTAAATTATATACATGGTTTTGTGGAACACTCAAATTGGAACAATAAAAACCTGTATAGGGACAAGTTGCAAGGATCAGAGGGGGTACCAAGAGGTGGTCTGATTTTGAGAAGCTGCTTAATATGTTGCCTTTTTTTATTCTTGAGATACTACTTCCTTATGTGCATTTTCATAATACTGTTGAGAAATATACATTTACTAAAGTTCTGTTAATTATAGGACGCATATTTCACTTACTCCCTTCATCTGAATTTATTTCTGGAATTACACATTATAATTTCCTGTTTTGGTTTCTTGTATTCTATTTATATATTTTCTGTTTATAAATGATGGCGACTAGAGGCAAAAGTGGTTTATCAAATTTTGTGTTCTTTGAGAGGTACTTTTCATTAGTCAAATTAGTTTGTCAATTTATCTCATTAAGACTTCCTATTGTTGCAGATTTCCCTTCTACACTCCTTTGGGTGTAGGAACATGTCTTAGTCACGAATTAATAATAATGAACTACTTTTATCATGACTAGCCTTCACTGAAATTAATTTGATTTCTCAGAACTAGCTACTTTCCAAGTAATCTAAAAGTGTAGCTTGGAAATTGCAATTTCTAAAGTATAATTTAAGTCTGCTTTTCCTGAAGCTGCATTGGAATGTTAGCTCCAATCGGTGTCTTGTGGCTTCCTTTTCGATAAATGTTAGTTCTGGTTAGTATCGAATTGCTTGGTATTTGGTCATTGTGGTAAGTCTTTGTTGATTTGATGGATCAAGATGTCTTGTAAGAAACAGAATTTGGGCAAGGGTATTGTTACTGGTAGGATTTAGTCAATTAGATTAATGAAACTGCTTTACTGGTTCTAAATAAGGTGATGTGCTAAAGGGTGGTGCGTGCGTGCGTTTTTTGGTGGGGGGGGGGGGTGGCAGTAGAAAAGGTCAGTATATGGAGAAAAAATAAATGTATTTATTTTTAGACTATTTCATAGTTTCAAATAAGTGTATCAGTTAATTAATTTCAATGAAAAGTGCCAATGTTTCTAGCAGTTAGAAATAAATATGATGTATACAAGGTTAAGTAATGAATGTAAACTAAACAATTTAGTGATCAAACTGCAAACAGCCTGCCTGTCATACTATATGCCTGTTAAAGATTAAACAAAATAACTCTGAATATTTTAAACAATACCTCCAATGAAAATGTACACGATTGCAAAAAATTTGTTAAAGTGTTTTAAATATCTTTGAACACGTTGAGGTAAGCTATACGTCAAACCTTACTTCTTTTTTTTTTTTAGTATGTCAAATTTATAGCTCTTTATACCAACAAGCAATTTTTATGAATGTTACATAGCAGTGTTTATCTAGAGTTCAGGCATCCAAGGGTTATCAAAGAATGTGTGTGAAGTTGGAAATGTTGAAGTTTTTCTGAAATTCATAGGTTTTTAACTTTTTGTCATTTTTCATTTTTAGTCTCTTTTAATTCTGTTCTTTTAAATGGAAAATAAGCAAATATGAAAATTATTTCAACATTGTTATTGACATAAAATTCTGATAGCAAGAAGGCCTCCAACAATCAGGAAAAGGGGTTGTCCTAGGATTCGTTGCTTTACAAGGCTTGATCAAAAGGTTTTCTTAAAATTAAGTCAATCTGAATTTATTGGATAGTTAAAATTATTCATACTGATTAATTAAATGATCATATTAGCACTGGCTTACACTGTAACAATACTACCTAGTTAAAAATTGAATGCAATTTTATTTAAACTGATTTGGTTGCAAAGACAATTTGTAGTCTGCCAGTTGGCAGGTTTTTGTGTGGTAATGTCTGGTCATAATGTAAATTGTTAGACAGCTCATCTGGTTGTGCAGTATCTACTAATGAGATCACTAGACAGATTTTTTGTTTGAAGTACTAATTGTTTGTGATTGGTGATTCTGGGTGCATGAATTGCTAAGATCATTAGATTAGTAAGTGTAGTGAATGTTTTCTCTGGAGGTGGTCTTTCGCTGTTGCATGGTGAGATCTGGCGCCGACCTACCGTGGGCTAGTGGGGTTTCCCCTACCAGGAATCTCCTACCAGCGGGGCGCCATCCCAGCCAGCAAGCTCTACCCTAGGAAAATGGTCTCCCGGCACGTGTGATGGTGTTGTGTATGGTAGTGTGTAGGTAAAAGGTATGATAGGACAAGGAAGGAAATATCATGCACAGTCCATGGTCCGTTTGTTAGGGTACCGCTCCGGTAAAGAATAGGGAAGCCCCGGGTCAATATGAAATACATAACGAGATATTAAAGTATGGAGGCGAGATATTAAAAAAATAGCTAAAAGTATTATTAAAATATTAGAACTCTGAGAGATTTACCACGAGATTGGAAAATCAGTATTAGGATACCTATATTTAAAGAAGGGAAGAGAATTGACCCGAACTACGGAGGTAAATCGTACCCCACTGAGTACGATATTAAAATTGCTGACAAAATTGCAACCATACTTTGAAATCACAACAAGGATTCCGCTCAAACAGATCAACAACAGACCCTATATTTACAGTTCGTCAAATAGTCTAGAAAGCGATCGAATATAACAAGCCTGCCATCTTGAATTTAGTAGATCTCCAGAAAGCTAAGAGACGATCACAATTTTGAGGAACAAACTAGTGCCAAAAAAAATTGACAGAAACCATTGAAACATACATGTGTATACATATACATACACAAACGCGTCGAAACTAAAGTAAAAGTAGATCTAACTACAGATAAAATAAAATCTGCAGGTGAACTACGTCAGGGTGACTAGTTCAGTAATCTTCAACTTGATAATGGATAACTCCTTTCAACGGTGCGAAACTGCTCCCGAATGCGCGACCCAATTAGGATCTATGTGCTTAGTCTTTCGTAATTCGGTCGTTGGTGTTGAAACTGAAAGCGTATTGCAAGTTTGTGTGCAATGAAAAACTACTTCAAGAAAGTTTGAAAATGTATTTGAATTTAGAATCTAATTTTATAAAAAAAAAATAAAGATTATTTTAAAATACAAAGCTATAATTTTCGTTTTGTTGTGGGATAGGAGCCCCAGGAGGGGAAAAAAAGATCACCCTTAATGGACTAGGACTCTCCTCTAAAAATTATCAATCTTCAATAACCAAAGAATTGTGTATTTTTAACACATTCAGGTCGTACCTCTTGGATCTTACCTTGTCTTGCTGGTCGTGCAGTTTACAACACTAATTTTATATTTATTTAACCCATTAAGGACCAAGCATTGAACTATTATTTTTAAATATGTATTGCACTAGAAGGGATTGACAAAATTAAACTAATAGTCAATGTGCAACAAAATGTTGCATGTACGCAACTTTGGGACCTTATAGTGAGATTTATTTAGTCGTGCACTTAACGTAAATGATGTATTGCTGTTTTATCCAATCGGGAGGTTATATGTCACTACAGTGACGTTACTGAGGGGCCGTTCAAGCTCCCTCTTGGATGAAACCGTGAAATCATTTACGTCATGTGCATGGATAAATAAATCCTAGTATAAGGTATATCAATTCATCTTGACATGAGACGTCTGAATACAGTATGCATGGAGATGAGCATTGCATTTTTTACATTCGTCAACTGCAATCCTTTTGCACAATCAGCGCCCCCTTCTGGCTTTGGTTTCTCCCTTGATAATCACGTCCTCTACATCATGAGAGATTCACTGTTAATTCCGAGCGCGCTAACTACTAAGTTCATTAGTCTCGTAAACGTATTGCACAATTATATTTACTTTTTTGGCGCGGGAGGTCGCGGTAATGTTCCCCTGTTGGATGGCGAGATTCGATGCCAACTTACTTGAGCTTGCGGGTTTTCCCCAAGCAGGTACCTCCCACTAGCGGGGCACCGCCTCCACTGGAACAAGCTCTTAGCTGCCGGCAAGTATGGTAGTGTAGTGCAAGTATAAAGGCCCATTCACAATGCAAACATAAGCATGGCGTTAACATAAAAGTGAGGACTACGTCCATAAGCGGACTCATTCACAATGCGTTCGCATAAGCATAACACGTAAGACGTTAACTTAAAAGCTTGCAAGCTTCTGTGCTTATGCTTACGTAAGACATAAGAAATGAACCAATCACAGAACGGTAACTCAAAATCGAGAATCGAAATCGGAGCGAAGTCAATAGAAGAACAAACGCCATATTACACATAGACACAGTCGATAACTTGAAATCGATTATCTCATCCAACCAGAAAGTATTACAGCCAATAGAAACTTATTTTGCTTACGTTTATGTTACGCAGTCTATCGCTTATGTTAATGTTTATGTCTCTATGTGCTATGCCTATGTTTACGTTTGCATTGTGAATGGGCCTTCAGTGTAAGTGGCACAAATAACGGGTGAGGATCGTACAAGTATGAGGAAGTAATGACACGTCAGAGGCACTGCACTGCAGTGACAAAATTAAGCTCTGAACCACGTCTGTCGATATCCGTACATCATAATTCCTGTGTATTATCATTAATGTGTACATATCCTGTGCATTCATTTGCTCATTTTTGCATTCGCCTTCTTTTGCGCAGTCTTCAGATTTCATTAGAGTCTTAGGTAAGTAAGAGCGAAATTATAGTTCTGACGTATTTTCTTCATTCGCAATATTATACTATCCATGAGTTGACAATTGCACAGTAAATCAATTATTTGTCTTCCACTTCTTCTCCAGACGATCATCTATATTTTCCTTAACAGTAATTTCCTCAAACTTAGGAGGAATCATATACAGCATCAATCATGCACAGCATCAATCATATTTGCAGAAATATGATCATCTTCCTCCAGAAGAAAGGTCAGCAGTTGATAGAGGCCTTTATTTTCTTCTATCGTTCCCGAAATAAGCAGAATTTTTGTAGGAGATACATAATTACGCCTGAAGCATTGTATATTCAATGATGCAAAAATGCAGGATGAGATAATTATATCAAGAACGGAGATATGAAACAGTAGGTACAGTCTATTCCTCAACGATTACATTCCAATTGCATTTGTTCTATCATGTTCAAACCATATACCCCACTAATCCCAACATTGCGTAATATTCTGAAATAATAAAAGAAAGTCCAAGCCAGTTTGTCGAGAAATATACAGTAAAACAAGTATTGTTTAATAATTAATTTAAAAATTAAATTTCGGAAGCACTATTCGCTACGTTATCTCCAAGTTTCAAAATTCGACGAAGCCAAATTAACGGTCGGATATGAATGAAAAGTGCAAAACCTGATAAAATTGCATTTCTTCTTAGTGCAGTTAGTGATACAGAATAAATTTATATCGATTCGTTTTTCTAAAAGAATATGAATGTTAAATGTTGCGTTTACGCAACGTTGGGACTTCTTCTTCTTCTTCTTCTTCTTCTTCTTCTTCTTCTTCTTCTTCTTCTTCTCCATTCCAAGGATTAGGCAGGAATGCCTGTTCCGTCTTCACCTTGCACTTCAGGACCATCTCTTTCTGGGTCGGCCGATATCTCTTCTTCCCTTCGGTTGGTAGTTCAGCACTAATTGTGGAATACGATCTTCCTCCATTCTTTCGATATGGCGCCGCCATTCTTTCCTGTTTTCTAAGATCCTTTCATTTATGTTGTATATATCTAGTTCTTTACGGATATCCTCATTTCTTATCTGGTCTTGTTTAATGCAGCCTTTAACTTTCCTAAGAAATCTCATTTCTGCTGCTTGGAGCTTACTTTGGTCTCTTTTTTTCATTATCCACGATTCACTTCCATACAGGAGAACTGGAGCAGCCATTGTCTTATAGAACTTAATTTTTGTGTCTTTCCTTGCTTTGTTCTGTAGTGTTCTGTTTATTATTCCACATATTGATTGAAATTTATTAGTTTTATTTTCTATGTCTTTATCTGTGTCATAACTGATGTCACAACCAAGGTAATTAAAATTTGAAGTCTGGTCGATCACTGTGTTGTCAATAACTATTTTTGAGCGTATGGGGTATTTACCGCAATGGGCCATAACTTTAGTCTTCGTTTTAGAAATTCGGAGATTATACTCATTTCTTCCCAGTTGATGCAGTATGTATACAGCCATTTGCAGATCATCTTCACTTTCTTGCAGTATTGTTACGTCATCTGCATAAAGTAGAACATTTAGGTGTTTATTCTGCTTCAACTGTATTCCAGAACAAGCTATGCATCTCCATTTTTTAATAAGGTCATCAATATATATATTGAATAGTGTTGGAGATAAACTACATCCTTGTTTAAGTCCCCTATTTATTAATATTTCTTCAGTCTTCTTTATGCCAGTATTTATTATAATTTTTGTCTCGTTATACATATTTTTGATGGTTTTTATGAGGTGTTCAGGATAGCCACTTTCGTTCATTATTTTCCATAGCTTGTGTCTGTCCACGCTATCAAAAGCTTTCTCGAAGTCAATAAAGGCTATATGGGTTTCCTTTTTTACTTCTCGTCGTTTTTCTAATATTCTTTTAAGACTAAAAATATTGTCGTTACAAGAGCGTCCTTTCCGAAATCCCGATTGTTCTTCTTGTAATTTAGCCTCTGCTATAATTTTCAATCGAGCGTTGATAATTTTTGCAAATACTTTATAAGCGGCATTCATGAGGCTGATACCCCTGTAGTTTCCACATTCATTTCTTTTACCTTTTTTTAAAGACAGATATGACCTCTGTTATTTTCCAGCTATTGGGAGTCTTATAAGATTTCCAGCATTCGTTGAACAGATGAAGCAGTCTAAATTCGCTTAGGGGGCCTGCATATTTTATGAGTTCCATGTTAACTCCATCAGGACCACATGCCTTCCTGTTTTTTATACTGTTCAAGGCTTGCTTTAATTCATCCAAGGAGATGGAATCCACAGTATTGTTGTAGCGAAGCTCTTCCTCTTTAGGTTCAACAGTCCCAGTACACCAAAAGTTTATATAGTGTTCCTTCCATTGTTCTTCATTGATTATGCGTATATCTGCAACATCTTTCTCCGTCTGATTTAAATGTCTTAACGCTTTGTACGCAAACATTTGTCTTCCATAAGTTCCATCATGTTCGATGGTACTTATAAATCTATCCCATGAGTCATTATGTGCAGATCTTATTATTTGTTTAGCGTTATTCCTTTTTTGTTTATATTCTTCTTTAGCTTCTTGGGTTTTGTTTTGAAGGAATTTTTTATATGATATATCTTTATCTTTTATGGCTTTCGCTATACAATCGTTCCATACTCTCAGTCCCTTTCTTTTCTTATGCTTTTTTTTCTTTCCTAAAGTTTCACATGCTGCCCTCTCTATGCATTCCTTTATATTTTGCCATTCCTTATCCACATCATCAACAGTTGGAACACTTGACAGAAATTGTTGTAATCGAATTTGATATAGTCTTTTTATGCTTTCTTGTTCAAGTAAGTACACTTTGAAAATTTTCTGACTTGTCTCTTTTCTTGGTCTAATTTTCTTCCATTTTGCTACCATTGCTATTGTTGCAATCACTAGGTAGTGGTCTGAATATATATCACATCCTCGGTGTACTTGTACATTCTCTATTTGGTTACTAATTTTATCATTTGCGATTACATAATCTATCAGTGATCTGAGGCCTCTGGCACTCCAGGTGAACTTGTGTATTTCTTTTTTCCTGAAAAAGGTATTAGCAATTTTCAACTTATTGAAGGCTGCAAACTGTCTAAGTTCTTCTCCGTTTTTATTTAAGTGCTGTTCTCCAAATACCCCGACAACTCCCGGAATCGGAATGTTACCAACCCTGGCGTTTAGGTCGCCACAGACGAGGACATGATTACTTTTGTTTATTTTGCTTATTTGTTTTTGAAGATCGTCATAAAACGTCCGTGTGTCCTCTTTCCTACCTTCTTCTGGGGCATACACGCCTATAAGTATTAAGTGCCCCCTCTCTATTTTGAATTTGGACGTCGCAATTCGCTCATTTACAAAAGAATACTCCACTATCCTATTTTTCCACCTCTTGTTAACCATAATTGCTACCCCACTACTTGCCCGTCTATTTTGAGTTACTCCACAGTAGATCATCGTATAATGTTTCAAATCTTTTGTACCTTTCAGCTTTTTTTTGGTTTCCGTTATGACAGCTATATCTATTCCTTTTTCGTTTAGTTTGTTATCTAGTTGTTCTTCTTTATTACCTAGCCCTCTGACATTCCAGGTAGCTAGTTTTAGTCGTCCCGTAATACCGAATCGTTTATCCTTGGCATGCTTAAGTTGTTTCCACGATCCATCCAGTTGTGCATTGTGAAGAGAGCCAGTAGTTATTGAATCCCCTGGCCGCGTTACGAGCGCTGCGCAGGTTAAGTTAGGTAGTGGGGCTGCCACCTCACAGCTTCCAAACAAGCTGGGTGGTATTTTGGGCCACCGACCCTAGGCGGATTGCCTTTGCTGGGCTAAGAGTTCCGCCTACCCTTTCGAGGACAGTCTCGCCATGTCGAAGCTGGAGATCTACGTCGGAACGTCCTCTTCTTCGTTCAGGTCCTCTTCTTTGGGACCTCTTCTAACGCCGGTGTCCTCTTCTGGAGTACTTCTTCGTCTGACCCCTCCCCTTCGACCTGTCCGGCAAGGGAGGCCCTACCAGTAGCTACGCTACCGCCGGCATAGCTCTCAGGTTCACGGGGGCACACAAGCTCCACCACCACGTCAAGGTCCTGTACTCCCTAGGTGGGTTGGGACTTAATGTGTTAATGTCGCAGAGTTGGAGATACTTTTTTCAAAGGGACCAAACATTATCGATATAGATAGTAACATGCTTATTAAGCTGTTGAATAATGTGTTTTATCTAGGGTAAATCTTCTCGGAAAAGATTGCTAGGCACTATGGACCTAATCTATCACAGGGCGGTAGAAATGTGTCAAGCACGTGAGTTGGCACACAAGCCAGTAACATGAGTAAAAACAACGAATCGCAGTTGTCAGTCGCTACGGTAAAGAAAAGGTTTGTTTTTATTTCACCAGGTTTTTTTCGTCTTGTTGCTTGTGAACAGATTTTTTCTCAATATTTTTCAACAAGTCGAGCCTTGAACGTTTTCACGTTAGGTTGATAATTTCCTGCGTTTGCTCCATGGAGAATTGGCACTCATAATTGCTGTTTTCAAAGTAACAGTAAATACATTGCATTGGTCTATTAATTTCCTCAGAAAATGACCCACGTGTCTTCTGTTCTTGGACCTTTGGCCGACCGTAAATAGCTTTCAAACACGTGATGTATTGAGCATCGGTTGCAATCAAATCAACCACACACTCGACGCCCTGAATTATCGCTCGTCCATAATCATCGTTACGAGCTCTTGCTGCGTTGAGGACTGTGTCTCTCACTCCAATGTGTCGAACAGTGAATACAGTATTGCAACCACCTGCTGGATTTCTCGATTGTGTAGCAATTTACAATGTCACTTATGCGCAGCCTATATACACACAGAGATATCGAAAATCCAACACAGGAGTTGATTTCCGTAATACATGGTGTGGTACGGTACCTGTTTGTTCCTCGGCCCCTTCCAGGTATGCAGCAATCAACTGTTCATTCACGTAGGCTTTTCTACATCTTCCATGCGCATTTAGTGATTTTTCCCTTAAAAATAACCACCTATCCATTCTTTCTTTTCGTTCTGCCTCCAATAAATGATGAAATACTACGACTTTTAAATGTTGATATCGAAGTTTCATCTTCCCCTAATGAAGAATCACAAATAAAACATACGGACATTGTGTCACATTGTCACCACAACGTGTGTCAAAAGCAACCGCTACGTTAAAGCTGGAAATGTCTACATTGTGACGGTCCATAGGTCTCTTAAATAGAGTAACATAGAGAGGCAAGAGTAAAACATAGTCGGTGAGAACCTGAAGTTAGCCTAAGCAATTGACCGATCGCGAGCGTGGAAATATTCATTTATTTTATTCGCCAGAGTGACAATCAAGCGAAAGGTAATCGTGATATAAATATATACCCAATATTGCGCGAAACATAATACAATTTTCAAAAAATGTACAGGAACTTAATGAAAGAACTAATTATGTATAACAAATTTCATTGGAAGGAAAAATCTCTATTTTTAATTTTGTAGTTGTAGGAAGACGCCGAAAAAATTCAAGCTTTTGAAATTTCCGACATTTATAATTGTATTTTACTCTATTCACACAAGAAATTTAAAGAAAAAAATTGGAGCTGTTTTTGTGAAAATTTTGAGAATGTCCCAGGGGCTTTATGTGAAGTAGTTTTAGAGCAATATTGTGAGAAATATGTGTAATTTAAAAAAATAACATAAACAAGATTTTCTCAAAAACGGCTCCGAATTGTTTCTTTAAACTTTTCGAAGGGATAGTGCTACATGTACTCTATGAGAAGATATAAACGCCATTTTGCTCTATTCTTTTACTTTTTCAAAAAATGCAAAAATGTTATTTTATGACTTGTCTCTCACGTTGTTAATATTTACATTCACGGCAATTTATTCACATTATTATATTTATGAGTACACGTGCTTTAAAAACTGTCAGATGAAGATCCTCGAAAACGCAACACTTTTCTGTGAAAATTAGCTAAATTTTCTGTGAAAATCTTCACAAACACTCAAATGCCATTTTCTCAAAAATGGCTTCAATTTTTTTCTTCACACTTTCCCAACGGATAGTGCTAATTGTACTGTTTAATATGACATAAAGTTCACTTTGCTGTATTCTTTTGTTTTTTCAAAATGACACAAATGTAATTTTTTGAAATATCTCTCATTCCGTTAATATGCACATTTTCAGCGATTTGCACTATATTCACTATGGCACTTTTAAGTGCAGTGCTTCAAATGACTTCTAATAAAGGTTATCGAAAACGGAAAGATTTTCTGTGACTATCCCACTCGTGAAATTGAAACCAATAGTGTTTATCTACACATACAATATACCCCAATCAAGGCGGTAGTTTTTTTCCTCTAGCAATACTTACAACTATCCTACGAGCTTCGTGTCACTCGAACAACCTCTGGACGTTAGAGAACGAAATTTGTCAAGATATTGCTGTGCAGAAACGAAGCGTAACTCAGCAAAATACTATTGGAAACATTTGTTCATCTAACAGCGAATACGGTAGTATAACATGCCGTGCGTGAAAATCTGTTGCTCGAGCTTGTATTCCGTGCACGAAAAAGCTATTTTGCGTTGTAAATAAGTGTGTGAATCATAAAGAGGTGTGAGCAAAACGTGAAGGGTGTGCGAAATACCTTTCGCGCACGGCGAGTTAAAACAAGTATACGCAACACACGCGTGAGGATTCGCACACCCACCTTTTGTCGCCTGGGCATATGCTCGGGCGACAAGCTCGACCCGTGCGTTAATTACGTTTTTCACACATTTTATACCAAAATTACTATTTTACTACTTGAAATGACACATTAATTTGATAAGTGTCATTAGAACAATGTGGTCCTTTGGTAAGAGCAGGACGAAGAAATAATAGAAATCGAACGGATTAAGGAGGGGAGAGCAAATGCTTCGCCAATAAGAGAGAAGCACGATCGCGACCCTGAGAAATGGCGCATAATCGAAGGCCTCATCACCATTCGCGTACGAAGTAATACCGCCCTCTTACTTAATTAGCACGTACAGGCATCTAAGGGATGACGCAGATGGATGCTCGTTGCGAGCTTCATTTTACCTCAGGGTGGCAGGATCTTTCGGTTGTGAGAAAGGATACCCAAGACACGAAAATTAAAAAAAAAACGTGGCATATATTCTGCCACTAATTGAATACAATACATAAAAATCAAAAAAATATGTCACAAAACAAAATTATAATCTGATTTGTTCGATTTGCGAATATCACTCAACAATTCTAACATAAAAGTCAGCATTGCCCTTTGTAAATATTCAGAAATTCCTTTGAAAATTACCTATTTCAATTATACATTAGGGAGGTTTTAGAGCCCTAGGTACTGCCCCTCCTGCAAACAGCTCCACATGCCATATTTCAGAAGGACAATGCCCGACCTCATGTGGCCAGGAATATGCAAGCTTTCCGCGAAAAACGGGTACCACTGCTTCCCTGGCCCGCGCGTTTACCTAACATGGTTCTGGTTACGTTACCTGCCGGGTTCTGGTTACGAATAATTGGATAAATCCTGATGTTAAATTTAGACAAAAAAATCCTCTAACTTGTGATGTAGCCAGAATCCATGTTTTGTTGGTTCTTGATACTGAAAAATCGATTGACGGTAAAACGTCCGTCTGCCCTTCAGTATGACTGTCCGTCTGCGCTCAACGCTAGCTGAACTCGTGGCTTTGGGAGTTTCAGACGGATATTTTGATTTTTAAGGGTACTTCACATGAAGCCTCAAAACCATTTTAAAAATTTCCTCAAAAACAGCACTTGATTAAATTTTGTTGTTGAATAGTGCGAAGAACGTTTAAGAGAAAGGTGCAGGTCCTATTTTCGTTGACATCCCCGATTTTTCGAAAATTGCAAAAAGAATTTAATCTACAAAATTGTAGATAAAGATTTTTGCTTCCGACACAGTCTGTTGTTCAAAATTAGCTCTTTAAAGAAGGCCATGTACAATTTTTTTGAAAAAAGAGTAGTTTTTGCGTAGGTTGCGCTTGAAATTTGCCACTACCTTTTTCTCAAAAACCGCTACAAATTTTTCTTTAAATTTTCTCCACGCATAATCCGCGCCTGAATATGGACACTCTATCTACTAGGGAATTTGTCACTCTCACCACCTTAATGTTTAAGTTACTCAACTGTTTCTCATTTAAACTGATTAAATATTTTTAAACGACAAATTTCCATTTTCTTCGTACGAAAGCAGAAAATTTTTAATTAGCCACTACCAAATTTCGACTACGCAGGAATCAAAGGATACCTGACAAATACTTTGTGAATGAATTTATAACGAATGGGCACTTTATGATAATAAGCATTGTTATCTTAGCTCAGTAAAATCTAATTTTAACTTTTGTCGGTCTTACTGAACCACGAACTTATTTTACCATTTCGTTTCATTTAACATTTTCATGCTTCTTATGTACAATTTTTTTACAAGATTTTATTTTCTATCATAAATTTATTAATGACTGAAGGTTAATAATTCCTGAACATATGTTCAGAGATTCAGCTTCTAAATTTTTAACATGTTGTCCGATATATTTTTGTTCGTAATCATCTTGCAAGTCAATGTAATTATTCAAATTTCTTAGTATTTTAGCACATTTAATTTTTTTGTAATATGTTTTTAAGACAAGTGCAGTACATTAAATAAGGATGAATCTTGACTTCAATTGTACAACAATTCCTGCAGTATGGATAATTATTATATTCGATGTATGATCCATTTCTTGAAGTTCAGAATGTCTTGTGAACATATTTGAACTTTTCAATTTTTTTTGTTGATGTAGGCATTATTAGGGTATGTAATAGATCATTACTACCGTTAGAAATTAATATGCATCATTACATTTGTGGTGCCACAAGAACGCCTTTGAACGAAAGACATTCCATCATGTCCTAAATCCATTATTGCAAGTAAGCCAATATTGTTCCAGCTGTTGCAAAAAGAACTTGCAATTTGCCAAAACTTATTTTATTTATTGCATGTTCACTTAGCTAACAAGAAGTTCAAATAAAAATATCGTAGTGTATTTGGAGCAATATTATTGTTCCACTAGAGTGGATGAAGCCAAGAGCCGTTCTAAAATTTCAGAAAACATGATACTGAAAGAGGGGTGGTGGTAACCAACGAGCTAGAATATACTACATAGAGAGGCTGGAGCGCCTCCATCTTCGCAGCAAATTGTGGTCAAAGCAGTGCCCTCTGCAGAAGTCCCTCTGTGGTCAAAGCAGTGCCCTCTATAGAGCGTCCAAGCATTGGATTGCAGTACAGCGCTTATGGAGGACAGCGTTGCCACTTCTCACACAGCGCTTATGCGCAACAATCGCCTTGCGCCTTTCAAAATCCTTGAAATAAATTTCAATTGCAAGAGGTGGTTTACGACAATTAGTATTAAGATTTTTCATCACGTCTGTCGAAGCGCGGAAATCTCCGCGTACCGCCTATCTTGACGAGGTCGAACACGTGCATGAATAATCGAAATAATCATTGAAGTACACAAATTGCAAAATATTTTTGACAATTTTTATACGGTATTATTTAATTCAACATAATAAACTATCCATTACAATGTAAGATTCTTTACGGGTTCCTGTAATGAATGCCCGAATTCTATATACATTTGAATCACTTTCAAATAACGTTTAATAATAGTTTCAGTAAAATAATTGTCATCAAGTAATAAAAATTTTCACTTACCAAAATTTAATTTTGTAACGATTTCCTTCATATATTTCGCTTCCGTTCTCTTCTGATAAACCTGAGGAGTCAGATGACGAAGACGACGATGTCGATACATGAACTACAAATTCTTCATCATCTTGTAATTCATTAGCTTTCCTCATCTCATTTTCAATTTTCACTACGTGCGAAATGTAGTTTTGTCAATTTTCCTGTGTCACCTATTTGAAACCTTCGCGTATAAGGGGTTTCGTTTCGTTGATCTTGAATGAAGTATTCCTCATTGCTACGTAATGTTTCACCTGTGACCATACCATTTTAATGGGGTTAAGTTCACAGTGGTAAGGAGGTTGCCGCAATACTTCTCTCCACTTGCCTTTGCAATTTCATCAATTTTAAACTTTTCGTATTTTGGTTTCTCTTTTCGGTCAATGAATAGTAAATCTCGCTTTAATATTCCCACTTCATGAGCAATGTTTTTCTCCTGTCGCCATTTCTGGATAGACTCTTTCCTCCACTTGCTCGTTGGCCTTACATTTTCTAGAGTGATACGGAGCGTTGTCTATAACTATTACGGAGCCTTCGGTACTTTAGGTACCAATGTCTGCTCAAACCATTGTTCGTAAAGTTCCCCATCCACTTCATCGTGAGCATCTGCAGTGATGTTTTGCCCAACATTACCAATTCTTCTCCAACTAAAAATCCCTCAGTGCTTCCAGCATGTAACAAGGCGAAACGAGGACCTCTGGACGTCGGGACTTGAGACCAACACTCAAACCTACAAGAAAAGCTTGGCGAATTTTTCTCATGTCTCATATATTTGTGTCTTCAGCAAATAATGTCGTTCCTTTTCATTAACATTGCCATCTTTCCTCTTCTTCCGTAAACAAAGCCGATATCCTTCAAGATATTATGCAACGTGGATCGTAATAAGTTAGGCCAATTTGTATTAGCATTGATAACATTCAAAATTGATTTTAATGTTGATGCCAGCCACATGGCCGTAACCAGCGCCAAACGGAATACTGTTGTGCATCCGAACATTCGATTGCAGTTAGGAGCCTTATGAAGTACGAATATTGCCCTCTCTTTCTAACCAATAGAGTTTTACATAAGACTTGCTACCGTTGTTCCGCTGTTAAAACTTTAATTTTTTGGAACTAATTATTTTTGTAATTAAATTAATAGTAAATAATTCAAATTTCGCTTATTTTCCGTCATTTTAATTATATTCTTCCGTTTTTTCCGCTGTTCGCGGACCTACTTTTTTCCTGCGGTACGAGTTGAAAATCCACTGAAAACAGCGGGAATCCCGCCGATCTGATAATGCTAATGTCTTTCCGCACTGTACCGTCACATGAGGCGTACTGTTCGGCGCGGCATCTCTAAATACAGAGTTTAACTGATTAGTTTTAAAATATCGAAAAGTAGGGCAGGTTGGAGGACACTTTTCGAGGAAGGACATGACTTCTAAAACGAGGACTGTCCCCCTAAAGGAAGACGATTGGTCACTTTACTATTTCCAGTGCGTGTATTGTCAATTTTAAATGCATGGTTGCATGGATATTTTGAACTTTTCAGTGCGTTAAGTTCCGTTGTACATGAAGTGGACAAATATCCAAGATGCCGTTCAGACCTAAAATATGAACATACATCTCAAATGATATGGATACCTGATGATGGGTTGAAAACTTCACTTGAAATGTTGTGTTATGTGAAGAATGTTATATATTTTTAATATTTTTTTTAATGTAGTGTGGTGATCTATTATTGAACATGAATGACTGTTTAACAGAAAAAAAGAGGACACAAATTATGATGTATAAAACACTGTTGGCAGTGCCCTTTTAATGCATGGGCGAAGTTGGCGGCCGCCGGGGGCTTCGGCCTCAAAATATTAAAAACAAACACGCCGTCATTCACGAATTATATATTAAATTTATTTGTTGGTAAAAATATCAAGTTCGCTGCTTCATTGTAATAAGTTAAAATATCGGAGTCAAGTTAATCCTTATCTTCAGAGTTCCCACCCCAATTAAGTTTATTAGCCCCAACGAAATCGCCACTATTATAAAAAATCTTAAAATTAGGAAGGCCCCAGGCCCCGACAGAATAACAAATAGAGTCTTGAAAGAACTACCAAGAAGCTCGATTGCAGTCCTAGCAGCAGTTTATAACTCAGCACTTCGAATTGGGTATTATCCAAAATCATGGAAGCAGGCCATTGTCCTTTCCATCAGCAAAACAGGCAAAAATCCTAAAGAAGTAACGAGCTATAGGCCAATTAGCTTATTATCCTCTTTATCAAAAATATTCGAGAAACTAATACAAACAAGGCTTAACAAATACCTCATAGAAATAAGGGCATTACCAGATGAACAGTTCGGGTTTAGGCAAAATTATTGTACAACTCATCAACTCATCCGCCTCGTAGAACATATTGCAAATAGATTCCATAACAAACAACATACAATTGTACTGTTTTTAGATGTAGAAAAACCATTCGATAAAGTTTGGCATACTGGGCTACTATTCAAACTCAAACAGCTGGGAGTACCTTTCTATTTGCAGGACATTATTAATAGTTTTATTACAGACCGAACGTTCAGGGTTAAAATAAACTGTGCACTTTCACAAACTAGAACAATAAGAGCAGGCGTACCTCAAGGTTCTGCACTATCACCACTCCTCTTCAATGTTTATTTTTCAGACATTCCCACATTAGAAGACTCAAATCTTGCACTATTTGCAGACGATACTGCAATATACACAACCCATGCAGATATAAATGTAGCAAAAGATCACATCGAGGCAGATATCTCATGTTTTCTAAAGTGGGCTCAACAATGGAGAATAAAAATAAACCCAACTAAAACCCAGGCAAAAATTTTTACACTTTGTAAACCAAAGTTACCTCGCCCACTAATATTAAATAATACTCTTATCCCGTGGTTAGCATCTGATACACCAGTGAAATATCTTGGGGTTCACATTGATAGCAGGTTAACCTGGAAAAAGCACATAGAACAAACAACAAATGCAACATATGCCAAAATATCAAAACTATATCCATTAATCAATTTTCGCTCAGCCTTAAATTTGGAATGCGCGATTTTAATATTTAAATCGATAATTAAGCCATCAATCACTTATGCTTGTCCAGTCTGGAATAACACAGCTAAAACCAACATTCAAAAACTTCAAATCATACAAAACAATTTTTTAAGAAAATGTGCAAAGGCTCCTTGGTTCATTTCTAATACACACATTCAAAGAGAACTTCACATAGAACCCCTAAACCAATATATAAGAAATAACTGTGACAAATTTTTTACACTTTACTAGAAAACTTCATTATTCTTCATCTTATCAAATTTGGTTTTCTAAGGATTTGATAAACATGCTTCAGGAGAAATCGCGCGGTCATTCAAAGTTTAAACTATCTCGAAATGTTAATGATTATACTATCTTCTCTGATTTGAGGAAAAAATGTAAAGCGAAACAAGCTCAGGATTATTCTGATTATTTAATTGGAATTGAAACTTCTATCGATCACGACATTAAATCATTTTGGAAGTATGCTAACGCTAAGAGAAAAATATCTGGCTTACCAAATTCTATGTTTTTTCGGAATGAAACCGCGATTCACCTCAACAAATTGTAGATTTATTCGCAAAATTTTTTGAAACTGTGTATAAAAATGACGATATTCCAACTATTAGAAATTCAAATCAAGACGATAAGCTGGTTGATATTGGCTTTATTGATATAACTCAACGTGATGTTTTTAATGCTATTGATAAATTGAAAACCGACACTTCTCCTGGCCCTGATGGTATACCATCATTATTATTGAAAAATTGTAATGTGAATCTGATACCAATCCTACACTTTTTATTTATTAAATCTCTGCGAGAAGGAACCCTCCCAAAGATGTGGAAAACCAGTTATATAACTCCGATTCACAAAAAAGATAAACGTTCTAACGTTGAGAGTTATAGACCAATCTCTAAACTTTGTATAATTGCTAAATTGATAGAATCCATCATAACAATTAAATTGACGCAATTTCTAAATCCAATTTTGATCGAAGTACATGGTTTTCGTAAAGGGAGGTCTCCTGTTACTAATTTGATGACTATCCAACATTATATACTTGGAAATTTAGTTATACAAAAACAAGTAAATGTAATTTATACAGACTTTTCCAAAGCCTTCGATACTGTAAACCATGTTCATTTACTTCATGTGTTGGAAGAAATTGGTATCCATGGTACAATCTTGTATTGGTTCTATAGTTACTTAACTGGGAGAACGCAGAATGTGAAATATAAATCCTTCGTTTCTAGAAATATGTCACATCTGGAGTCCCACAAGGTTCCCACCTAGGCCCACTATTATTCATTCTATTTGTAAATGATCTTAAGAAAACACTTCCATATTCAAAATTCCTACTTTTTGCTGATGACTTGAAAATTTATAAAACTATAAATTCATTACAAGACTGTTTCGATTTACAATGTGACGTAAATACATTGTTAGATTGGTGTTCATCAAAATGTTTGAATTTGAATAATGATAAATGTAAGTCCTTGTCTTTTACTAGATCTAGTAATCCCATTGTATTCAATTATGAACTAGGAGATGCAATGTTGGAATCAGTCTCATACTTTAGAGATTTGAGTGTTATTTTTTATCAAAAAATGAGTTTTCATCTACATATTGACGATATTATTAATAAATCAAATCAGATGTTAGGATTTGTGAGACGTATTGCATCTGAATTTACTAATGTGCAAACCATCAAAACTTTATATTTAACTCTAGTAAGACCGATATTATTATATGGCTCACAAATATGGTCTCCCTTTTACCAGAACCATATCTCTAGACTTGAAACTGTTCAGCACAATTTTTTTATTTTTGCTGCCTTCAAGCTTGATATTCCATCTCCTAGATTTAGTCACAATTATTTCCAAGTCGCAACTAGATTGAATATTAGCTCATTACGCTCCCATAGGGATTATTTTGATGTACTTTTTCTGTATAATTTGATAAATCATGATATAGACTCTTCAGAATTACATTGTAAAATTCCTTGGGCTAATCCAGTGCGTGATCTGCGTTCTACAAACAGCATGTTATTTAATATTCCTTTTGCGAGATCAACCTTCTACACATTTTCCATAATGGCGCATAATAGTACAAGTGCCAACTGTAACCGCATTAACTTATTTTGTTCACCTTATCAATTTAAAAAACTTATAAAAACCTGTTACTAAATGATTTTCAATAATACTGTAATGTAAATGATATTTAATAATTGGGCGATTGCCTGTAATTATATGTATATAAATAAATAAATACACTTCTTCCATCTTCTCCTTGCAGCATAAAATTTACAATGGGAAAAACATTAAACAATCCCAAGAGAATAAACTCACGATACCCGAAAGATATGTTAACACCCCCATGAAAATAAGTATCCTCTATAAGAATATATGTTAAAAATAAAAATATGTACTTTCTTTTTTTTTCGCTTCAATATCATAAAAAAATAAATTGTGTAAAATATCAAGAGTGTATTATGTGTAAATTATGTAGATATGTAATATATATATATATATATATATATATATATATATATATATATATATAAGTATGAAACGATGTAAATTAGTTAGTAGTAATACGAATATACAAGAGTGAGAGATTGTATGCCCAAATGTTATGTATTAAAATTATGTACAAACCCCTGAAAGGCATAACTGCCGAACAGGAAGAAAATAAATTAAAAAAAAAAATCTTTATCTTATTGCTCAATGGTAACGCATTGCGACTCGCTCTGAAATAAAAAATGGCGTCAGGCAAGCGCGAGTGCTCGGATCTCCGCTCCCAGCAGCGACGGGAGTTATCGCTGGAAGTCACTTGTCGTAGGAAGGGGGGGTGTAGAGTGAGCACTGGGCAGGCAGCGTCTGAGGCGAAAGGGCAAGCGAATAACGTGAGATATGAATATGCAAATATGAAGAGAATCCCGAAACTAATTAAGTATTTCAATTATAGTGTCAACAAAAATGATAATACTGCATATGATAATGTACCGATAAATCACATTCCTGGTCCGACAACTTCGAGTTCACAGAAACACAATTTACAGAAACAAGTAGAAGTAATAAATAGTGTGTAAGAACGTAAAGATTTTATGACGTACAATGAAGAACATATTCAAGAACAGGTGACGGACTTCAGGGAACTATGTAAGTACCATAATTTCAGAATACCTGTCTTTGGCCACAAACTGATGACATATTACGGGATTATTGAGTAGAAAAGGACCTTCTGCTTGTCAAAATAAAGCAAATAATTTTGATTAATTGGCCCGTATATATAAAACTGGGGATAACATGGAAGAAAGACCACTTACTCAAGCAATGTTATCGCGACAATTGCTTGAGTAAGTGGTTGAGTAAACTAAGAAATTGTACAGACAGAATGGGTCATATATTCACCTGCGAAGAGAAAAGTTTGTTTCGCGAAAAAATTAGTTTCTTCTAATTTCCATTTAGCGGAGATGGATTTAATGACTTGAAACATGCTCTGAAAGCTGCATCAGAGTCAAGAACATAGAAATTGCATGGTAATTTATTGTAGTCGATCAAAAACACTCGGACTAGTAGATTCACAGTTGATGACCCAATATAATAATGAGCGACAATACTGGAAAGAGGTGTTGAAAAGAGTTACTGTAGTAATTAAATTCTTAGAGACGACTCCCTTTAAGAGGTTGAAACCAAAGAGTTGGTTCATTAAAAAATGGAAATTATTTGGGTATTTTGGAACTTATAAGGCAGTTTGACCCATTCTCACTTGAACACACGAAGAAATGTGGTAATGGGGGGTGGGGGGGGGTGGGGAGGGAGGTCATCATACTTGTCAGTCACCTTTCTCCACCATCTACAAGCACCCACGATTTTTCTTCTCCGAAACTCGGATAACAATATCCGGTTTGTTTGTCGCTATCGTGCGTTCAGTTTGAATTTGTTGGTCGTACAAAATTGTAAACAGTCCAACAGACGTCACCGGTTTTGATGTGTTCGTACCACTTTGAGCATGTCTTTAGAAATTCGAGGGCGTTGTAGATCTACCAGTGAAGGTAACTACACACCCTATCGTGCCTTTTTAAATATTTGTTCTTTGCTATATGTGGACAAGTTGGGACGATATGATCAACTGTTTTAATAAAGGATATATGAGCATTTATATATGACAGTACGCGCGGTAGTCTGCAATTTTTAATTTCGAATTACTCTGAAGGTATACGACTTCAATGAAAATAAAAAGAAACATGTGAGAGTTGTTTTTGCTATTAGAATGGATACACAAAGTTTTAAGCAAATCAAAAATATCAAGGTCAATTTTTCGTCGAATTCGTTCGATTTGACGTGGAGTGACTCATGAGCGATGCGACATGGTAAATATACTTTCGTACTGGACTACAAATTCACAATATTGTGTTCCACAGTATAGCTTAAAACTAATTTCTTTCTCAGATGACATATACTAAAACAATGTGAGAGAAACTAAGACTAATAATGTAAGTTTTCATAAAGATAAGAAAACAATGTGTCTGTCAACAAAGATTGGCTATCTGCATAAGATAATGGCAAGGGTGTAAGTTATTTAACGGTATAACTCCCTAAGGCGCTCGCGCCCCATATCAGATGATCATCTGGTGCCTTCCGTGTTTACTATAAAACATGAAAAGCATTCTGAATACCAGTGGCGTCTCCAACTCAGTGAGCAGGAGGAAGCGATCAGAGTTTCACGAATTAAGGTGATCAAAAGTATCCGGACACATGGCTGAAAATGACTTACCACTTCGCGGCGCCTCCATCGGTAATACTGAAATTTAATACGGTGTTAGCCTTGATGACAGCTTCTATTCTCGCAGGTATACTTTCAATCAGGTGCTGGAAGGAATGGCAGCCTATTCTTCAGGGAGTGCTGCACTGAGGAGAGGTATCGATGTAGGTCGGTGAGGCCTGGCACGAAGTCGGCGTTCCAAAACATCCCAAAGGTGTTCGATAGGATTCAAGTCAGGACTCTGTGCAGGACAGTCCATTACAGGGATGTTATTGTCGTGTAATCCGAATTGCTCTTCAACAGTGGGTAGCAAGAAGGTGTTTAAAACATGGTCTGTGCCGTGATAGTGACACACAAAACAACAAGGGGTGCAAGCCCCCTCCAGGAAAAATACGACCACACAATAACACCATTTTGGAAGTGTCCGGATACTTTTGATCACGGTGTACATCATAAAAAGAGGAATGCAATGATGTAACATTTACTAATATTTTGATAGTATTTTGTGCATAAAAGTACACTTTCTGACCTGAGATTTTAAATTCAACGTGCCACAAAAAAATCTGTAGCTGCCGTCGCAACTGTCGCTTTTGGCGAACGTGACCTTGCCATAAAAGTGCCGGCGTGAAGGCAACCTTCCCCAAAGGAGACAGTGGAAAGTATTGCTACGGGAAATCTTGTATATTTAATTTAAAATCACATGACGGAAAGTACAATTTTAATCTCAAAATACTATCAAAACATTAACATGTGTTACATCATTATATTCGTCTATTTATGATCCACTGGTAGAGACATAAATACACGGTTCCATTTAAAAACTTAAAGATTATTAAATTTCTCGGAAACTAAAAATATTTCTCTACGGCACACTACTCGCTCCATGATTCCACATGGTTAAGCAAAAACTACATTTCGATATCAGGAACCGTTTAGAAATTATGGGGGTGGTCCTTTGTGGGACTCCTTGTATACACACAAGAACTGTTGAACAGATAACAAATAAAGAGAATAATGCAGTTTCGTGCATCCCCGGACAAAAAAAAATAATAGCGGTTTGTTTTAGTTTAAATTCTGAATATACTGTTGCCCCACAACGATTGAATTTATCGTGATGAATGGGTAACTGAACAACTTGGAAATTTATTCGAGTTGCTAGAATTCTTTCTTGATACGCGTTTCTCTTCCCAATGTATCTTTTCTTAGGTCGTCTTGATGATGGAGATTTTTTTTACGAGTGCATTTTCATGATCGGTTTTGGCGCTCTACGATATGAAAGTCATTTTATTTTTGTAAAAGTAAAAATAATAGCGCATTATATTAACATTCCTTTTCCTCTCAATTTACCTACGCATCGCGCACGCGGGAGGTATTTGGATCGCTTTCTGAACACTTTTGCCTGTAAAGTCTTACGACTGAGTTTCGACAGTGAGAGTGACCAGGTATTTCTTACACCACACACACACGCACGCACGCACGTGATTGGCATTGCTTCATAAATTGTAGTGGCCGATTTCGTAACTAATATCCCCACTCTACCCGCATTTCTTCAATCCATCGTTCAAGAAAAGTTGCGCGAGTAATACCTGCCATCGAATTGTATGCGGAAAACATTCAGATTGTTTCCTTTCGCAGTACTGATAAGAATGACAAACGGATGCAGGCAATGCCAGTGCGTTATTTCCAAATGCATCAAATGTCAATGCTACTGAAATAAATGCAAAATTTACATTGCGAGAACTGGTGAATTGAGGGATCTACTTTCAAAACGCGACTTTTTCACCTTTGGTGAAAAATGAGATATTGGTTTCAATAGGGGTCCACTGCAATTATGCGTCGTTCTATAACAATGTGTAACAAACGCGTTCTTTTTTAATTCAAGGGGCTTCATGATAATGAGTTATCAGCATGTGATATTTCCATAATTTTAATTTTGTTGCAAGTATGGTCTTTCCAATCCAGCAATCAGAGATCATATGTGTCACTGTTTTGGCGCCGTATTATATCAAAATTAAAATTTATCACTCTATACAAATCTAACTGGTCTAGGCATTGACCACGCTGATACTGAGAATGATGAGTATTGTGAAAGTCCCCAGTGAGGGGTTGATCTTCACATTTGATGAAAAATGCCACATGAAATATTGTAATGAAAAGGAAATAATTAATACCCTTACAAAAATATTTAATGAAGCCAAGTCTGTTTTCATGGAAAAATACATTTTCATAAATATATATATATATATATATATATATATATATATATATATATGTGTGTGTGTGTGTGTGGGAAAGGTGTCCTCGAATTATAAGTCCGATTCCCACATATATATATATATATATATATATATATATATATATATATATATATATATATATATATATATATATATATATATATATATTGTGACGTACCTGGTGATGCCGGTACTTTCACTGCAATAAATTACTAAAGGAGGGTATCTTTTTCGTGAATGGGTCCCTACGAGGAGTCGATATAGCATTGGGAGATTTAATTAGTAAATGTGGTACAATCATAAACAGGATTTATTCACAAACCAAATCTGTTAATTACATGATTTATCACACCTATACGCTTTGCCTTGGTACCAAGATCAGATTTAACATGAGTTTTTATCATACCTTGGGGCCCCAACAAATACCTCCGTTGTTTGAATTACGGCTCGCATCGGCAGGTATCGCCGACCTCCGCAGCAGCTTGGCGCAGTCGGCGGCTGGTGGTGTAGCGGTCGCCTCGGCTGGCGGCCTCTCGAATCCCTCGGGCTTGGCTCCTGGTACTTCGGCGTCGCACTTCCCTCTAATTATCTTTCATCGTTTTGATATAACCACAGAACACGTGGCCACTGCACGCGCCAGCGTCAGCTTCGCAACACTCAGTTCTGGTATTGTTCTCACTGCGTCAATAGCATAAGCGCGATTTACTGTTCTCCTAACACTGATCTCTTCTACATGTTACTTTTCCGGCCTCCTAACTATTGTTTCAACAGATCTTGCATTAACTAACGTTCTACTTCACCGGCCACATTCCGGCCACCGCCGATCCCTGGCGACCGCCTCGACCGTCTCCCTCCTCGCAACTGTAGTAACGGCTGAATTCTCCGCCGCTCCACGCTCGGTTTGTAACCATCGTTCCCACGCTGTGTTCGCGGCAGCGACGGCGGCGGCGGCGGGCCTCCCCACTGCCGTCCGTCGCGTCTGCCGCCTGTACTACGCAGTCCAAAATGAACTCAAATTTCTTATGCTAATGATTCTATAGTATAAGGAAACATTCTGTGTTTCTATATATATATATATATATATATATATATATATATATATATATATATATATATATATATATTTCTAACCGCCTTACCTATCGTACACACCTGTACCTTCTTCAGCACACACAGCATGCACTGTAAGCAAGTCGCTAAGATATTATGCTCGTGAAGCGAGCTTAGAATCTCAGGAAGCAGGATCTTTGGGGTACGAGAAAGGTCTGAACCCTTGACACAATAAAAGTCACACAAATCACACATAAACGAGCATATAATTCACTTAAAATTCTGTGGCATGAATTGATAACAACGGAAAACAAATCAAACATAGAATTACACTTCCAAAAATGATCAAAAAAAAAAACACAAATAAGCAACTTTTACAGCCTATTCAACAAATGAACACTTAATTTTGTTCAGAACTAATTTCCTGAAGTAATTTCTCTGACCAGTACTGGGAATTCCCTTTGAAAATTCACTACGTCTAAATTTAAATTATTCTAATTACAATTGCATGTGAAACTAAACCTAATTTACAATCTCTTGCCTTTTCAAAATTTTACATACAATAATTAACATGTGGGGCAAGTGCACTACTCTCAATTTATCTTTAAATTATAAGTGCTGGTAACAGAATAATGACTGCTACAATAGAATGGTTAAAGGCAAGCAATAACGCATTAAATCTCCCACTCCCAAGCTACAAATTATTAACACCCGTGTCCTCAAATTTTAACACTTCTGAAACTATTCCTTCCCTGCCGACGTGAACTTGACCTAATTTCAGTTCTACAGGTTACCTCGAAACTGTCCGTCTTTCAACCTTGAAACAGCGTGCTGCGCTCCGCACCGCGTTGCTCGATTTCGGAAGTTCTGCGTTTGCTCTCGCCGTCCTCTTTGCGTCCTTTTTCTCGGTCCGTCGTCTTCTCCCGGTCGACCCGCGTATTCTTCCGTTTCCACTAACCGGTTTTCTTCTCCTCCCACGGCTGCTACCGCCTCCGGTTACGCCCAATTTGCAGAAAAATGTCCCTTGCACTTCCTAACTGCCAGTGCAAGTACTTCGCTCGTTCCTAACTTTATTCAGTTAATCAAGAACTTTCAGAGCTTTCCTGACAACGGGCACACTTTTACTTCCCGCACTAGTTAGTAGAAGAATATTTCTCTAATTCCTGACTACTGCGCGGATGACTAGCTAGACGCTTTTGCAACGCCGTATACTCCTATTCTAAACAGTCGTTGCGGCAATTTCTAACTAATCTAACGCTCTGATAAAATCTGCACACTTGCCAAGCGGTGCCTTACATGAAGAACTGCTGACCCGACGCCTGCTAGCAGGAGAGATGTTGACTCCAGGCGAGATGGCGACAAAAGAGGGCTCCCGCTTCCGCGTTTGCGTATTTATTGGGCGTTCGCCTGGGGAAATTCGGCGTGGTGGGGGATAATTTCTCCTACTTCAGCCCTTCACCAGTAAAAACGTAGCCTCATAGTTCGTGGCGACTAGTGCGAGCAACGGATACCAGGCTGCGCGTTTTTGCTACTATTGTTTTCGGCCGCTCTTCTCGCTGCTTGTAAACGTTTATGCCGGCGAAACTGTGGTGTTATGGGGTTGTATAATCCCATCTCGCCACAATATATATATATATATATATATATATATATATTATAATATATATATATATATATATATATAAATTTACAAATGAGGACATTTCCAAATTTTCTTCATAATGACTACATATTCTTGAATTATCTTATATTATTGTGTTCACTGTCCACTAGCCAAGGAACATTAATCTTAAACATTTAGCACAGAATGTTTTTAAACAAATGATATGAAATTTTTCTTGATTTTCTCAAAACAGACTAGAATGGAAAGTCTCATTTTGAAAAATAGAACCCTCAAGTAAGTGTTATCTGCTAACACATTAATTTTTACATATCTCGTTTGTTCCATGCGAGTTTGGGGATGTTTTTTATCAGTTTTTAAATAAAAAAAATATTTGTAATATTTCGGTGTTTATTGGTTCTGCTCATACTGGCTGAAATCTTTTAGAAATCTCCAAAAGCCATGGGCAGTACAAACACCGCTGCACTAGCTGTATCGTTATAAACAATGCATGAGCAATGCAGAGTTATCTCCACACTACAGAATGCACATTTTTTAATTTAATATTTCTTCAGTATTGAAATATTTGCCTTCATGAAAGCAAAATTTAGACTGCTTTATGCATAACATTGTCAAGACAAATGTAGGATGTTGTATTTCAGTGGATTTTTACGGCACTGTAGAATGGATAAAAAATACCTATGTAGACTGGGAATTGAACCACCTGTTTCACAAGTTCTGGAAACAAACACTCTGGCACTGAGCCATTCATTCACTTTCCTAACACTTCTCTTATAACAACACATTTTATATTAAAGAAACTTGAAAGCAACATTATGTTTACAAAAAATTAATGTCAATTCAGTTTCATGGAAGTCTTTTTCCTCTGTACTACTTCTACTTAACTCTCAACGGACCTTTAAGTATTTATACGCTCTCCAATAAAATAAGTTTAATCTTCATGGTTTCAATATAAACGTTAGGTAGCGCTGTCGGCAAGGAGGGATGTCCATCCCCATCACCCTCTTGGGCCAAGACATTTTCGACGTGAAACTTAGTGTTCCCACGAGTGTACATTTAATTTGAGTTAACATTATACAGTTGTTTAAATATCTTTCTGTACAGTGACCACAAGTAGTAACAATATTTTTATAAATTTATTCAATTTTTTTATAGCAGTTCTGATTTTTGGCATATCAATTTACGCTCTACTGCTAAAGCATTTTGACGACCCTATCAAGCAGATATAAATATATAAAAATAATTTAAAAAATCGAAATTTAAGGAAGCATGGCTTATTAAGAAATTCACCCTCAGCTTCTCAAGGTCTTGAATACTACATGCATGTGAAGCCTCTGAGAAGGTGCAGAATGGGGAATTTCTTCAGATTTCTTCATTTGTGAAGTAATATTATCAGCAACACACCTGCCTTTTCATTTGCAAAGGAATGGAGATGTGGGTGATGAATGAAACTTTGAATCGGGACACATGACATGATTCTTCTGCTCTTTTCCTGTGTCTGAATACAAATATCACACAATACCTCTGTGGTTTATTACACAATAGGCATTTACTGTGAAATCAGACCCTGAAAAAACGCATATTATGCAAAGCAGTTTGTTTTGTCTCAGAATCATCTACAATATAGCATCACAGTTCAGGTATACAAATGTGTACCTAAAAAAACCCTGAATTTTTCCAAATTCAAGAAAAAGGTAATGGATTTTGACTTTATAACAGCCACAAAAGGGGGAGTAAACATCATGATGGCTAATCTGAAGAATAGATATGATGTTTCAATAATAACAAATAGATAGAAACAAATTATAAACTGCATTGTGAGAAAAAAAATATTGTTGTAATATTGTAGTAGTACTTGTGCGATGAAAAAAATACCAAAGTGGATGACCGAGGGTGAACACAGTACTCATTTCTATGCAGTAGCACCGTAAACAATGGCTCACTGGCTACTGAGGGAACCAAAGCTCACTATACTTCATTGTTGTACTCCTAATACATTTCTAGGAAGGTAGATGGAGTATCAAGTGTCCACAGTTATTATAACTTTACATGGAAACAATCAAATCTAATGAGCAAACTTGTCAATCTATGGTGGGTTAATTATAGACAAAAAAGAATGTAGACTCTTATTGTTATTTGAGTGATATTGGTACAATTTTCTCATGGAAAATTTAGTTTTGAAGAAAATGAAATTTCTTTGGTGCTTTAGGATGTGCAATTCAAATACATCTATCATGTCAAGGGATAGAAGAGGGGTAAGTCAGCAGTGAAAAGATGAGGACGGTGGCCCTGGGGTAGGGGTGGGGAGCAAGCCAGCATGACATAAAGCAGGAAAATCATGCTGCAGCTGTTGACCTCACCCCTTCAGTGCAACTGGAATGCCTGTGTCTGTGCATTAAAAAACAAACATGAACAGCCTCAGGACCATCTCCTGATACTATTCAAAAGTGTAAGATAACGCATAGTAATCATAATTTAATATCAATATTTGGAAGGACAAACAAAAACCGGAGATGGTGAATTCTTTAGCTACATATGTAATTCTTTCTTCTGAATATTAATAACATTAAAATTGTCAATGCATTCACTTAAGCATCAATTAATCAACCAAAAGCCAAAATATAAATGTTTACTATTTATAAGTTTTCTGTTCAAACAATACCAGATAAACAGAATTTCCTGTTTTAACCACATAGTATTGTTTTATTATTTGGTCATTTATGCTATATCACTGATCGTTAATTACATACTAACCATTTAGTGCATCCTGAAACAGAATGGATCCATACATGGGTCTATCTGGCACCAATCGTGATGAAGGTTTCTGGTTTGGAGTTATTTGGGTATCTTAATGAATTTAACACTTTGCGGTTCATGTTGAATAAAAAAGTCATATACACGATTCTTATATTTTTTATGCACATAAATCTGTACATTATGTTGATATTTAAAATATGGTACATTGAACGTTCTTGATGATTACTTTTACAAGATCATCAATAAAAATGTGTACACCCAAGTCTATAACTATCTACTTGAACTGATACAACGCTTTTCATCAAGACACTGTCAGAACAACAATTTGTAACACAAGCACTTTGTGACAAAAACAAATATTAATGAAAGTAAATATTGGTAAATATGAATCGAGCACATTTAAGTAATGCATGTCATATTGATCATTTCAAGTTTCCATTTGCAATCAATGAAAAAATCACAATAAAATTGTGAAGTAAAAATAAGAAAAAATATACAGAATAAACATGACAATTATTTATCTTGAGTCACTTTTTTTTAAATATACAAGTAAGCTATTTAACCATTTCAATTTTCAGTACACTGAGACTCTTTTTGACTGAACAATGGTCCACATTCATCATCTGTCTTGCATGCTCTGAAATATTAATAACCATTGAAAATTATGAGCTTGGAGCTTTTAAAACAAGTCATTTATTAGAAATAATTAACTTTAAAAGATGTGATAGAATTTTTTAAGGCTAGAAAGTATAATATTCAAAGCACTCCTGTGGAATTTTCTGTGGCCCAGTACTCGTTTTTATCTAAGTACATTTGCAAACACTACATTTAATGTTTATTGATGTTTTCAAGGCTTCGTTTAAGAAGTTCGGATTGATAGTTTCTGATGTATTTCTTCATCATTCTAGGTTGTTTGTGTCAAACAAAAAGTTTGTTCTTCCAGAGATCAACATTGTTTTAATTCACAGTAAGTTGAACAAGTACAAATGCATGGAAAATTGAATAAATTAGATATATAATACACGTATTTAAAAAAAAAAAAATAGAGGATTGCAGAAAGAGTTTTCTTCCTGCAAAGG